>WHYT01017075.1:0-82690 GCA_009806455.1 Tetrax tetrax | reverse complement strand
AGTGATGAAAGATCTGTGAAATCTGCCAGCATTTCAAATAGTAGGAAGCTAGAAATAGTCATTTGAAAATCTAGTAAAAAAAAATAAACTCCCACAATCTCATTATCTCTTGATAGTTACTGGGAAAAGAAAAGCTTTATCAAACCTAAAGCATTGACTCTATATTACTGGTAGAAAAATACCACCCCTCATAAAAAGGAGTCTGTGCTGCTGTTTAACAGAAGCAGCTCTAAGCATTCATTGCCTAATCCAACCCTTATTGAAGTCCCTGAGGAAATTCCTATTAGTGAGGAGGATCATTCATATTTCTTTTTTTAACAGATTAGTGGGTGTTTCCATGAAGGCCCTGTAGGCACCAATTAATCTGTATTCACATAGCAAATGCAGAGCTTAAGAATCCCTGACTCTCTCTTCTATGGGTAATTCAGAAATTTGCCTTGGCAAGTAACAGGATTGATAGCGTCCATCTTTTTTTTCAGCTATTAAACTTCCAGTGTTTGTTTGTTGAAATGTTTTTTTTAACTCATATGATTCTAAATATGAACTGAGTATAAGCAGATACAACCTCGTTTTAAGGTTGCACACACAAATCCCAGAGTTTCTGGTCCTGCTTACAGTTTTACTGAGAAGCAAAGGAATTTAGCAAGATTGTTCAACTTCACAGTTACATATCATGTGGGCAGAAGAGAAATAGTCAAGAATTATATGAGTTATATGCTGCTGATACTTCTCAGGAAGTGTTGCGCAGCAGCACAGGCAGACAAAGAGAAATTCACTAAATAGAAGTGGTCAAAACTCAGTTGCTGCATCTTCATGCCCTCCAAAGAGAAACCTCTGCACTTTTCTTTCCTAGCTCCTTGCCCATCCGTACAGTTGTCTATAGACTGCCTACTCCATGTAGAGGAAAACGTCAGCATGTTGGGAGCCATGTGTTTTGTACACTTCAGAGGATGCATCCTAATTTCTCACAAGGCTGGATTTGCGAGATCATTGTCTGCACAATACATAGTTTTGGTCTTGAGATCAGCCTAGGGGCTGTCTTTAGGATAATGCGGAAGAACATGGTGCTCCTCCCTGCTGCCTGGAGGTTGAAGGGAAAAAGGACTGTTGGAGATCATTCATCTTATTTTACTCAAGGGCCCCACGAAGAGGAAAGAGGCAGAAATTTTTCCTTTCACCCGGCACCTAAAACGGATGGGTAATGGCTTTTATATATATATATTTTAAAAGTATGTCAAGCTTTCTTCCCAGAAGATGAGAATTTAAATTATTATTTAGATGGAGGGGAGAGGAGAGGGGGAAGGAGAAGGAGGCAAAACCTTATCAATATTTTCTATTCCTGCCTTTTATCTGTGCTTAGTAAATCTAATCCTACTGACTGATCCTCATGTACCGGTTATTGAACTGAGAACCTTCTTTTCTCTAGTATGTCTGTACCCTGTTCTGTTTAACGTATATTTTCAAAGCAAATGCAAATGTTACAGCAATAGAGAGCATTATTGTTAACTACTGCTAACCTTAGCCTGCCTTTGAAGGCCCACCCTGTGGGAGGCAGGACTCCAGGATGTGGTGGCTCATCGCTTGAGCCTTAACCATCCATGTAAGTGGTGAACAAAAAATGAGATTAGGATAGAGAAAAGCTCATCAAATTAGAGTAGAAAAGAGCTACATGTAGCAGCATTATGGTGGAAGGACTGCCATGTGAGAGGACAGTATGAAAGCACGGCTTATTTAGCATAGTAAGGAAAAAGCTGAGAGGAGCTTTGATTGTTTCCTAAAAATACAGAAGCAGAGTGAGGAAAGTGAGAAAAGGAGTATAAATATCAAAGGAGAAGAGCTTCACGTTCTAACTAATTCCAATACAGAGATAAACATTTACACTGTTCAAGAATAAATTCAGGGTGAAATTTCTTAAAACTATAATGGCAAAGTCATGAAACCACAGAATAGACTAAAAAAATTCTTCAGTGTTAATAAGATAGATAGAGCTTGTGTATGGTTTGATTGACAGAAACAAAGGACTATATAATCCAAAATGTTCCTTTACTGCCTCTAGGTATGACCCATAGAGCTTTGGGGGAGGGGGTCAAAAAGTTAGACCTACAAAATTACTAAATAAACTTGTCATTGTAAGTCTCAGTGGAACCTAAATTAAACTTACATGAAAGCTTATGATTTATTTATCCTAAATTTCCACAAGAACATTTCCTCAGGAAACAAAAGATCTGTTTCTAGGCACACCTGGAACAACCTAAATTGGCAAAGAAGCAAGGAGCAAGATCAAAAAGTCCATTTAGGTGATGTAATATTTCTTTCATTAGTACGCTGGAGTTGGGTCACTGTTAATGAAGCAGGAGCCACACGGTTCCTCGGCAGCTATTTTGAGTACGCCAGGGAAGACATGTTTAAACAAAAGGCAATTGTAGGCTACCTAAAGAATCCAAAAAGTCAAAGCATGTTGGAAGATCTGTTGTGAATCACCTGCACACTTCCAAGTGCCCAAGAAATGTCTAATATCTTTGTGGTTGTATTAGGTCTGGCTGGGATGGAGTTAACTTTCCCCATAGCAACCCTCATAGTACTGTGCTTTATATTTGTAGCTGGAACAAATGTTATGCCTTTAATGAGTCAAAAATAAAAATCGTGCTAGATCACCTACAGGTAAACTGTATTTTTAATGATATCTGCTATCTATATTTTTGTTGGATTGGATCACGCATTAAAAATGTCACACGCATCAGGCAGACCAGAAGCTAATGTTACCTCTTTTGCCAGAACTGTAACAACTAATCCACTCAGCTTGGGTGCTGGGGCTCCAGCTCAATTTCCCTGTTGTGCACGTGTCTTACATTTGAATGTCCTGAGCTCTTAGCAAGAAGTCTTCAAGACGAATAACTACATATTTATTAGGCCAGACAGAGTATATATAACCATAATGTAATGTTTAGAACACCATTGTGTCAAGGGACAAGCTTATTTTTGAACCAGTGCTAGAAGCTTGAGACCATGATTATTTGCAAGAAGTAGAAGTTCCCACAATCATTCTTTTTCATGTACAGTGACTCTTACACATCAGCACATCTTTTGTAACCATCCCTATGCATGTTCTTAGCCTAGAGAAAATGTGAGGTGATTGGAATTAATTAGAGAGGGCTGACATTTTCCACAACTGGAAATATCTCATGTCTACAGCAGAGTAGAAGCACAGAAGGAGAAGCATAGCATCAGGAGAGTGTATATCATGAGTCAGAAGATACTATGCCATTTCTTCAAGTGTTTACATCACAAGTCACTTGTATTACCACAGTAACTTACTCTAGTTAATGGAAAAATGCATGGAAGCATTCCCATAGCTGCTAGAGCTTTTGTCAAAAACTTTAGATTTCAGATGTTATGAGTTTTGTATGTCTCTGTAGAAATAAAATGATGCCCTAAAAACTTAAAGTACCTATTGATATATTTTATCCACATTAAAATCTCTGTTATCTAAAATACTTAATCATTGGTATGAAAGGTGGTAGGTAGTTCTGATTTCAGGCTACAGTCTTTGGTTGAAGTTATCATGGGGTTTTTTGCCCAGCACAAATCTTTTTGACCTGTATGTGATCATTATTAGGATTTTGCACAAAAGTGGAATAAAAACTGGACTTAGTTCAAGCTTCAGAAGCCTCGGGCACTGTCTTTCCTTTGCCAGCTTCTAACCATTATGTATTAGAAATATATGAAGGGCTCTGGGAGACAGGTGTACTTGGATTTATTTCACCTGAGTCTAATGCATCTCTGCAGAAGGCACTGAAGTTGGATGAGGTCAAAAAATACAAAGTGGTAATGTATTTTGTACCAGACTACTGATACTGGCAACCCTATTTCCCATTGTGCTATTAATTATATGTTAAGATAAGAAGGACTTTCCTGACACAGACACTGCTTCAAGTATACTCTAATAAAAGAAGAAAATATATCACAGCCTACTGGATATACATGAACCATACTGCTTAATATTGCTCCCATGAGCGAACAAGTCAATCCCTAGGAATATGGATATTCATCATTTATCTCCTTTTTTCAAGAAGGAATTTCTAGTCCTGGTTGATTATGGATCAGAAGAACCTATTTTCCACACCAATTTGCCTCAATGTGCCATTTTCACAGCCTTTAAGAGAAAGTCCTCCAGGCAAGGAGTTGCAACAAAGGAGTGAGATCCTAACTATGCCCTTCCACTACAGTTTAAATTACATGAACTGAGAAATGTTTGAACGGACATCAGTGTCACAGGTGCCAGTTGTCTGATTTATTCCCGCTCAGAGGAATGTACTGGCGTCTCTGTGCATAGTAACACCTTGCCAGCTGGCCAGGAGGTGACATCAGCTGTCCTTTCAGACAGATGAATTGCACAGTGTGCATAGCTCCCTGCCAAAGGACAGACTTCCCAGGAGAAAGAGAAGGAAAAAGCACTTTGTGTATTTCTGATAGTAGTTTTTAGTTAATATTTATTTACAGAATTAACTTCATTGGACCAGTTTATCACTAAAGCCATCTTTCTGACACTGCATTAAGTTACTTGTATTGGACACCATAAAACACGGCAGTTCACACAGGAATTTACATTCTCTCTGATGTTGCGGAGTGGAGTGTATTTTTCTCAGTGTGGTCATAATACTGTATGGGCAATATGATCTTAATCTCCTTTTTTATAACCCTAGATCACACAGCCAAAATAAATATCCCTACCTTTAGGCAACTAAATTAAATAGCTAGATTTTAAAGCCTATGTAAATGGGCTGAGGACTCATAACTCTAATTGATAGTCATTCACTCATGAAAGTACAAGGCCTCAGCTGGCTTTAGAGGACAGAGATCTGTTAAAACCATCACAGCTCACACATCAGTACCAGCCATGAAGCTGGCAATGCTGGTGTACTGGTTCTTAATGCTTTCCATGAAAGAATCCCAAATGAGGTTTGGGGCTTCACTCTTTGACAGTTTGAGATTCCTATGCAATGTAATCATAAAGTGAGATGAGTATTCCTAATTTGTTTGCAGAGTGAATATTCACACTCCAGTGTATAAGTAAAAGAATGTTAAGAACGATATTTAGCTGAGGTTGAATCAAGCTGAATCACTAGGAAAGGATAAATATTGGGTGAAGCTATCGCACAAGGTTTGTAAGACTGCCAAGTTAGAAATATAGTAATAGCATTCTGATATTGTGAATAGTGGTAATGTTTTAAAAGAGCCTGGGAAGTGTTAATATAATTGCATCTATTCATCCCTAGAATATATGCCTCTTTTTCAGAAATGAATTAGTCGTGATTTTTTTTCATATTTATAGTCTTATTATCTCCTTAGATTTTCAGTTCATTCTGTCCACAGAACTATGTAGTTTGGTGTAAAGTCTTTTACAATGCTGATCAGATTGTCTGAATATAAGCAAAACCTATCTATACTTTTTAATGATAGACATGTCTGCAAATGTGAATGCTCATTGTTCATTCTCTTTACACCTCATGTCCTTTAACTCGCATATTTAATCTGTTTCATCTAAGTGAATTAAAAGCAAAATTAAAGACAGTGAATGGTTGCTTCTGGCTCATCTGGGTTTATCTGATACAACCTAAGCAATGTGCCTAGATTCTAAAAGAAGGCAGGAGTTTGTTTTCCATCCTTTCTAAAGCACGGCTTCATACAGGTGATACCCATAGAATCAAAGAATCATTAGGGTTGGAAGGGACCTTTGAAGGTCATCTAGTCCAACCCCCCTGCAAGGAGCAGGGACATCTTCAGCTAGATCAGATATCTAGGCATAAAACTAGTGCAATGACTGGACAGTGTTTCAGGCTGTATAGTGTAGTCTAAGTCTTAAATCCTGTCTTAGGAAATTTGGATCTTCTTTTTTTTTTATGGTAGAGTAGCAAGGGAGTTACTGGATTGTGTCTCTGATGTCTATCTTAGATAAAAGAGGAAATTAAACAGTGAATTACTCTTATAGCTGCATCACTGAAGAGGAAATAGTCATGACATATATGTGGTCTGACTTAGGATGTCTAAATGAGGTCTTACTTCTGCAGTAATAGTGGTTTAAGTTTTTGTCCAAAATTCATTCTTACTATCTCTTTCCTGAGGATACCAATTCTATATCTGAGCCAAGCCAATGGCCGTAGTTAGTGCATTTTCAGGTCAAAGTCATCTGACTTAGTCTGAGTCACCACCCAAGGATTTTTTTTTAAACATGAGTGGACTTTTCATTGAGGATAAACAACATTCAGTAAATAGTAAATGTGACTTTGCTTTGCCAATTCGAGTGAACAGCTGGGGCAGTACTCTCTTAAATCACCACAACTAGACATGCAAGACCACACTATTCATGCCCAGAGCCCAAGTTCCCATAATACAACCATCTATTGCTCACTCGTTTTAGAACTGAACTGTGTTCAGTCTGACTGAAATTGCAGGGGCTACTCACAAAAGCAACCGCTTCTATACAAGTAAGTGCTTGTGAGTGCTTGACTTTCAAAATTGTGTTTTCTTGTTTTAGTTAAAAATATAAATCCGTGTTACATTTCACAGACGGACACTGGCAACATGAGTTTCTGTCATTTTCTTCTCCATGTAAAATATTGATGTCAGGCTCTGTGATGCAAAGTAGGAAAACAATGAATGCAGAAGCCATTCAGATCTCATTTGGATTCCCAAAGGAATTTAACCCATCCTAGCGAGCACACTTTAGACTATGTTGCTGTTCCATGCACTGAGATTACTCAAATTGTATTCTTTATTACAACCAAAATATGCCCACTGCAGTGGATTGTTTTTCCTCTACTAAACAAATGAATATTGAACGTGCGTAAGTAATCTTAAGCACTGAATCTTTTTGCTCAGTTTTGTCAGTGACAATATCCAGTAAATGTGCAAAGTTCAAAGCTGACAACAAAGGTACAGCTAAAATTACGCTTCGTGAGGTGAGGATTATGACATTGCACAAACTTGGCTTTATGAATTATGAGATGTAATAATCATTCTGTATATATTATAGGATTGCATGACATTAACAGCCTTGGTCTCCATGACAATACAAGTAGAAGATGTTGGATGAAAAAAATGGCTATGAAGAATATCATTTAAATAAATATCACAATACTTCCAAGCCTTGTTTACTTAGCAAAAGTTTTGAATATATTGGAAGTAACCAAACTGTTCTTTTCATTATTTATCTAATTAGATAGCCAGTTTTCTCAGACAGATATCAAATTTTTGCTACCTCTATGTAAAAGCCAAGGCTAACTAGACGCTACTGGGTGATGGGTCGCATCTGACCAAATGGTCAGATGAACCAGTGAACCCTGGACTCCCTTTACAAAAAAAAAAATTGTCACTCCAAAATATAATAATTTGCCTTCAGTTATAAGCAGCCAACTATATCCAACCCTCAAAGTTTCTGGTTTTCCCTTTTGATTGCAAAGACAGCCTCAGGTCACCAGGTCACACATACACACATACTGTGAAGGTAGGTGACAGGAAAGTTGGCCATGCAGACCGCCACAAGCTTGGTTGGACAGCCTCTCTCTAGAAGCCATACGCTTGTATTTGCATCATGTTTGTCACACCACTAATAAGGTGAATCTTGAATGAGCTCATATTTATGTTATCAAGAGGATACGTGGGTATAAGTACACTGGGACTTTGTATGAAACTCATTAGCACCGTTGCTATACAAAGAAGAAATATCAATCATTTCACAGCAGGATCATCTCTCAGGCAACTTCTCTGTCTTTGAATTTCAGTTCTTCCTGCTGGATCAACTCTTTTTTTCTGAATGCTAAATTCAATGGAAAACAAAAAATAACCTCTGTAACAAAAAAAAACAGTCTAGAACTAAATATACACATACAGGATGGTCAGTGAAGGCAGAGCCATATAACTTAAGATAAAGAATTTTGAAATGAACTACTCAGATTATTTTAGGTTAACCATGGATGTTTATACTTTAATAAATAAAATGCCTAATTCTAGCCTTGTTTTTTTTTTTTTCTCTATACAGACTGATGTGTCAGTGTGCTTCCTCCACCCCCCAAACTTTTCCCCATAACCCTGCTCTGATGATATCCACCAGTGATAGATGTGTCTGGTTGTGATGGCTGCACCCAACTCAAAGTGGATTCAGGGGAGACACATAAAAACACAGTAGCCAAGGGATGGCAATGCACCCCCCTAACCGCACTGCTGGTTAATGTCCAGCTCAAGACAAATTTGGAAGGACCTCGCCTCTACAGTTGGTGTGCAAATATGACTATAAGTTACTGTCGTAGTTTAGCCCCACTTGGGACCAAGCTATGCAGTCTCTTGAGCACTCCTCCCACCCTCTGGTGGAACAGGGGGAGATAATATAACAAAAAAGGCTCGAGGTTTGAGATAAGGATAACGTGGAAGAGAACAAAACAACTTCCTCCTTCATGTCCCTCCTCCCAGGCTTAACTTAATTTGCATTATCTCAACCTTCTTCCCCTCCTCTAGCAGCACAGGGGGAAGAGGGAATGGGGGTTATGGTCAGTTCATCACATGTCATTTTATGCTGCTCCTTCTTCCTCAGTGGAAGAACTCCTCACATTCCTCCCCTGCTCCAGTGTGTGGTCCCTCCCACAGGCTACAGTCCTTCATGAACTGCTCTGGCACAGGTCATTTTTCCATAAGGTGCAGTCTCTCAGGAACGGACTCCCCCTCTTCACATCTCCTCTCTCCACTTCTTGCAGCTGGACTGGGCTTAGTTGGACCCAGATGGCCACCTGGCAGGAGACCAGAGGGTGGGGGCCACAAGGCCCACAGGGCTCGCACCTCCCCCTCTCTGCCCCTGCTTCAGCTTCTTCACTTATTCTCACTTCTTCTTTTTTTTTTTTTATTTTTCCTCTTCTTAAATACATTATCACAGAGGCGTTATCAGGGAACATTCTGCCACCAACTGGCTTGGCCCTGGCCAGTGGCAGGTCCACCCTAGGCCTGGCCAAGTCTACTGGACAAAGGGGAAAGTTCGAGCAGCTTCTTGCAGAAGCTGCCACCATACCCCCCCCTCCCCACCACTAAACAAAACCAACACAGTCACTTATCTTACTCCACAAACAGCAAGCAGCCCAAGAGCCCTTTGAGCTCTCCTGCATGGCAGCGGGCTGCATATCGCAATCTTGTCTTGAGTAGGGACACCTCTCAAGGTTACTCCTCAAGGTTGAGAGATTCTTTGCCACAACAGATCCTTGGTAAGTGACTAACAGCATGCTACAATTTGAAATCTTAGCTAAGTGATATAAAGGATTGATTGTGCACATATAATCCTTTAGACATAAACTGTTGGTGAAGCCTGGGACTAGGACTGGATCCAGCCGCACCTGGAGTCCTCTCTGAGGAGTTCAGAAAACAAGGGTGTTCTTTCTTAATCTCGTGACTCAATGGGAGGGTGTCCCTGACAGTTTTGTCTGACCTTGTCCTCTATCCAGTAAATAATCCACTGTACCTTGCCATCGAATCTTATTAAGTCACTGTCGCATTTACCATTTACAATCAAACTTTGTTAAACCACTGGTTTATATAAATAAAATACATTCTTGCTTCTCTCTTACTCCACTGTGACATCTGGTCACTGGGAGCATAATGTGGTACTGCCACTCCCTCAGTCACCTCACCAGTTCATATTTGCCAAATGAGGCAATAGTAATTTCGGAGAAATTTTAAATTCCTGTTATTGCCTTAGGATCTGAACTCTTTTTTTATTTTATATATATATTTATTTTTTTTCTCAGTTCTCACAATGTCCTCTGTGACATAAAAGGTGCTATTATTCTGCCCATTTCTGGCATGACATCTTGAGCAGAGGTTACAGGGTTTGCACTGTGTAACTCCTGCCTTGGAGTAGATCCTCCTTGCTCTGTTACTTCTTAGCCCTCTTGCCTCACCTTTCACAAGATACAAAAGAAGATCTCAGGCTGCAAGGCTCAGATTTTAAGACTTCATCTTTCTATAAGCACACTATTAATCAGAAAATTTTCTATTCTGTTTTACTCCCATCCCCCTTGGACATCTAAACACTGCCTGACTGCAAATAAAGCTACCCTGATGAACCTCCCATTTAAGTGATCCCTGATGTGAGAGGTACCTGAATGCTCTAGCTCTGTATATTTGTATTAGCTCACATGCCTAGATTCAGCAGTGTTTGTGCTGCATATGTTGAAAATACTAGATTCATTCCTAGACCTCATACAGAGCATAAAAAATCTTTCTTCTGCTTTCCTTATAGCTGTGCTCCTAGGTGAGTTTAGTCTGCTACGGGATGACAGTGGTGTGGCCTCCCATAGCATCCTTTGTCTAGTGAGATTTGAATATTAGTTTTGATAAACACCGTACTGAAGCTTCTGATGATCCTTTTTGTTTCCCTTTTCATGAAACAAACTTTTAAAATTTGTTAATTAATTGAAGATCTGCTTTCGGCACAGCATAACTGAAAAGTAGAACATTTGTATTTTGAAAATGTGTCCTTTAATATTTTTTTTCAGAGGCTCGATTTATTAGAAATCAACTTTTTTAATGAAAGGAATCCTAATCATGTTAGGAAAAAAAAGCGGCTGTAATTTATTCAGTAGGTGCTTCATTTACACCAAATATAAATCAAATAAATTGAGATAATTTTGCTCTAAGAATAATGCATTTGGGACACAACTATCATTTCAAAGTAGCCCTAGGGCATTGTTAGGGAACCCTATTCCTGGATTTCATTAACCAAATAAACCTTTTCAGAAAGAGTAATTGCAATCATTCTGTATTAATAACTGTATTAATAAAGATGAAGGCTCAACCTGTCCTCAGATGATCATCCCCAGTAGGAACCCTTGCTACAGTGTCTATAACAATTTCATTATATTTAGAAAAAAATGGAAAGTGAAGTTATATTTTCAAGGCTTTACAACAAGGCCCTTTCCTGTATCTCAGCTGGTCATGAACTCTTCAAAGTATCTTGGAGGCCTCTGTGATCTCAAACCAAAGCTAAGGGTTTCCTTATTGCAACCAGCACTGAAATATGTGGTAAAATCTAGTAAACCAAAGAGACAAAGAAACATTTTCTCAAATGTGTAGTAGGTGTAAAACTTCCAGTGAATAGGGAACTCAATATCATTTTCAAGTCTAACTCACTATTTGTGTGTTTCATTCATGTGTGTTCTAGGAAGTAAAACAAAACAAGAGTCAAATGCAAACCAAAATGTCAGGCAGTTGCAGAAAAATATAAAAATCTATTATAAATAGAAATACAATCAGTTGTGTTGGTTTGTTGGGTTTTTTTTTTTGTTAAACGAGGGGATAGAATATGTAAAACATTTTGATCAGTCAACCTTTTAATGACGATTGGAGAGATTTTGTTTTATTGTCATAGTTGTGAAAAACATTTTTCACAAATGATTGTGATTTTTCTTTAGAAAAAAATGGATACTTAGCATATTTAATCAAAATATTACCACTTCCAGAAAACATTCTTCAGTAATTTTGAGTTTTTTGAGAAAAATAATATTTTCCTGAGGCTTCTTTTCATAGTTTGTTTTTAAATTACCATGGGACAATTACAACTACATTTCTCATGTTTTTTTCTTATGGGCTCAAAGATATTCTGTAGCTATTCCTTCAACTTCACCTAGAATACAGAATATGCTGCATAACACACAGCAAAAATTAAAGCTATGCTACCAATGTCCAAACAACTTATTAACTCTCCAGAGCATTGGCTGAGGAATTCAGGTGTTTTTAAATCTTTAGCAAATAATCCTTCTCCCTAGTTTCTACAATATCAAAGCTTTCCTGGGAGCAATTCATGTGGAAACACCAAGATGGGGAACTAGCTCTCCAGCTGCCTTGTATGTACGTTATCCAGCCTCCCCCAGCCTCTCAGATGCAAACACACCGAAGACCCTCTCACAGCTCTCCCCTGCACAAGGGTAGGTAGGACCATAGTCTGCTTAATGAAGCAAGGAGCCATGTACATTAAACCCCTGTCTCCAAGAAGGCTTAAAACTGAGTCATCTACTTCAGGAACTGCATAAAATATGTGGGAGGACATAAATAATTCGCACAGCTCCCAGAATTAGATTCTTTACTAGCCTGTCTCCCCTACAGAGAAAAGAACCCGTCTTGCTCAGCAGCTATTCCCAATCTGGGCTTAGAATTCAGAGTTTTCACTTTTCCTAACGTTCACTGACCTTGCTAATTTTATTCTAAAGCAAGAATGGAAAAATGAAATAAAAATATAGGAGTTTGCATTTGCAGTGAATGTACTGAAGATTATATCCAAAATGCAAAATGCTCTGTTTGTATTCAAATGTGTAAAAATCAATCGATGTTTATAAATCTGAATAAAAAATTATTCTTAATCGCACACACATACCAACACGCATACAGGTAAGCCGCTGGAGACAGGGAAGGTTCTGAGCTTACACTCTTACCCCAGTGGCTTGACATTTGCTCTCTCTTCTTACTCTCCTCTCCTTATCCCAAAATCTTTTTGTCAGTCCCTGATCCAGCACTCTCTTGAGATCAGTGGAAGTCTTTTCACTGCTTTTAGGGGCATCAGGCTGAGTGATTCATATTTTCCTGACTTTATCTGTCTTTCTCGCTGCTGCAATGCTTTTGCACTCTCGCAGTGCAGCTTGTACTGCGTAAGTTTCAATTCCAGCAACTAGTGATGTCAGCAGCCTGAGTTTCAGCAGGAAATATGAGCTGTGTTTATATATAACCATTCCCTGAAGCTGCATTAAAGTAAAAATCTCCCTGCCACCTACAAATTTGCAAACTTATGTATATCTATTTTTCTAGCACTAGCAGAATTAAATTAGTCGATAACCTTACACTTCTTTATGTTAACATCTCAGACTTGGACTATTTGTTTGATGTTGTGTTGGTTTTGTTTAGTGACGGGGGGCCTACAGTGGTACCTTCTGCAAGAAGCTGCTGGAAGTTTCCCCTTTGTCCAGTGGAATCAGCTGGGCCTAGGGTGGACCCACTGCTGGCCGAGATGGAGCCAATTGGTAGCAGAATGTTCCCTGATAACACCTTTGCAGTAACGTATTTAAGAAGGAGAAAAACAGAAAAAAAAAAGAAGAGATGATGTGAAGAAGCTGAAGTCAAGGGCACAGAGAGGGAGGCGTGAGCCTTGTGGGCCTTGCAGGCCTCACTCTCTGGCCTCCTGCCAGGAGGCCGTCTGGGTCCAACTCGGCCCAGCCCAGCTGCAAGAAGTGGAGAGGAAATGAGATGTGAAAAGAACCTGAGAGGCATCTGCCTGCCTGCCTGTTGTGAAGAATTTCTTGTGAGAAGAATGGCTGCAGATGCCAAGGTCAGTGAAGAAGGAAGGGGAGCAGTAATGCAGCTCCTGGCAGAGATTCCCCTGCAGCCTGTCCTGGTGCAGCCCATGGTGGAGCAGGCTGTGCCCCTGCAGCCCATGGAGGAGCAGAGATCCACCTGCAGCCCGGGGAGGAACCCACACCGGGGCAGGCAGATGCCTGAAGGAGGCTCTGGCCTGTGGAGAGCCCACGCTGGGGCAGCCGTTCAGGAGGGATTGCACTCTGTGGAAAAGGGCCCAAGGCTGGAGCAGTTCACGAAGGACTATAGCCCATGGGAGGGACCCCACGATGGAGCAGGGGAGGAATGTGAGTTCTTCTTCCCCTGAGGAGGAAAGAGCAGCATAAAGCAAAACGTGATGAACTGACCATAACCCCCATTCCCTCTTCTCCCCCTATCCCGCTTGGGGGGGAAGGTGGTAGAGATAAAGTTAAGCCTGGGAAGAGGAAGGAATGGGGGGGAAGTTACTTTGTTCTCTTTCTCATTATTCTGCTTTGTTTTTAATAATAAAGAAATAGCTTTCCCCAGGTTGAGTCTGTTTTGCCCGTAATGATAACTTTAAGGATCTCTCCCTGTCCTTATCTCAAACTTTTCCTTATATTATCTCTCCCTGTTCCCTCAGAGGGTGGGGGGAGTGAGAAAGAGACTGCATAGTTTGGTCCTGAGTGGCACTAAACTATGAGAGATGTGATGGCGTTATTACTTGTATCTAACTTTTCTGGGGACTCTTACCTATTTTCTCACCAAATCAACTCAGTGGAATACTGCAACGATCACTAACATCAAGGAGTTCAAATACTAGAGGAAGCAGACGCTGCTCTTAGGCTTCTCCACTGACAGTAAAATGTGCCGAAATTGTGAGCGCTTTTTTATCAGCAAAGACTGCATTTTGTAGTGGAAATGCCACAGATAATTAGATAATAATGAAACTCACTGTTGAAGAATATGAAAAAAAAAAAAAAAAAGATTGACAAATGCATAAGGATACTTTCAATGTTTTCAGAAACTACCTACTGTATTTCCAAATTGTCATAGGTCAAAATACCGTATAACCTAGTGGCTTGACCCTGCAGATGGTTTGGTACGTGTAGTTCCTTATAGCACTTTCATGAATACATTTATGCAGCTTTGGATGTTGACATTAAAAACTGATTGAAATAGACATTTGATTAATATTTGAACTTACGCATATAGGAAGTCTCTTCAAGGAAATCTTAAGTTCAAGGTCAAGTTGGCTTTTATCCTCTAAATAAAATTCAAATTAAAAACAATTCTTAATATGCTTACTTTCTTCAGTGTGTTAGAACTTCTAGATATAAAATGTTTGTAACCTTCTCCTTGAGAAAAATAAGTTACTTAATCTAGAAAAAAAAAGATTTTTTTTTTCTACTATACAAAATCCTGTGATTTAATAATTCTGCTAGATGAGACAAATGTGTTTGACACATGTGCTAGGCAAAGCTTTGGATAGTGCATTCATGCATAGAAAATGGACATATCCCTTGAGAACAAATGCATCATTCTGCCCCATTCCTGTTTTTAAAAAAATAAAAAAAATAAAAAAAAATAGATTTTGCTGTGGCCTAAATAACAGGAACAACAGCAACAGCTACAGGAGTTGAACGTTTAATAACCTGCTCAACTGGGGGAAACTGGTGAAAAAGGGTACATTGCTTCTTAAAATTTGAAGAGTAGCCAAAGACAACAAAAAGAACCTAGTCCAAAGTTAGAATGAACACTGAATTCATCAGGCCTTCAATCAGACTCAGAGAGAATGAATCAAGGAAGTACAAATGAATACAATGCTCCAGCAACAGTCAAGTCTGTAAGTGATGCATGCAGGCACTACATGCACAAATTAACACTTTGTTTCATATATTCAGAAAAAAAACCCTTATTTTAGTATTATATTACAATCTACTTTTCTACTCCCAACTGTAATAAACAAATAATTCAACTTAATAAGGATGAGTTAGCATGCAAATTTCTGCATATTCTTTTTGACTGGAAATGTTTCAGGAATAAATTAACATCACATGACGTTATCAGTGTATAGCATTAAAAACATCTTAAAATTGCATTTGCAAACATGTTTGCCTACAGATTAGAATAGGAAAGTGCTTATGCAAAGACAAACATTGTAACAGAAAAATAGTTTGGAAAACTTATTTTAGAAGTAGATACAACATGCAGAAAGGAAATTGTCTATTACAACTCAGATGTCTATAGTAAATGTATTTTTTTCTGATTTCTTCTGTAGCAGAACACCTCTCAGGTGAAGTATAGCTCTGATTTTCATATAAAAGTTTAATTCTGAGTTGATGAAAAATTTCAGAATTAGAAAACATAAAAGATCCACAGTCTTTTAATTAAGTGGCTGCTAAGCAGGACTCCCAGGAATTTGGCATCTAGATCAATCTGATTTCTTTATAATCTGCTGTTTATGGTTGATAGCAGATTCCTATAGGTGTTTTTACATTTAAGAAAAACAACTTTCCCTTAAAAGATATTTTACAAGGTCTGATTTCTTCCTCTAAAGTAAATAGAATCTATTAATCATAGAGCAGTTATGGTTGGAAGGGACCTTTAAAGGTCATCTAGTCCACCCTCCACCCTGCAAGGAGCAGGGACATCTCCAACCAGATCAGGTTGCTCAGAGCTTCATCCAGCCTGGCCTTGAATGTTCCCAGGGATGGAGCATCGGGCAACCTGTTTCAACATCGTTATTGAAAAAATGTCTTCCTTACATCTAGTCTAAATCTACCTCCTTCTAGTTTAAATACATTATCCTTTGTCCTATCACAACAGGCCCTGCTAAAAAGTTTCTCCCTATCTTTCTTACAAGCCCCCTTTAGGTAGTGGAAGGCCGCTATAAGGTCTCCCCAGAGCCTCCTCTTCTCCAGGTTGAACAGTCCCAACTCTCTCAGCCTGTCCTCGTAGGAGAGGTGCTTCAGCCCTCTGATCATCTTCGTGGTCCTCCTCTGGACTCTCTCCAACTGGTCCATGTCCTTCTTATGTTGGGGGCTCCAGAACTGGACGCAGTACTCCAGGTGGGGTCTCACAAGAGCGGAATAGAGGGGAGGAATCACCTCCCTCGACCTGCTGGCCACGCTCTTCTTGATGCAGCCCAGGATGCAGTTGGCTTTCTGGACTGCAAGTGCACATTGTTGGCTCATATTTGAGCTTCTCGTCCACCAGCACTCCCAAGTCCTTCTCAGGACTGCTCTCAACTCATTCTCCGCCCAGCCTGTATTTGAGCCTGGGATTGCCCCAACCCACGTGCAGGACCTTGCACTTGGCCTTGTTGGATTTCATGAGGTTTGCACGGGCCCACCTCTCCAGCCTGTCAAGGTCCTCCTGGATGGCAGAAATAGGATATTTCTTAATAATTTCTTACTCTTTTACAACTTGTGAATACTAGCCAAGCATTTTACAGACTAACAATGGTTGTAAGTGTCTAAGTTGCAAATTAAAGCTTACTTCCATATGTTTTTAAAAGTGCTAATACCACAGGAGGTTAGGCTATGTGTCTAGGAGTTTGCATACAGTGAGCTTTTGAATAGTTAACTTGAGATTCATCTTTGCGTGACAGAAATCAACTACTCCTTCCAATGTTTTTCCTTTGCTTTAGAGTGTTTTAGTGCAAGAAAGTGAAAAAAAAATACATGTTTTATACTCTCCAAGTAAGACAGCTGTAAAAATAATTGCAGGTGTATTTTATAGCTCAGAAAAAGTCATAGATATGTTTGCAATGATCAAACACTAGAAAAATATGCTAGAACTCCCTCAGCTGCTGCTAGGTTTGGGATCCCTCCAGTGAAGTCTTAGATGCAGTATAAGCAAATCTGCTTACAGTAGCACACAGAAGTGTGCTACTTCTGTTTCTGCCTAGTCTTTCCATGAACACAAATTCCATCAATATGAGATACACTGCAATAGCCAGTTGCTCCGTTGGACCTTGAATTTCCCAGCAGTTCCACTAGGACTGAAGCAACACTGCCATTTAAACTGGCTTTATTAAGGGACTATGAAAACTTCCAGACTGTAATGTGCATTTTTTGGGTGACTGCTCACCTCAATATGTAACTTATAACCAATTCAAGCATCTGAAAAAGATATTTCAGAAATTCTGTTTGCAAAGAAATCTATCTGAAGATAGGCAGCTCACTGCAGGGATGTGCACATTAACTTCTGCACCTTTCTGGGCCTCAGGGGTAGGAATCAAAGCTGCATTGGCAGTTTTTTTCCAGCCACTCAGATTCCAAAGTTCTCTCTGGAGCAGAGATCAGGTACTATAGAAGCACTGGTTTTCTAAGTTAGAGCCACAGGATCTGGAGTGATCCCCGTATCCTGTAGAAGAGCTAGAACACATTCAGATTAAGAAAACTGAGCTTCTTTCTTCCAGGATAACTTACGTATTTTCACATGAAGAGCTAGTTATTTAAAAAAGAAATAAAAAGGATAATCCCGGGAACACACCAGCACCTTTACATATTATACTTACTCTCTCAGGGAACACTACCATCACTTCCCTAGTGTCTGCATCCTGGTTCTGGAGCTAATCTGCCCACACTAGAGGCATTCTGGTAATGGGCCTTAGTTAGATGCTTACTTTTGTTTGCAAGATACCAGGGGTCACCATGCCAGGGTGCCACTTGCCAAGGATGGAAACTCAATGCAGACTGAAGGCATTCAGCACTTGGGGCAGGGTTTTTAATTAGCACATTTTTATGCAGCAGAACCAACTGCGATTGGCACCTTATGTCCACACAAACAGAACTTCCATACGTCTGCAAGCAATGACACTCAATCTTCCTGCAGCTATTTGTTGTTTTCTCTCTCCGTGGGTCTGTGTTGCGCTCTGAGAGCATCACAAAGTCTTCCCAGTGGACTCTTTTGAGGTGTGGAGAGGCTAGAAGTGCCACAGGAGTACAGATGTCTCTGTCACATTGCTAGGCAACTCCAGAGAAATAAATCCCCAGGCAGGTCAGCTACACATGCACATCTGCCCACCGCCCCCGGCCTGGCTGCTTAATTAACAACCAGCTCCAGCATAACGAGGCTCAGCCATGTATCACTCCCACCAATCGATTATGCCTGTATTAACCAATCCACCCACCAGGTGTTTCCATTTAGTATTTCAATGAGCTGGAAACACGCAGCTCCTGAGTGGTGTTTACTTTGGTTGATTTAATGGAAGGTATCTCTGAGCAAAATATGGACTGATTCCTCTTAAAGGTTGCAGGATTTGAAAGCGAGTAGTCAGACCTGTCTCTCCCCATCACGAACACACTGTAGGCACAACAAATATAAATAAGAACACAGTTTTCTCTGAAAATACACTTCAGGATCATTCTATATTGACAGAGTTCAACTGGAGTATTTTTTGTTTGTTTGTTTGCTGGAGAGACTGATGTATAGATACACTCAGGTGAAAAAACAAAGCTAATTTCTAAGAAAACTGTAACAAGAGCTTGTTTGTTCTTTTTCTGTTGCCTGCTAACAAATGCCTTCTGCTCATTGTAGGTATCATTGCACTGATATATTATTTTAATATATTTCCAGATTCCCTGAATCCATTGTAAGCAAAAGGCACTGGAACTAGGTTTGTCAAAGCAAAATTCCCCCTTGGAGCCAGCGAAGCTTTGACATTATTCTAGGATATGCCAACAGCACTCGTTTACTCAGAGCTCATTCTTGGATACTTTTCTCTCTAGGGAGCAACTATACATCAAACAAATGATTTGCAAAAAAGCTCTACTCATGGTTCCATGACAGATTCATTTTTAATATCTGTAAGGCACAACTTCTAAAGTAGGATTTCATGTACCAATAGATTTTACTAATTTCCAGAAGCATTGCTATGGTTGTGAATAATTTCTTAACCAGAACTGAGTGCACAAATTTACCAGCAGAAAAGCATTCTGTTACACCTACATTAGACCCTTTTCCCCTTGCCCTCTGAGAGGGTTTTATTGGTGTAGTCTAACCTGCCAGGCTAAGTTGAAGAGCCTCAGTGAAGACTGTCACACGGAATAGAAACAGAGTAAGAACAAATCAAGAAATATTTTTAAGTCAGAGGCTGTCTTTTTTCACTTGTATCAGGATATAGCCCCTATAAAGCTATTCAAGTTAATGAACGTTTCAGTGTGGTACCACAGTGAGATCAGAGTATTAGCAAAAATCTGTATAAATTCTTACTTTTAAAAGTAAAAATGAAGAAAGAAATAAAAAAGAAAATCAATTTTCCAGGAAGTCCTTTTATTGATTTTATTGAAGAAAATTTGAATGTATGCACAAGGTAATATTCGTATCACCTTTTCTAAACAAAATCTGAACTAGCTGCGTCTGGATATGCAGTTCCCCTCCAAAAGTAAGTACTTGCCATGTCTTAAACCTGAACCAAGCATTGTGTTTGCCTCTTAATGAACGCAATATAAAACAACTATGCAGTAGTGGCAAAAATGAGCAACAATGCAAAACCAGAATCGCCTCACTAATCTCTCCAAATTGTTTGGATATATATGTAACGTATGTTAGTAGCAAGCAAGTAGCAGCCAGAGGCCCCGCTTAGCACAGAGCCCTCACTGTGCTGATTATTGTATGAATATAAACAGGAAACATCCCTTGCCTCAAAATCACTGCAATCTAGACAACAGGAACACACATCAGGGCTTGCAGAAAGCCGTATGGAAAAAGAATGCTGAACCTGAGGGCAACTAATTGGAACACAAGATTGCAAAAACTATTGGCTGAACGTTAGCTGGAGGCTTTAAAGATTTTTTTGTTATTCCATAAAACAAGTGGACAAGAGATATAAATGAATCACTTGCAGCCTGTGTGCTTAAGCACTCCATTAAGCATGGGTATCATGGTGAAGATGGATCTTAAGACAGAAACGAAAGGAGACTAGGATAATGGTTGTGTCTAATGACTTGGTTGTAAAGGCACAGAATCTAATAAAGCCCAAGTTAATAAGCTCTCACTGTTAGAGAGCTTAACATGACAGAAAGGCATGGTGCTGACAGAATTTCTATAACCAGATTATATAAATAACATGGGTTGATAGGGAGTGCCTTGGACAGAGCTCTGCATTAAATATTAAGCACTTGCATTACTTGAACTAAAGGAGCTATTGTAGTGATCAGAAAATTGTTGCATACCCTGAATTTCTATGGTTAAGCTATTAGAAGGGGGAATAAAAAGCAGTAAGCAAGAGTTCAGTTCAAAAATATCTACAGTATCTGTGCTCTGTGACCATTCCCGTGCTACTGCTATTCTGGTTATCTTTCTCAGTACATCAAGGGTTCTGAGCAGAGCCTACCACTCCTGAATCATCTTTTCTGACAGGCAGGAGTTGTGTGAGAGGAGATAGACTTATCATTACAGAGTCAATGACCCGAATTTTCCCAAGACTTCTAGTAAAAACAGAACATAGTACTGAAAATCTTTGGCTAGCTAGTCACAGTTCACCATCTCTTCTGTAAAGTCACCAGTGAGTAACCAACAGTGGAAAATTGCTCTGGGAGAATACTTGTATTCTTTCTCCAATGCAAATTTTGTCTGGGAGAAGGAGATTGTTTTACAAACAAAGTTTGAAAAAAAAAGAATTAAAAAAAAAGAATAGTTGCTGGCAAAAGCAGAGCTTTATAGTGCATGTGTAATCAAGACACCGGTCTGACATCAGGTTTTTAGAGCAGTAATTAATAAAAGCACTTGCTATATTATTTCAGCTTCTGTATCCTATGATACATTTGCTGTTTCTGAGATTCAAAGTATAGTGTGAGTCACCTTCATAAACATACAGTATAATGGCTAATGCCTTTTATCACATTTTAAATATTTTTTTTCTCTCCAAGGGCGTACTTTAATAAGTCACAAGAGGTTATGAGTCACTCAAGTTCAAGTTAGGATGCTGATCTAAGCCCAGCTCAGAAAATATCTTGAGTGTAAATCCTAGTTCCAGTGATGTAATTATGTAATTTAAATTAAAAAAAAAAGAAGCCAAGAAAGAGAAGAAGAAAAGAAACAGAAGTAGAAAAGAGGAGGGGAATATGAAGAAGATTTTTAAGTAAATTACTATGTCTTAGAAAAGGAACAGACTAAAAATGTTTGTGTGACCACTGCTGCTGGAAAATTAGAAAAATCGCAAAGAAAACTTGTTAAAACCAAGGTGATTTCCAGGGTAAGATGAAATGCTCCTCTTTACATCTTGTCACTGCTGGGAGCTCTTCCCTGCAATCCCCCCACCCTGATCTTCCTCTCCTCCCTGCCCTCGGTTCCCCTTCCTCACTCCTCACCTGCCGGTGATAGCAGATGGCTACAAGGAGCTGGAACAGGCTGCAAGGAGTAGGTGTGTTATGGAGGAAAGGTACTCCAGGATGAGCTGTTGGAGGCAGGGAGATTATCCAAGGTTTCTGTCATTGCTGGGCAGCAGTACAGCTACTGCAGCTACCCTCGCTCCTCCCGGGGACCTTGACGAGAAGCGCTCTGGAAAGCGTCTCCCTGCAAACAGGCCTGCTGAAGACAGAAAACAGAATAAACACAGCAGCAAGAAGTGATCACTCCATCTTTCCTCATTGTGCATCTGACAGGTTCACATAGACCTGACATGACAGTTGCCTGCAACTTACAGAGCCCCACAGCCAAGGGGAAGGGGGGAAGGAGGATAAAGTGGGATAAATAATGATACATCCACAATAACAAGGCAGTGGTGTGGAAATCTGTCAAGAAATACATACTCCTGATAATAGGAAGAAAGCAAGGCCTGATTTATTTAGTACAAGGCTGGAGTTAACACATTCTGCTACATGGGAAATAAACCATCTCCTTTCTGCACGAGCAGAGGTGCCCCTCCATCTGCATAATAGCTGTGCACTGCTTGGGATCACTTGATCTTCCAGACCCCCCTCTTCTCCTCAGCTGGGTTGTTATCATCCTCTGTTATTATCTTCACATTTCCCCTGGTTATTATCAGCATGTTACTTTGCCTTTATGTCGACAGTCTACCTGGCAATTTTCTCCTCTCCAGCTGGCTTCCCTGTTTCCTGGGTAAGAAAACTAATGTTCTTCGCTCCAAAGTGAATGTCCTATTCATTATTCTCAATGTACTGTGATACAGCAGCACTGAATATCAAAAGACTCCAGTAAATTCTCATCTATTTTTCAGTCATATAGAACAATTAACCAAACAGTACAAATAGCAACCTGTCTTTTATGGCTCCTAATGAATTTACGTTTGACTATGCTTATATTTCACAATTGCTCAGACCTGCAATGTGAATGAACATGTGAGTAAACATTGTTTAATATTGCACATTATGGTGTGCCAGAGAACACTTCCATTGTACCACGTTCCTGATGGTAACACAGATAAGTCTCTCTTCATAGCCAAACAGGATGAAGCAGAATGCAGTTAGTGAAAAGAATCGTTGAAAAGAAACTCCTTACCAATATTGCTATCAGCTGTCTGTAGCCACAAGAATCACAGACTGGTGGAGATGCGAGCTCTTGCCATGGGTTTGTCACAGACCCATCCTGTACTCTCAGTCAAGCCTCTGCATTACAGTCTGAATAACCTGTTTTCCCCAGAGTCATACTGAAAATTTAGCAGCATCTCAAAAAAACTAAGCAAAAGCAACAAAAAAGATTGTCTCAGTCCAGTAAAAGCTACTGAGTGCTTCATCATGCTTGACCATCACGCTGAGGTACACACTAATAAGTTAGTCTTCTTATCTTTCAGTTAAGATTAAATCTCCTCTTGTCCTTTAAAATTTACCGTTACCACGGTGTTTCACTTTTTTTTTAAATGCATCGAAACCTGTAGACCTCAGCAAAGATGCAGAAACAGGAGCCAGCATTTCTTGTGATTAGAAACTTAAAGTTTTGCAAACTTTAGCAAAGTGGAAGTCAAGCTATCTGTAAAGTCAGAACATGTGAAAATCAAGTTACAAAAACCTCAGATCAAAATCCAAATATTAAATATCCATCTAAAACTAGTAATTAAAACTAATAACTAAAACAGTAATTAAGCCAGCATTATTTACCTTGCTTCTTCATTGAAAAATTACAGAATTCTAATAATTTAAATTAAAATGTTGTCAATTTCCATTTTAAAAGAATATATAAGGAGGACTTAATGGCTTCATTTTGTTAAAGTCATTTTGTACTCATGGTTAATTAAATGCAGAAGGACTTCCACTGAGAATCAGGATGTTCTAAATAATATA
This sequence comes from Tetrax tetrax, assembly GCA_009806455.1. Classification (NCBI taxonomy): domain Eukaryota; kingdom Metazoa; phylum Chordata; class Aves; order Otidiformes; family Otididae; genus Tetrax; species Tetrax tetrax. Next base: position 59,102 of record WHYT01017075.1, on the reverse strand, counting down.
ATAATAACTTGCATAACTAATTACTGTAAAATAAAACTGGATTATCCAATATGACCTGTCTAGCTTTGGTATTCATAATTTTAAATCCCATTTAATTAAATCCTGAGGGTGCCATATTCAACATAAAAACAACTATGACCTTCTTTCTAATATGAAAGTAGTAGCCATAGTGACCATTCAGGAATGAATTTTGATTCCACAACTGGGTGACTCGTTCATCAGAAAATTTTCTAGGCTGTCATCATCTTTAAACAATAGTGTTCCTCAACTGGTGTAAAAAGGCTATCGTAAATTGACTGTAATGGTACTAGAGCTTTATACCACTGCTCTTTATTTCTAAGCAACAGAAAAAAGGAAAAATTGTACATGCATTTTTTGGTTCGCTAATGAAGATGAGGTTTATTCTAAGAAAGATAGATTATTTCTTTCCTCTCCTCTCCTTTTTTTTTTTTTTTTTTTTTCCTCATAGAGATTCCAGGGAGAGTTTGCTTCATTGTAGGTTTGGGTTTTGGATTTTGGTTTTTTGTTAGTTGGTGCTGTGCTTTACAGAACAGCACCAAAGCCAAGTGAGAACTCGTAATCCAAAGGACATGACAATAAACATATCAAATTGGGGAATGATTTTTCTATTATGTTAGCAATCTACCCACACATGCTATAATAGTCTCTCCCTTTTTTATTATTTTTTTCTGCTTATTTTTAAACCAGCTGAAGTATCTTTTCTGCATAGTGAAGACCTGCAAGTATGTTGTCTTCTTATTGTTTGACTCTGTACATTATATATGTAGTTGTTGCATCTATAAAACAGTTTTTTTCTCAAAATATAAATAGCCAGGACTTATGTGCAGACACACACAGCCAATCTTAATACCCAATCAAAGAAAGTCCCCCTCTCAAGAAATCAAGGCTCAATATTGTATTACATAAGTTGCACCATTTGCAATAAATATACTGAGAGTTGAATCGACCTGGTATTGTGTAATTTCAGCAGACAGACAGATGTGTCTACCGTATGATCCACAGGCCAGATCCCTAGCAGAGTGAATTTATTACTTGTTTTTCAAGTGACACTGATGAACTTTTGAAGAAGTCTAAAATATACTGCAGTTAGTGTAGGGGAAAGGTATTGCACGCTAGATTAATAGATTGAACTTTATCTGTACTACACTAACCTGAAACAAACAAAAAAAAAAAGTAGGCAGGAGGCAGGACCTACTTGATGAGAACATATCAGAAGGCTGATTATGGAGATATCATTACATTTTCTTCTTTGTCATTTCCCTTCAGAGGATGCCTACAGAAGTTATTATTTTAACTTCAGACCCTGACACTAAAAGTGTAGCAGAATTACATAAAAAGCTACTCAGATTTTTTTTTATTTATGTGCTGTTTTCATGTAAAGGGAAAGCAGATAAGGGAATCACTGATAAGGACAAATCAAGAAGTCCTGACCTCAGCACCCGGCAGGTACACAAAGCATTTACTGCCATGCAGCTGACATTCCATTCAGAGTTTCCCCCTATTTGTAGATGGTCTCCTCAAATAGAATTTTTGCAAATTAAAAATTATTTAACAAGATTTAAGACATTGCATTCACAGGGCCACTTGACTCTTTCTTTCTGGACAACTAAGCAATATATCTGATTAAATAGCCTTAGTCTTTATTATCCTATTAGGAAATTTTATTGTCTAAAGAATACTGTCCCAGAATACATTCTGCCATCTATTTCCTCAGTCAAGTCAGAAAACAAAACAAAACAAAAACAACAAAAAAAAAAGAATCCTTTTTCCTCTTTCTTTTAAAAACTAACCTTCAAAAATCTCATTCTTTAGTGGACATAACTTTTTGGGGATTGGAATGATAGACCTAGGAAAGATTGCAGTGAACTGTTATCTACTGCTGTGGACTGAGTGGAAATGCGTGCTGCAACTATGTAATTTCAAATACAAGACAGAACTCCATAAGGAGAAGAAAAATCATACTAAAAACACAAGGTTCAATAAAAGATGTGTTTTTATTGTTTTCATATTGAGTCCTTTATGTTAATATAAGAATAAGTACTCTGCGTGCACATCATGCAATCAGCTCATATGGTGAGCAGTTTGATTCATTAAATTAGATCGTATTTTCATGCTCAGCACATTGATGAGGAGATGAACAAAGCACATATCACTGATTTCTATTTCTTGATTTCCAGTGGGGAGTTGTCCAGAAGTATTAAATCAAGAGCCACTGAACCATCCTATTTCTAGTTGTTATTGTTCAATAAACTTTATCCTTTTCCTTCTTCCTTCCCTCCTAAGCTTTCTTAGTTTTCTTTCTCTATCAGCACTTTTCACATATTAATTGTCAAACAAATCTGCATACAAATACAGAAATATATGTATGGGTATTTTTCCAGTGACACGAGGGAGCTTTGGATGACGTCCTAGATATAGAAATGTAATAGATATGTATGTGTATGTGTTTGTATGCACGCGCACACATATGTACAGATATGTATGTGTATGTGTGTTGTGCTCTATGAATTTTCTTTCTTGTGTTACAGTAACAGTATAGACATTACACATTATCTGTTTGACCACAAAGTAGAGAATACTATAGATCTTAAAGAACATGAGATTTCTTCTAAATCTTTTTCTGTATCTCCATCATTAATCTTTCCCTGGGTAATACTTTCCTCTTGTTGGGAAAATTAAACAAAATAAAACAAAACAAAACAAAACAAAAATGAGCTAAACCACAGGAAACCTACTTTACCATTTGAAGGTCATAAAATATCACAGACACTTAGAGACTTGACCATCTAAGTTCTTGCTGTATAGGTAACAAGTTGGAATCTTCTTTCTTTATGTAAGTGTTTGATTCACTGGCTATTTTAAAAAATAAATTAGAACTGAAAACATTTCAATCATCCTGATGTGTTATAACTATTGTAAGCATCAGCTGCATAACTCTTTTCAACCACAGACAATCTCCTAGCCTTCTTCAGGAACAGTCTTATGTAGGGAGCTACCCAGACACAGCTCTCATAAACCACTTTTATGATAAGCCAGTGGCAACTTCTTTTTCACAGAGTCCCTTCTCCTGGTTGCTTCTAAGTGCCTCCTCGCATAACTAGATAGAAGTGAAATATTTACTTGTTCTAAATACTTATTATTATTCTTAAAATAACCCCACTGTGTGGATAGTTCACTTTGTCCTCAGTTAATTTACTAGCAGAAACTAGCTCTATACACAAAAATATTGCAGTGACAACATTCCAAAATTTTGGTAAGCCGGTCATGAATAGAAGGTCCCACATATGCCAGTCTGTCAAAAGTACATACCAGCCATCATAAATTGGATAAAGGCAAAAGAAGGAACAAAATGAGAGCACAACATTCACATTATGTTTTAAGATATTTATAAATTTCTTAAGATGTTTTAGGCCATGTATATTCAGAGGCTTTTATTTTTATTTGGTGACTTTTAATGATGAAAAAAAGGAGTTTAAATATGCAACAACCCTGAAAAATATAGTTGCAATGAAGTCTCACATTCATGATCTCCAAAGCACATATGTACTTGTCATCATCACAGCTCATAATAACTGCCTACATACAGTCACAAGTGCTCAGGGTTTACCAGAAGCCAGATAGGCAGATGGATAATTCTTTGTAGATGTGTCTAAATAGTTTTACTCTTCCTGCATACCACTGATCGTCCTCCCTCCATCTGCAGACGGTCTCTTCAACTACATGTTTGTCCTTTTTTAAGCCCACAGCAAGCTTTTATAAATAGGAGAAGAGAAATGTGGGATGAAATGCAAAGATAGTCTACATCTCTATATGCACTTGATCTAGCTTCAATAGACATGACACTTGATATATGTGTGTGTGTATATATATATATATAATTATATTAGTTTATTTTTGAATTCATGCTTGCATCCCAGCCCCTACATCCACTACACTGCATTTTGGCCTGCATTGAAATTTAACATTGGAATGTGACAATTGGTATCCTGATAAAGAAACTTGGTTGAAAGGGAATGTGTGAATGTAAGAATATCTGTATTAGGTCAGACCAACTGGAGTCTGCTCCAGTAACCTGATTCTAACAATGGCTACAAGTCTAAAGGACATGATACAAACTAGAAGGTTAACAATCTATATTTCTCCTATCCTCCAGCTATTTCCATTTCAGAGATTTGTTGAAGCAGAGGAGGGGCTTTTGTGTTTGGTAAACCTTGACAGATTTCTTCTGCCTAATCTTGTCCAGTCTTTCCTTCAGTCCACGAAAATTGTTAGCATGCAAAATTGTCTTCAACAAGAACTTGCTCATGTCTCCTGTCTTGTATAATCAACTATCGCCTCTCACTTGTCTTGACAAAAAAAAAAAAAAAAAAAAAAGAGAGAGTGGGTTCTGTAAGTTTCATTTGACTCTTTCTTGTTCTTCAGCTGGGAGAGACTGTGAATAATTTAATCTCCATCCACTGTCTTCACATCACTCAATTTTTTTTTAATTTCTAGCACATCCTTCCTCCATATCATCTATTTTCCAGACAAGACTCCTAGCTTACACAAGGGTTCTCTGTATGAAAGCTGTTACAGACCTTTGAATATTCTTGACACCTTTCTCTGCACTTTTTCTAGTTCTACTTCATGCATTTGAGATGAGAGGTGCAGGACTGGATAGAATATTCTAGGACTGAACCCATGACTTTATATAGTGTAACAGTGATCTCCAGTTTGCTCTCTCTTACTTTCTTAATAATTCCTAATATTTACATTATGATGGCTACTGAGCACCAGCTGACATTTCAGTGGAAATCTCTTTCTCAGCAACAAAAACTTGTTCCTGAGTGGCAATATTTATCTCAGTGCACTTTGTTTGTATATGGAAGTAGGATTGTCTTTTCTTTTTCTCATCATTTTATATTTAGCTATGCTGAATTTAATCTCCCTTTTTTATTTTTTCCCCTCTTTCACTTATTCATACAACCCTTCTGAAATTTTTCTGGTCAGATCTCACACTATCCTGAATAATTTAGTATCATCATTCAGCTTTCTTACATCACTGCTCACCCTGTTATGCAGGTCACTGATAACCATATTAAGCAGAACAATCCCCTGCACATATCCCTGTGGAATTCTACTGCTGACCTCCATTCACTGGGAGAATTGACAATTTACTCCCACTCTCTGTTGCTTGTCTTGTAACCAATTATTTATCCAAGTTATGACCTTCTTATCTCTTATGCATGGCTGCTTAATAGCTAAATCCAAATAGATTATATCAATCAGATCAGCTTTATCCATATGCCTGCTGACCCTTTCAAAGATCTCCAATAAATTTTCAAGACAGTAGTTCCTTTTACAAAAGCCAAGCTGACTTTTCCAGGATAAAATACATTTATCCACATATACACCAATTTCATTCTTAATAACGTTTTCTCCTAATTTGCCCTTCGTAGACACCAGGTTTACAGGGCAGCAACTCTGCAAACGTACTCCAGATTTATTTCTCTAACTGGTGTTATGTTTGCCATCCCCCAGCCTTCAGTAAAGCAGTTTTAAATTAAAGGTTAGACATCAGTGTTAGTAATTCAGCTACTTTATCTCCGGGTTTCTTTGGAAACTAAATAAATATTCCCTGCTCCTAGCAGGTTGTTGCTCTTCATTTTGACAGTTAATTCCGTAGCCTTTGCCACAGTCACGCGTGTCTTAAATATATCCTCTGGAAAGTCCTCTACAAAGAAGAGAGAGAATGAAGAATTTTGCATATAGATGTAAGAGTCGGGACAGTTGATTCCATCTGAGAAGAAAGAGATACTGTAATTCAGTAGAGTCCTCTAAAAGGCAGAAAGCTCAAAGATGCTTAATTTCCCTTTTTAGGTAGAAAGCTAAGATCTTTAGCTTTTCTAGTCAGTTCAGATACTTACTGGTGATATAACCTCGATCGTTCTATCCAATTAAGATATCAACATATGATGTAGCCTGATGTGGCCAACATATTTTTCATTAAGGATTTTTTGGCATTTCAAGCCTAAGAGATTATCTTTTTCCTTGTCTTCCCTTTCTGTAGTTACCACATATATAAGCAGTTACATCTAGATGAGAAACATTTTTTTGTATGCCATACGATACCTAGAGCTTGCTTTTAGCATTCCCTCATCCTTTAAAATAGATTATCTTAAAATACTGCTGCTAAATTCTGCTTGTTCCCCTTATGCAGCAGAACGTAGTACATTCTTATGCAAGCAACAAATAACTCTAGCAAATGAAAATCTTAATAAAGTCTTGATAATTTTATGTTATATGGCAACACTGAGAATATGGAAAGATAAGTGCGTGCCCATGCAGCCTACAGAAGTACCTTTTAATGTTCCTGCAGTAACCACTTGTACACTGTCCTGCTGTGAAAGCGGTTTAAGGCAGTGTCTGGCGTTGCATACGTAGTGGGCTAAGTGCTCAGCCCACCAGTTACTACAGCTCAACTGAGATATCTTAATTCACTCAGCTGCAGTAACCCCATTATATCTATATGCTTTCAAATAGGAAAACTGTCTCAGATGAAAAGGATATAGTTAATAATTATTTCTACTCCAAGCACTAATACATTAGAAAATGAGCAAAGACTTATTCTCTTAAGGCAAAACTGCTTTGTCAGCAGATGTTCTGCAAATTGGAAAATGGACAATATATGGTGGAAGTCCCTGTGTTGTTATAGCAGTCATTATCTTTCTCGTTACTGCATAGCTTTATGCACTCTGAACTCTCCTCTCATTATAATCTGTATCCTCTTCAACTATAAACTCATTAGGCTCCGTCAATATGACAAGCTGTCCATTTTGCATATCTTAGCTATTTGGGTCTTCGCTAATAATCATCTTTTCTTATTTCACATCTGTAACTCAGCATAAGTAATATATTACTTCAGCCATCTTGCATATCACAGTAATTTGGCCATTGGCAATGTGTGACAGTCTGCATTTTGATCATCTGGATGAACCACTACATTTTTTTAAACATTTTTTTCCTATGCATTGGTGTTACATACCTTCAGTTAAACCACATGTAAGTAAAATTGTGTCTGATTTTGAATAAGACATATTCGCATGTGTAATCTCTTTTCTTTATAGTTTCATAAACATCACAAAATTGAATTGAAAATTGCAGATTTCTTCTCACAAGTTATTGTAGTCTTCCCTTCTCTACTATAGTAACTATATTTTAAAATAGGTGATTTCTCACTTATTTGTGAGAAATATATATTTAAATAATTTAAAATAAGTGACTTTTCACTTATTTGATATTCTCACTTGAGAATATCAAATAATTTATTTAGCTTGTGGTAGTGTATACACAAGTTGTGAGTATCTGTATGGATTTATGTAGGCAATCCTGGCAATTTGATCTTCATAAACAGGAAAAAATAAGGGTATGATTCCAAATGGTGAACCCTTCCACTGTACATTGGCCATCTAATTCTTTACTAACAAGGCAAGAATAAGAAAAATAACTTTTCTATTGATATAAACAGGGACAACAGTGGAACTGGAATGTTGCTGTGGTTGTATAAAAAAGACTTCAGAAAAAAAAAATGGCTTGCTTTACAGATTGCATTTGAACCTGTTTTATTTTTAAATAAAAAAGAAGCTGGAGAAATTTGTCAGTAAGTTAAACCTATTTTTAATTTTTTAACGAGTAAATGCAGAATAGCTGGTTGTCACGAAGTTCCACTCCCCACTCCCTCCTCAACTATCTATGTTTAGTTTATTTTACCTTTCCATAGACTAGTGACACAATTTAATCTTTATTGATCTTGTATATGCATTGGACCATTTTGAGTATCCTCAAAAAATGCAACCTGACATTTTAAATCATTTTTGTGCCTTGCAGATTTAAACAAAATATTTTTTAAATGTTGCTAACTAATGCTGGCTCAACCAATACATACAATATACCATTTGGAGGGCCTTAAATCTTGCAGAAAGATACCATAATGTTATTAAATCAATGTCTGTGAACTGTAAAACCAAAAAAGACCAAGAAGGATCACTTTAAGTAAGTCAACAATCTGTAACCTAGAATCTCCAGTCTCCACAAAGGAAAATGAAAAAAAGAATCACACTCATTACTTCCATTCTAGAATTTCATCAGTCTTTTCCAGCCCCTGAAAGGGACCTGTAAAGGAAAAATGCTGGTTTCTGTTGGCACCACGACTTCCATTCAGAGAAACTGAAACAGTGGAAAGCATTTTGAAAACATCATAAACACCCAATATTTTATTTTCCAGGTTTCTCTCTTTTATTTTACTAATTGAGAGACATGTCCGTCTTTTTATTTTTAAGTTTGAAAATATGACTGTGTACCCTCATCTGTGATTGCATTTTTAAGAGTCACTGCAGGGAGAGTTATGAAATAAATGTTCCCTAATTCCAACAATTTCATTAAAGTACAAATCAAAATACATTCTGTAGAAGATATTTGAAATTAACATCTATAACTTTTTATATAAAACAAGTAAACATGGATATTTATTAAGAATTGTCTCCTATAAACCCTATATCTTGGTTCATGGAAGTAAGGGAATAGCTTTTGGGTAAAAACAAACACCTAAAAAAGAAGGTTCAGAATTGGTTCTAAGTTGCAATTTAGTCATTAAGTAATAGTAAGGCTTCAGTAATAGAATTAAAAACATTTAAGTAAAATGCCTAATTAACTTGAGAAAAGTCATTTCGTTCGGTTTATAATCAGATGAAGATAATCCTTTTCAGCACTCATAAATAGTATTTATTTTTGGTATAATTTTTTTTTTTTGCTGAAACACCACTCCAATTACTGAGGCAAAATTGTTAGTTAGCTAATTTGATCTTGATTACATTTTATTTATTATTGCTCTTGTTCAAAAGTTTTCATACAAATATAAAGAAGTGAGATAATTTTATGTATGTCAGTAACCTTCCAGTAAGCTACATGGACCAAGATGGTTTAGTAACCTGTAGAAGTGGATTGGTCTTTGCGTCTCCCATATCAAACACAAGATTTTAAAATTTAGTATTTTAGGCAATAATTTTCTTCTTTTTGTTATACCGTCTCAATAAGATATTTTATGGGAATGTTTACTGAAGCAGCCACAGTGTCTACATATTAATTATAGAACTAGGAATTATGTGATGTTTTATTAGAAATTTATGAAGTCCAAGTCAACCTTAGCCAGAATGTTGCATTTCCTGCTTTTGGAGCATTTGATTACTGAGCTGTAACAGCTCAACTCGCTGCTAACAGGATCCACCATTGGCTATAAAAGATGCTGAGTACCAAACTTAATCAAAGAGCCTGATATTTATATTTGTTACTCCTTGAGGTCTGAACATGTTACCAAGAGCCCCAAAGTGTTCAGGAATCCAATTTCTACTTCCAAAATAGTACAGAAGATCTCTGTGAACATCTGTAACAGCTATCTTCTGTGTTCTTCACTGCTAACTTTGGTCATTCAATTTAGGAACCGCAATGCCTAAAAAGGCTGACATGTCCTGGTAGACTCTCTTGGACATCCCAGCTGAGTTCATGCGATGCCTGTGCAACCAATGAAGGTATGTCTTTGTCTTCAAAGAGCAATTCAGAGTGTCTGAAATCTAGACTCTAGTTCTTCTATGAAAGTTACATGGAAATTAGTCATATCCAGAAGATCATTAGATATTTCTCTTCCCAGGAAACTTTCTGGAGCTACATAGCAGGAAGCACTGACTATCCTGTCTAACCTTCTGTGGAGCTTAGGAACCTGAATTTCAGTAGGACTTTGGCATATATGCCACACTTGTAGCTGCTGATTAATCACTTCTCTGACATTCCAGACAGTGGGTCTTTACCTAAGGACTGATGCACCATGATACGAATGAGGTCTCTGGTTATTTCAGTCACAGTGGTGATGCTGTTCATCATCTATATAGCAGTATCATAAGAATGAAAAACCCAGGAAGCAAGACAGCTCATTGCATAATCTCCTTAATTTTATGATGATCAAATTCCTATCACTCACTTCAGGAAATGCACCGGTTAACATGTTACAGACCCTTATGATGGCTTGTTCTGTCTCTTTTGTTGATAACAAACTGCTGTTTCACCTGGAATCATGCAAGATAGTTCCTGCAACCTACTTCATCACAGGACTCATACAAGAGGGTGCCTGCACTACTGATTGTTGATCAAATCACTGAAAGGCATTTGAAAGGGAAACATAAGCAGTCCCTAAACTGTGTTTTTTATCCAATAACTGACTAATGCAAAATGTGTAAACAGCCTGAAACAAAGTACTGGATAGCAGGACAAGTATTTCTTCATCTCCCTGTCTTTTGAGCACTGTATCTTGACAATGGGGAGTTGAAGCTGAAATGCCTTGTAGGGAAAATTGAAAGTAGGCCTCCAGCTCTGTGGGGGAGCACTAATCACTTGTCACTAGCAGCACCAGATTCAGTCCCAAGAGAATTTTGTGACTTTAAGAATATGTCCATTGCTTCTGTGTTTTATGCCAAGTTTGTCAGTGTCAGTGCTGAAAGAGCATTCTACATACAGTTAAAAACCTAGACCTTTAGTAGAAATTCCTCTTACGGTTCACAACAGAGCTAGGAAACAGAATTGCTAAACCAAATAAAATTGAAATCCAGTCTGCACACAAAATAGGAACATTTAACATTAAAACCAAATTTCTGGAGTCTCTGACTTGATTCTGCACTGTAAGAAGACTACACTTTGTGCCTGTCTGAACCCATACAGGCATCCAGCAGCTTAGGTGCGTTGTAGACAGGTTCAGAATCCGCAGTCAGATTAGTATCCAAACTTATCCTTAATTCAGCCACATCAACAAAAGACAGGGATATAGTAGTTGCAGCCAGGAAAATGGATTTTTTTGTTCCCAATAGTAAATGAGAAAATGTTGTCAAACCATAGTACTTCAGTAGTGTGATGTCTATAGCAGCCAAGATAACGACTCAAATACTTATTTTTTTATATTGTAAATAAAAAAAAAAAAAAAGCCAAGATGAAAAAGGCACTTAGACTTCAACATGAAACCTTTTAGCAGCTCTTGAGCCAGTCAATATTCCTATGCTACATGTTTTCTTTTGCATCGTGTGTGTACTAATGACAGATTAACAAGCCACATAGGCAGAAGTGGGAGTTTGAAAGCCAATTAGATGCTGTGAATTTTCCCAAACGTGTCAAAATAAGAGAAGTGACTGTGCTAAATAACTCAGTGCTGATACACTGGAGAAAATGAGTGATTAATAAACTTCAGTGCTTTTATTTGCCTCCTTGAGGCATGGTGATCTGGCTGCTCCACACTGTGAAGCAGAGAAGTGAGTGTACAACACAAGCAAGACTACATAAATCTTCCAAATCAGTATTTTATTTTAATGTAAACTTCCAGTCCTCTGCTTAACAATGAATATTGGTTCATATATCATGCTAATAAGAGTGCTAGAGTTTTTTTTTTCCTCATTAATTTCTATTAGAGTAATGTTTGGAAGACATAGATGGAACCTAGATGAATGGCTTTTAAAAATAAATATTATTTGCCTGTACGAAATTGCAGAAAATTGAGAATAAGTATCCAAGGAGGATGCTTATAGATAAGCATCACAAGTCTCTGCTTCTCTAGTACCCAAATTGTGGAGAGAAATTGTGTACATCAAATGCTTTGCTTTATGTTTGACTTAAAGCCTTCCTAGCTCACTGACAGTCACACTGAGGAGACAGAAAAGGAAAGATGGGGAGGCAAATACTCTTTGGCAGCCCATTTCTAAGCTAATGTCAATTTTAGTTTTGGCCTGAAGTGCAAAAGTGAAACTGCCAAGAGCTTTTGGGGGAAGATACAGAAAGAAAAGGTTTATTTTAGATTTTGTAAAATGGTGGATTTCTAGGGCTACCTTTTTACCAAAAAAAAAAAAAAAAAAAATTCTAGTTTCAACTCCCTCAAATCATTTTGTAGAAGCATTTTACTGTTTTACTGATCTCTATTATATCTGTGCAGTGCAGGTGAGTGTCTTTGTCAGTGGAAAAGTTTCTGTGACTTGGCTGAGGAGTGATTTAACTTCAGTGACAATAATGCTGTGGAAAACCTAACTGTTATGGTTCACTTCTCCAAAACTAACACATAACTGAAAATCTGCGATTGATCTTTGTAGTGCTAGAAGTTCCCATGACAATGTCCTTTTGAAAGACAGAAAAAAGATACTTGAAAGACAGAAAAGTCAGATCACTCACTTTCTATATAAAGGCAATAGACTAACCCAGACAGTACAAATATGTGTTCTATTTAGCCATGGTTCATGCTTTAAAGTAGTTCACCTGCTTGTAGATTCAGAAAGCATTTAGTAAATTTGGGGAAGCTATGTAAACAGCAACAAGGACTTCTCTTCAATCTTAACACGTCAGGGGGGTGGAAATGTGCAAAATGTAGCCTTGAACCTCAGCAGGGTGGATTGGAGGAGGAGTGATGAGCTCCCACACTGCAATTTTAATTAGTAGGAAATCAAAGTTGTACATCAGACGTGGGATTTTTCTCTGTAAATCAAAAGGACAGCAGCAAAGCGATCAGCTTTGTGCTAGATGAGGAAAAGACCTTCCCTGAGGAATGCATGATCTAAGAATGCATTTGAAAATAATCACGACAGCAGCAGGAAAAAAAAAAAAAAACATCTGTGAGCTTGCAGCTTTCTCCTGTACTGATTTGGTGAAAGGTGAAAACAAGGCATACAGAATATTTCCAACACGATATCCATACAGTTTGCAGGTTGATACTATCTTTGGTATTAAATACAGCGCTGTGAGTTTGCTGACCTTCTATAAGGACATCTTTTATAATGACTATTGACTTTTTTACCGGAGGAAGTGCCCCCACTTATGATATCATTTAACTGAGACACTGTGTTAGAAGAAAGTTCTGAGATCAGAAGCTTGATTTCGTCACTATTTAGAAAAATCAAAGATATAAATCTGCCTTTATGGGGCCAACTCGTAATAAAGCAAGCAATAGATTCATATTTTATGCCTAACACGTCTTTCTGTTAGAAAGGATAGAGCTATATAAAGATCTTAAAAAACGACAATAAATATGAGTTTAAAACTAATAAAAGTATATATGAGGTGAGTCAACCACTGTAAATGTCATACATATTTATCTGCAAAGTTTTGCTGGCTATCATTCACTTTCTGAATCTTACTCCACAAATTAAAAGGAATATTCTTGATTGTCAGGGGTCCCTATGATGAAGAACCTTCACTTATTATTGACAGAAAATCATAATTTCATTCGTATGGACCCCTCCCTGACACACCTATTTTTGAATGGAATTTTTTTTTGTTTTTCACTTTGACTTTTGTCTTCCAGATTATATGAAATACATTGGCATTTCTGATGGCAATTCAGTGATGTCTGCTGTTGGTTTTGCCGTTGGGAAAATGGTACAATCTCTCATAAGAAACTTAAAAATAGTTAAGGATTGAAAAAAAAATTGCAATGATCTCAGTTTGAAAGGCATTATGTAGGTGCATTCTGTAGACTGGAAAGCTCTTTAGCCAGAGTGTTCAGCTTAGAATGACATCACAAACCCCCGAGCTCACCTGCCTTTGTCCTAATGAAGAAGCATTTTCAGTAATATCAGAAGCATTATACTAGTAGGACAGGTATGCCATTAGCATGCCTTTATGGACACCTGTCCTTACATAGAAGTTTGACAAAATGATTAAAATATGGTTGCTCAGAAGGAAGCATCACACACCTTACTCATTCAGGAGTGTAGAAAGTAATTATCATCCAGTAAAGTCTATAAAACTAAGAAAATATGTCGCTTTTTTGAGCCTCAGGCTAAGTTTACTTATTCATTGTCTGAGACTGAATCGGAAGGTCTCCGACATTGATACAGACATTTAAAATATTTTGCTAGAGGCTAATTTTTAAATAACTGACTGACTAATTAGTAGCATCAAAGTGTGAAGCTGTGCATCACCTTTGGTATTTACCTACTGCCATGAACAAAACTCATCAAGTGCTGTGACAGCGTCTTCAGTGCTGAGTCACTCTTGACTGCTTTTTCGGTGAAGGCAAAGGACAATTTTCAAAACTAATTGAAATTCTGTGTAAAAGGGTCATAGCAGATGTAGTTTGAAGACTGCCCAAGTTCCACTGGTTAAACAGTTGTCTTCTGTCACTCTGCTGAGAGTGATAAGAGGTTATCCCACTTGGCCTGAGCCCTTGGCAATGTGTGGAAATTTTCCTTCTGAAAAGGAAGGTGTATATGCAATTTCTGGCACCATTCTCTCTACTTCAAACACCTCTTCCCTCTGTCATCATCTCATCTCACATCCTCTCTAGGATTTTTTTTATTCTCCTGCCTCTGTTCATATTTGTTTTTGTTGTACTCTATTTTCTCTTGGAACGTTGTATTTGACTTCTCTGCCAACTATTTCTGGGAAGGCAAAAATAAATCAATGAGAGTTAGGGTCAAATAAAACAAAACGAATAATCTATAGCCCGTGCTTCAGTGTGTCTGAAAAATAGGAATGATTCCACATTTTTAATTCCTAGCAGGCTGTTAGATCTGCAGTGTTCCTGTGCTGCACTGACAGCGTAACAGGGAATCTCCTTTCCTGCTCTCAGGCTCTCAAATAATTTTGTTTTTTTCTACCTGGGAGAGTAGAAAGCACAGTCTAATGGAGGCAGACCACGCTCTGCCTTCTTTTTTTTTTCTTTTGGCAATTCAAAAGTCTGTCTGCCAGACTTTGCCTCCAGGCCTTCAGTCCACTAAATTCTGCCTTGCGCCATTAGGATGCAAAGAAAAGACTGTTGCTCCGTTGACTCCTATCCCACACTGGCACAGCATCTTCTAGATGCAAGAAGAAAGCATTATTTCAGTAAAATTTAAAACAAAAAAGCAGCCCTAATGTCAGACTGTGTTAGCTGGGATAGAGCCCAAGTATCAACTGTAAAAACTGGAGTATTTGGGCAAAAAAGAATAAATAGTTGGCAAATGCTTGAAGATTGGCCTTGAAAACAACACCACCAAGATTCATTTGTTCATCAGCAAAATAAAAGAGAATGCAATTAAATGTCTTCATTACATCACAGAGTCAGACTAAAGGCTGTATGGGAAAGGTTTAAGACTTTCTATCTTTTATGTTGAACTAAAGTGATATATCAAATTAATATAACTATTTAACATAACTATATATTCCAAGGATTTCCAACACCGTCATTAGCTTGGTATATGGGTAACTCTTAAATGTATTTTCCTCCCAGCAACACTGTGAGATAGAAAAGTATTTTTAATTCCATTTCACAGATGGGAAAGTGAAGCTCAGAATGCTGAGATGGTGTTTGGCTGTGCAGTGACATTCAAGCATGGCAAGATCCATGGGTAATTAGTACACATGGCCTATAGAAATGTCATGAAACTTCCAGGGTTCAAATTCACATCTCTGCCAGCCTCAGAACACCAGCTCAGACAGAGCTAGCCTAGCACTTTTGTGGGATATTGTTTTGTATGGCTTTAGTGGCATTGCACAAATTGCACAAAAATAGGGAACTGAACTTGTGCTATGGAAATAAGAGAGCAAATACCCTCAATGTTGGATCATCCTTCCTCTGTAGATGTTGAATAATGTCAAGATCATATAACGAAAGCAGACACTTTGGAGCTGATCTTTGATATCATCACTGCTAAAAAAGTAGCAGGAACGATACAGCAGGAGTACATCATAGAAATTCTATCTTCTTAATAAAACTAGCATAGAAATAGCATAAAACCCCAAATAGAATTTCTAAGTTAACCCTTGTTCTACACATCCCTAGGTCATTTATACTAGTGAGAATGAAAAAACCCCAGACCAAAAGAGTAGCATTTTATACCCACTTTACAGCAGCGTAACTGACAACACAATCAGGAAACGCAAATTAGATCCCTTGTGTGTGTTACATTATTTTCCATACACTAATGCTAATGGCTTTCACATTTAGTCAGTTCACAATGAGCAGGCACATAAAATATCCTGACATGTAGTTTGCCCTACACAGTGAGTTATATTCCAAATAAAATGGGCTGTAGATGTTTTTCAGTTAAATTTGGGCCACATTATTTTATTGATTTTCCAGCAGACCATCTAGTGAAATCGATGGGCAACTCTGCTAAGTAATCAATGGTACTATCTGGCCATTAGCTGGTATTAGAAGAGAGATCCAGGCATCTGATAGACATAGCTAATAGTGCACACATCTCATTACAGCTGTGCAGATCAAGCTGCAAAAGTGATGGCAACTTTACGTCCACATGGAAACGCTACTAATAGAAAAGAAAATAATAGTGGAAAAAATATTGCTATCACATCATCCCTTAAAGAAGCCAAATTGTTAGAAAGCAAGTTGTCAGTGCTTTCTGTAAAGAGTAAGCATCATTAAACAGTCACATTAAACATCTGAGATTAGCAGTTGCTGTTGCAAATTTCTGTCAGCAACAGGCATCTGTGGGTGAAACCTTGAACTCATTAAGCCCCAATTCTTAGCAACTTAATGTTGCGCACTGTTTGCTTTCAGTTAATACTAAGAAATAGAGCTAACAGAGTTCAGTAACCTTAAGAACAGAGTCAATTCATGAGATGAAATCACACCTTGCAGAGTCAACTCTATGTGTTTTCAGGATTTGTGATATATTTAGTCATGCTGCTTTCCTTGATCTGTGCTGAGTGTTTAATCATTCAGACATCATTTAATCAAGTTTAAAAAAAAAGTGCATACGTGTGTTACAGTGACTTCAAGTAGAAAATCAACTTTCAACTTTTGTGGAAGATAGAGACTTCCTGCACAACATTTCAGATTTAGTTCTCCATAGGGCAAGACTTTATAAGTCTAAAGCATGTAAGCACCTGCTGGAATCAAAGCAAGATGTTTAAGCTATCTCAGCTGTCTTTATTCTATATTGTATTAATTTATGCATGAGTATGGCTGGTTGTCACTATGACACTTGTATAAAAGTAGTTGCTTTTTGGACAGAATTTTACTTAATTCATGCTTGCAGTTTTTATTGATTTATTAATGCTATTTATTACAGTGCCAACAGCTTTGGGTGCCCATAGTCCCACAGAACATTAAAATGGTGGGCTTGGCTCAATGAAGCCACATGATGAGCTGATTCTAGGATTTTATGGGGTGGGAGAGCTTTAAGACCTACCGTTTGTCTACCCCTAAACATTCAGTGGTACATTTAGGAAAACTAAAGACCTTATTGGTATCTATGTTTCTGCCCTTGGCCATGCACTGATCCATTAATTACTGACATCCCCAGGAGCTGTTTTGAAACCTCTAGTAGAATTCACTTTTTGTGTGAGTGTAATGAGAAGAGGTTTGACTCCCAGCAGCTGAAGTCGGGGCTGGCTGGCCCTAGATCCCTGATGCCCATGCCCCCCACTTCAGCCAGTTATTGAGGAATCTTTATTGTCTTCACATATACATAGGCTTCCATCCTGATCAGCAGAAGAGGAGGTTCAACATAGAAGCATAGAATCATAGAATAGTTTGGGTTGAAAGGGGCCTTTAAAGGTCGTCTTGTCCAACCCCTCTGCAATAAGTAGGGACATCTTCAACCAGATCAAGTTGCTCAGAGCCCCATCCAACCTGGCCTTGAAAGTTCCCAGGGATGGAGCATCTACCACCTCTCTGGGCTTGATCCAGTGATCCACCACTATCACTGTAAAAATTTTCTTCCTACTGTAAACCTACTTCCTTCTATTTTAAAAACATTATGTTTTGTCCTATCACAACAGGCCTTGCTAAAAAGTTTCTCCCTATCTTCCTTATAAGCCTCCTTTCAGTACCGGAAAACCTCTATAAGGTCTCCCTGGAGCTTCCTCTTCTCCAGGCCGAACAGCCCCAACTCTCTCAGCCTGTCCTCACAGGAGAGGTGCTCCAGCCCTCTTATTATCTTTGTGGCCCTCCTCTGGACTCAGTCCAACAGGTCCATGTCCTTCTTATGTTGAGGGCTCCAGAGCTGGATACAGTAGTCTAAGTGGGGTCTCACCAGGGCAGAGTAGAGGGACAGAATCACCTCCCTCGACCGGCTTCTTTTGATGCAGCCCAGGATGCAGCTGGCTTTCTGGGCTGCAAGCGCACATTGCTGGCTCATGTTGAGCTTCTTGTCCACCAGTACCCCTAAGTCCTTCTCCTCAGGGCTGCTCTCAATCCATTTTCCACCTAGCCTGTATTTGTACTTGGGAACAGGCTTGATCCTTATATTTATGCATGGGATTTGTGCTTGGCATCAGGCCATCCATGCTGGTCCTGTGCATGTACTATGTGCATTTCTGAGGGTGCTGGTAAGGCACTGTGTGCAGTGAGTGAGTGTGTCCCTGGAGAATAAAAGTTCAGTCTCTCTCCTTCTTGGTTGAACCAGGATACATGGAGCCATAGCAACCTCCTGTCCATCAGGGTACGTCTGGCAATCTGATGTCTTGTTTGCCCTGTCTTGCATTGAAATCCTGATCATTTTCCTTTAATCCCTTCTCCTTTTTCCAAAGCCCAGCTCTATAAAGCTTTACATTCCCTTTAATCTCTTTTCTTCTGCTTTGCAAAACAGCTGTGTCTCTAGGAGTGAGGATCTAAAAGATCCTCTTCATTGATACACCACAGGCTACTGTGTTGTGGTACTGTTGGAATATCCTTTATTGGGATCATCATACTCCTGGCTGAGTCCTTAGCAGGCCTTTTTGGAAGTGTCACAACTGCAAATAAGCCACAAAATCAGGTACCATATCCTTTAAAATAATATAAATTTCCAAGTTTGTCACAGTGAACACAAAATATGATGCAAGTGTTGACTGCTAATCATAAATCTGTATAGCACATCTTATTTATTTGCCTCTATGATGAAAAATAATCATAGATAACCATAAATGAGATGAAAAAAACAGAGATGATATCTAGTTTAATTCCATATATACAGCTGAGGTAATTTACGGCATCTAAGGTTTGACCCACTGAGCCAACTTTGGACTTACAATTGCATTTGTCACAATGTGCTCAAGATCTGTTAGTTGTGCAATATCATTCACCAGGCTATTTATCATTTGGTTTTAAAAGTAAAGGTCTGAAAGCAATATTATGCTTATGCAGTTTGCTAGTCTCCACAGCAAAGGGAAGCAGAATGATTTTTCCTAAAAATTTGGTTTATTGAATTTGAACTTAAGCACATATTTAAAGATTTATTTAGTCTTTATTTTGGAAAAAAAAAAAGTCAAGAGATGAAAAATTTATGAAATGATCATGGATTTAAGAAAAAAGTCAGCAATCTCTTCCAAAATTTAACATTCATCTCCATTAAAAATGTACAGCTTTTTCAGTTCATATAATAACTGTATTTAACACGTAGCCTTTTCCCCAAATGAGTAAATATCACTAGATATAGCTGAATAAATGGCATGTATGTTCTGCTCATTAACGATATTGTGCCTGTTAGAGACCAGCTAATGAATCTGTCTGAGAACTGTGACTGCTTAGGAAAAAATCTCATCAGTTCTCTGCATAAAAGACTAATGTAGAAGTTTCATTAAAGTCTCTTTAACTGCTTTCTAATTAGCAATTATGGCGCTTTCCCATGATTTTTCAAAAGCAAATACATAAATGTTACAAAATGTTTTTTAAAAAGAATAACAGTGCTTAAGAAAGAAAATCTCCTTGTGCTATAACTACAATCCTGAGAAATAATTGCCAGCTGGATTTTTTAATGCTTATTTTCTACAGAAGTGATGCTGACAGCTATACTCACTCCAAGGAGCCCGAATCAGTACAGAACTCCATTGGATCTTTTCTCATACTCCTTTTTCACGCTGTTCCTTCTTCTTACATCGTTTTTGAATCTGTCAGAGTACCACAGATAATTATTAATGTATATCATGTGCTTTGTTCACTGAGAAGGCTTAAAAGGCCTGTTACAGAATTGCAAAGCCAATCTGCTTTACATGAAGGGCGAGGAAACGTAACTCTAACAGTGACTCAGTTAGCCCTTCTTTGAATTACTGTGCTCCTGAGAGCTGAAAATTAACCCAAACACATGTGCAGAGCCTCTTTTGAACATGTGAGCAAGTTTAGCAACTGATAATTGTAGCCTCTGAAACACAGGGTAGTTGCCCTTTACATAATTGGCCCCCAGAGAAAAACTGCAAAATGTAGTTTGAGGGTTTTCCTCTAGGAATAAAGAAAACATCCACCCTGAGTGGTTCATTCTTAGCAAATAAATAAATAAATAAATAAATGTCTCCAAGTCCAACCTAAATCTGTCCTAATTCAGTTTTATGAAGGGTTAAAGAAGTTTCAAAATCAATAACATAAAGAAAAAAAATAGCCACACTACTGAATTTCAGGGATATTTTACCTTATTTCAGTTAGAGTTTTGAACAATCTGGTCTTTTGTTTTCCCTCTACCCAAGAACCACTTACAGTTTCTTAGAAAACAATGTGTTTTCTAACACGAACAGAAAATTCAACTACCGCTAACATGGGGTTACCATGAGGATACAGTTCCAGGAACGTATTTGTCCACAGGCCAGACATAAAGAAGACCTTAGGTACACAAATAAAACTTGCATCACTTTAACCATCTAAATCCAAAATTCCTATCTAGAAAAACAAAATCTCTAGTACTTATTGTCTTCCTGATACACAAGGAGACTAAACTGACTGCTTAAATTTGACACAATGGTTTCATTATTATCTTCATGTTTTCTTCAGTACATAACCAGTGCTGTGAGCAGCCAGGGGAAGCTGGTCCTATCCCAATCCATCCAGCTAAAATCTAGGTGAAACAACCTTTCAGTTCTCTAAAGGATCAGACCTAGCAGGCATGTTTGGGTGACTACCATTCACAACAGACATCTTTATCATTGAAGCAATAGCAGCAGGCCATAAATATGCAATGAGCCATAGTATTTAATTGCTAAAAATCCACACTTGTTGAGGAGTATTCTGGTCACTGGTATAACCCTTACAGTGTTCCTAAAAATTAGCATGGATGAGATTACCATGATCCAGAAGGGGAAGAAAATTTTGCCATATGGACATAGGTCATGCTGTGTTTCTTTCCAATAGGTTGACAGGACAGGGTCTGCTTGGTTTATTACAATTGCTGTAACTAAAATATTACAGGAAATACAAGTCATAGCAACCAGAGCCACTTTCATTCATAGAATCATAGAATCATAGAATGGTTGGGGTTGGAAGGGACCTTCAAAGGTCATCTAGTCCAACTCCCCTGCAAGGACCAGGGACATCTCCAACCAGATCAGGTTGCTCAGAGCCCAGTCCAACCTGGCCTTGAACGTTTCCAGGGATGGGGCATCCACCACCTCTCTGGGCAGTGGATCCACCTCTCTGCCAGTGTTCTACCACCCTCAGTGTAAAAATTTTTTTCCTAATATCTAATCTAAATCTACCTCCCCCATATTTTGAAACTGTTACCCCTCTTCCTGTCACAACAGGCCCTACTGAAGAGTCTCTCCCCATCTTTCCTGTAGGCCCCCTTGAGGTACTGGAAGACCGCTAAAAGGTCTCCCCGGAGCCTCCTCTTCTCCAGGCTGAACAGCCCCAACTCTCTCAGCCTGTCCTCATAGGAGGGGTGCTGCAGCCCTCTGATCATCTTTGTGTCCCTTCTCTAGACAGAGTGAGATGACTCAGTGGTGCTAACAATATGTATTAGGTATTAGACATCAGTGCCTTAGACTCCTACCTTCAGGTTAAGAGATTCAAATGCATGTAATTTGCATCCCTCAAGAAGCCTTAACCACCATAAGGCTTCAGTGTGTCACCTTCCACCCCTCCTGCTGAAATTCGACCTACTGACTAACAAAGAAAGAAAGATTCATAGGAATAGTATCGAAAGAAAAGGGAAAAAAAAATGAAATCATCACGTCCTGCATGGACAGCCTAATGTAGTCTTTAGGTCAACAGGAGATTCCTGAACTCTGGTAACTGTTCCCATCGGTGTTTATACATTTTATATTAGAGAGTCATTGGGTAAAAGTAAAAATAATTCTGAGACCAGGAATCTGGAATTCAAGCTTCCCATTACCTCCTTGATGAATATCTTAGCAACTAGATGGGTTTATTTTTAAAATAACTCTAATTCGTAACTTAGCTGGAGTAGAATACTTTGTGTACAATCTACTCCTGCAATGTTCTCTTGGCCAAACAACAGAAATCAGTCTTTAGTCATTAATCAAATTACTCCTTTCATATCACAAGGTATTAATTTTGTCGATACACTTCTCATAATCTTTTTTCTTCCAGACAGGTAACCAAAATCAAGGCTCCTTGTGTGGTCCTAGACATTCTTTAGAACATCACAAGTGCTGTAACAAGTAGAGCTACCAAACTGTTTTAATGATGGAGGCTGTTATAACAAGTTACTGAAGTGAAAGGGTGCTATGCTGTTTAGCTGAGGAAGAAGGAGAAAAATACCATTAGAGAAAAATAAAAAAGATTCAAAACATTGGCAATGTTATGCTGAAGAAAAACCTGCCAGTTCATTGTGTGTCCATTAAGATGATGGCATCAGCTACATCCATTTCTGTGTATGCTTTTCATCCTGTTTAAATATGCTTCTCAATGAGTCCTTGCATTCAAGCTAAAATGAAAAATTTTTACAAGCAATCTCATTCTACTTGCCAATGACAAATCAAAGATGTTCTGATACAGAGTGGCCTCC
The DNA here is from genome assembly GCA_009806455.1 of Tetrax tetrax. Lineage (NCBI taxonomy): Eukaryota > Metazoa > Chordata > Aves > Otidiformes > Otididae > Tetrax > Tetrax tetrax. Next base: position 36,369 of record WHYT01017075.1, on the reverse strand, counting down.
TTCACCTAATCCTTCTCTCCACTTAAGAAATTATTTTCTTCCTTCTCCTCCCCACAATGCTCTTCTTTTAATATCTTTCCTTTTATTTTCTGCAATGTTCCTCCTTTGTTCATCTGTGGTGGTTCTGAATGCTAATGAGTTCACTTCTGATTTAGCATTTTGTGAGGTCAGTTTGTGAGGAGATGAGAGCAGACGTATTTTGAATCTCAGATTAATTAAAGAAGCCTTGAACAAGGACTCAAGGTTGGTTATTGGAGTAGAGAATAAAAGAAAATATAGGTTCAAAAAAATTCAAACAGGAAATTATCTTAGGATGAAGGTAGCGTCAAAATTCCTGTAGACAGTTCAGAGATTCTATAACTTAGGGAGAATAATTTCAGTGTTCATTAGCGTTTGCAAGGTACAAATAAATTGTTGTGATAGGGCAATGTAAGTACCTATGAGCAGATGCTTACAGAGATGTTGCCTAAATGCATGCTTGATCAGAATGGCAACATCTCTCTGCATTTAATGAAATGTTTTATTTTTTCTCAACTTAAAAATAATTAAAGCACAACAGAGATTTTTAAATGCTGGTAGAGATTTTTAAATCCCTTAGTAAAATAGCTTCTCCTTCTCTTTAGCTTTGATTTTAACATTCTAACTTAATTTGCTTTACAAGTAGTATACTACTTTGCATTTTGTCCCAGACTCTTTCCGTCTCAGCACTGAACGTGTATCTTCAATGTATCTTCAAATACTTAGCATGAAAAATAAACAAATTATTTTGAGGACTCATTTCAGAGTGTGTACATGTTTTATACATACTGAAAATAACAAATGAAACTTTAGTTACTTACCCCAGCAAAAAATCATTCCTTCTTACCCAAAAGAGGCTTATTTTCTTGTATCCGTGGTCATGTCACCATGATCTGATGACAAGTCACCTTTGAGAGGCTGTTCAGTAGGGCCTGTTGTGATAGGACAAGGGGTAATGGGTTTAAATTAGAGGGAGATAGATTTAGACTGGATATTAGGAAAAAATTTTTTACAATGAGAGTTGTAGAGCACTGGAACAGGTTGCCCAGAGAGGTGGTAGATGCCCCATCCCTGGAAATATTCAAGGCCAGGCTGGATGAGGCTCTGAGCAACCTGATCTAGTCAGGGATGTCCCTGCTTCTTGCAGGGGGGTTGGACTAGATGACCTTTGAAGGTCCCTTCCAACTCTAACCATTCTATGATTCTATTATTCTATGATCATAGTTGATTAATAATAGCCTGTGAGCTCATCTTTCTATTAAGGATAGGTGTTACTTCAGTATGATAACTCCTACAGAATCCTATGCTTTAGCATAGAAATAGTATTGCCATGAGAGCCGTGTATGTGTAAAAGTGGACTTTTCTGCATGCACAGAATACTCTCTGTGTCTAGGCCAAGCTGGCTGGTGAGAAAGGAAAGCACTTGCTTTTGTTCACCTTTTAGTTCCAGGGTTGTTGCTGAGTTGCCTGCAGAATATAAGACAGGATAAAGTATAAAATAATTGTAAAGTCTAATGTGGCAATTAGAAAAGTATGAGCGCACATCACATATATGCTTAATGCATAAATGTTCCTGATTCACACTGTTCCTTTATGTAGAACACTTTGAAACGTCTCCCCTAAAAATACCTCGTAGTCACCCCATTGAGCATATTCTTCTATCTCTAGTTCTTTCTACTTTATAACTGGATAAAAAGATACTCACAGTGCTTCATACTCACAGTGTGCCCATAGACACACAAAACCCAGCCCCAAAAAACCCAACCCAACCAACCAACCAACCAACCAACCAAAAAAAACCTGCATAGCTCTGAACTTTACCTAGAATTTAAATTTTTAGCACTTTAAGATAATTAATAATTTTTTTTTTTTTTTTTTTTTTGAGAATTGTGGCTACAAAAACTCTGAGTGCAAGGGCAAGACATGTTTGGGAGGTCAGTAGGGAACAAAAACACATACAAACATACATTTATGTCTATATCCTTTCACTCACAGGGAGAATGGGAAGACAAATAAATCATTTAAATGGACATACATTACTGGGAGAAAAAGAGAGGTAACATTGAAATTAAATGGTATTCAATATATAGATGATCCAACTGAATGATTCAATTGTCCTTTCCGGCCTTAAACACTAGGAAATCTATGAGCATCTGCTCTGATCATATAATGACAAAACTGCTCATGGTTTCCTCCCATCACATTCTCACAAGGTGGAATGCCCCAAAATTATATTTTTGTCACCGCTTAAAATAGTGGCATTTACTAGTTGGTGCCACAGGGTAATATTGACACTTGCTTTTGTTAGGATAGGAAATAAGAGTACATCAGAAGCCACCAATGTAGCTGCGGTCTAATACTGACTTTTCAGTTCTTATAGATAAATTTAGGTCCTTAGTCCTAAACTCTTAAGTGTCTATCTTCTCAGTAAAGGCAAAAGAGAGAAATAGGTGTCTTTGGACACCTTCAGAGGCAAATTCTATTCACACAGGTCAGGCACTTAACATATACTAAGTCTTTCACTGGAAGTATTTGTCAGATCTTAACTTTTAAATATATTTTTAACATATGTTTTTATATTAACTACTTCTTTGAAAGAATGCTCCATTACATACATAAAATTTAGGCATGAGGCTCTGAGCAACCTGATCTAGTTGGGGATGTCCCTGCTCCTTGCAGGGGTGTTGGACTAGATGACCTTTTAAGGTCACTTCCAACCCAAACGATTCTAAGATTCTGTGATTCTATGATAGATTTGCATGTGTCCCTGTACCTACATGAACGATATCAAAGCCAAAGAACTCACAGATATTCCATTAGCATAAATGAGGGATAGAGTGATTTCAGAAATTTCAAGTTAATCAAATATTGATGTGTAATTAAGAAGCATAATGATTTGGACATTAATTTCAGAAATGGCACCAATCAGTAAATCCAACCATCTAATCAATATATATTCTTTGGAAACACTTAGCATTTATACTTTATCCTCAAATTCTAATAAAGAGATAACAAATCTTTTGCAGATACAAAGCCATAAATACTTTTAATCTGAATTTTGTACCAGAATACTTTGGATCTCTGTTGTCTTTTAGTACGAAAATATTTATCTTTATAGAATGCCAGCTTACATTTGAATTTATTAAAAATGCCTTGGCATTACTGCCAGTAATATCAGCTTTACAATGGCAATAGAGTGATTTAAGCCTCTCCTCTTTATAAACCTTTTCAGTTTCAAGGTTTTCTTAGAAAATATTATATTTTATCAATGTAATATAACATGCAGTATTATATCACCAAAAAAAAAAGGAATAGAAAGGGAAGTTAACATGGGATGCATGGTATGTACAATGTAAGCAATACAGCAGTCAGGTTGTGCTGCAGTGTGCCTGTATCCAAGATGCTGCTTTAAGAAATCTTGATAGCTAAACAAGATAGTGTTCAAGTTACACAGTTTCATCTTTTGGTGTTATTCACATATATTTTATATGTTTAAGTTGGATGTGAAATGTGTGGGAAATTTTAAGCATGTAATGAAGCAGTATGTGCCTGCCTTCTTCTGCAGTCAGTGGAGAAAGATTTAGATACAAATTACCATTAGATCAACTCAATCTTTCCCTGGGATCCCTCAAAAATGAGGAAACTCATATTTCTATTTTGCCTTTATAGACATCAATCTCTTCAGAGAAAGAATTATGCTGGCTGATATTGGTATTTATGTTGGACACTTCTCCTTTGGACTTAGTCCTATGACAAATTTAGCACTCTAATCTTGTTTATATGTCTAGGAACAAATGAAAAGAACATAAAGAACCTCCCTAAACCATATCCGATAGCATGGAGTCCATGGAGAATCAGAGTAGCTAAAAGTGCTGCTGCTTTTCTTTCCTTCAAAGGGAAGATAGAGTTGGCAATCTGTTCCAGGAAGGGGGGGATATAACTCCCTCAAAACAAATATTGTGTCCAGTCATGAAACAATAAATCCAGTAATCAACAAATCCATTCATCAAGCAGAGATCTTACTGAGCACAAGTGCAGTTGTTTTACAATCTGCATGTGTCCATGCAACCCTCTTGACATCAAGGAAACCAAATAACCAAGCATAAGACACACAAAGGACTATTACACAGCGAAGAGAGAAGAGAAGCAGATAATGTCAAATATTCATGGATAAAAATAAAGCAAAGAGCGATTCTACCTGGACAGCCAAGTCTCTTGAATAGGAAGTTGTGATTTCTGCATGCAGTAGCCAGCAGCTTCACAGCACCCTCATTTCTGAGTCACAATAACAATCACTTCAAATCTGCTCCTGTCAAACTGAAATTGCTCACACTACTGGGGACTGTTGCAGTCATACACTCGATTTTATTGATTCTTATTGTCATTGCAAATTTGCAGCAGTCTCCACCACATTCTCTCAGACTATGAGATCTGAGACCAGTCTTGGGAGACAGATAAACGAATACTTCACTTTGCTCCAAATCTTAATTCAATAAGAGAAATCAGAAGAACTTAAGTTCAGTCTGACCTGAAATTTGGGAATGATGGAGAGTAATAAACAACAATCTTCTCAATAGAAACAAACAAATTAAAATTTTGACAGTTTTGTCAAATTATACATTTCCTTTGATTGAATTTTAAAAGATTTGTTATGACTACTTTTAAAAGAAATTTTAAAAAAAGATGGTGGGGTAGCATCCTATTTCATTGAAAAGGACAGTAGTTAAGATATTCATTGCAGAAATTCAGGTTCAGTTCCTTTGTCTGAAAGAGCAGATTGAAATTCACAGCCTCTGTGTAAATGTGCAAGCGTTCAGAGCAGGATGGGCACCTCCAGCTGTAGCAATATCAATTGGCAAAGGGAATGAAACTCCAGAAACTCATTTTCTCATGTTTGTAGTGAAAGACAAAGTCATGGGGTCATTCTCCTTTGCTCTTTGTCAGTGAATATTTTTGTATTTTATAGTTAGGAGTACTTCAAAGAAACCTGTTTTGCTCTGCCACGCAGCCTGATGAAGGGAGGATAGGGAACCTGTCTCAGAATTTCATAATAATTGTCTGTCTATTTTGCTCAAACCAAGGTTTCCCAGTGCAGGAACGAGTGCTCTAACTACCAGGCAAGAGGTAGAGCTGTCATATCTTCTGTTTAATGAGTATTTAAAATACTGTGTTCAGCGCTTCCAGACAAACAAACTGTCACGGAATGTCGTTATAATAATGTCTTGAAGGTATTTACATGTCTATGTATATATTCAGATGGTGCCTATCCTATGGAAAAAAAAGGCAGTAACCCACAATTGCTACCACTTGAGCTGTGAGGACATTTGCATTAACTTAGCTTTTTTCTCACTGATATGCTAATCTCTCAGTTTATAGTGCTGAGCATTGTGCTGAGCAGTGAAAGTAATACGGACCTGCCAGGGGATATTTTTTTTAGCCTCATCTATTAGTTTAATAAAGCTCCTCTTTATGTACAGCTATGATGGATGAAAAATATTAAAAGTCTTTGTCTGGATCCTGGAATTTTATTCTTCTGATTTGTATCTTGAGTTGAGGGAGGCAGCTTCACAAACAATAGGTAAATACAATTAAGTGGCTGCTAGGACATGCACCAAATTCTTCTTCACAACTACAGAATGTTCCCTAACAAAACTTTGCTGTTCCTTCAGAAGCTGTTCATACACTGTGTTAGTTGGACACACAAGAGGATAACAAGTCGCATCTCAGCTCAGCTCCCTGCGTCACTATTTTCCAATGCACGCTACACGTTAACTATCCAGAAGAGCAAGAGCCCTTTCTGGCATGTCTGCATGTCATACTTCAGGGAGTTCCCAGCAACCCAGAGACCACAGCTCACAGCTACTGCTTTTGTCTTTTTCAGTTTCCATTTTTATACATTTCCAGGGCTCTACGAGACTCATTCATTTTTTTGAAAGAAGCTGAACTACTGTAAATGTTATGAAGAGTTTAATAACAGAGGCTGCTAGGAAAGTATAAAGCATTCTCTCAGAAACCACCAACCAAGTATCGTATATTACAGGCTGCCAGTGTTATCATCTACATCATAGATCAAGTGCCCAGGATGACAAAAGTTGGACTCATTGGACCTTCCTGTATATGCTGCACTATGACAGAATGGTAGATTATCCTCTGACATTAAATAGCAAGAAAGAAATCAAAAAACCCTCACATGAGGTCATATCCTGAGTTTTATTTTTTTGTCTTTTTGTGTGTGTGTGTGATCTTGCCCCAGTAAATTCACATCAGCTACAATTTGAAAGAAGGAGGAAGAGAAATAAAAATTAGGAAAGAAAACCTGAACAACTAACTCCAAAGTTTTGGTTTATTTTTATGTAATCCATTTGTGGCAGAGGTTCAAATGAAAATCTTTAGTTATTTCTCCCTTTCTAGATGCAGTGCTGTAAGCAGACTTCTGATGCTGAGGGCACATCAATAGGTTATGGTAAATACCATTGGAGTATCGAGGAATTTGGGCTCAAACCTTTGATTCCTGGATCACTTGCACTTCTGTTTACACTTTCTTTTATATTTCACTCTTTAAAACATTTATTCCCTCTCCCCACAATTTTAAAGAGTTTGTTTCAGTGTTGTTTAGTGGAGTTCTTCTGGAGATCCAGTTATTCTGAGATGCATGTAAATTGTACTAAAATCAATGGACCTCTCCACTATCTTTGAACTGAAATCTTTGCTACTTAACTTGTGGAGAGTGAAACATAAATGTTAACTAATAGCCCATAGCTGTATTTTGGGCTTATCAGCTCTTTGAGCTGTCATTCAAGAAGTTTGTTTCTCTGAGGAAATAGTCCCAGTAGAGGACCTTTAATCCTCCTTCCCTAAGCAGAGAACACCAGTAGTCTCATTGCACTTCCTATCCTGTATACATACCTAGGTTCATACCAACAAAATTGTTTGTGCAGCTACTGGACTGAATTTCTTGAACACTGACCATAAAAATATTCTCTAGGGAATCCAAGCTATCCAGTATTGATATTAGGTTATGTTTTGGCTGGACTGAAAAAGAAATGAAGGCTTTGTTCAGAACATTCCCAAGAATTCCAGATTTTTGGTGCAGAAGGCTATGCATTCATCTTTTAATACTCTGTTGCTTTACACAATGCTATATCCACTTCATCTTAAAAATCACTGTCTGAAGGGAAGAAGAGTGTTGGGAATTACAGCTGAGAGGGTGAAGAAAGAGGCACTCAGTATTTCTAAACATATGTATTAATCATAAGTCAAAAAAAGGGCTGAGAACGGGTGTCTGCTCAAGGAAGATGATAAGACAGGGAGTAAAGTGTCTTGTTTTCTAAATATTTGCTTCTCCAAAGCTCAGAAGAACAACTCAAAGTGCAAACGTACAGCTGGCATGTGGAAAAAATAAGAGAAATGAGTATTTTTCTACCCTAACACTCTGAATAAGCCCACTCATTCTTCTGACGCAGTGGGAGAGTGGGAGACACTCAGAACCAGGGTGGACATTTAAATATGAACCTGTGTTAAAATAGCAGTCATCATTAATTTTTCCTTATGTTTCCTAATTAGCACAATTTACAAAAAAAAATCAAATGGACCTGACAATGCTTTCAAGTGTCTTATTATTCACAGCAATTTGTTTATGACAATTTATTTCTCATGTACTAATTTAGAGTAGGGGTGCACTGATGAGGCTGCTTTATTGCTTAATTTTCAATACATCAGTGTTGAGTGTGCAGTCCCACAGCTGGGTGCGATTCTGAGCAGTTCAGTCACATGAACAGAGTTGGGTATGTTGAAAGTCAAAACCAGTTCTTGGTCTCTAATGCTTATATCTCATTAGCCAAAAAGGACTGTTCAGATTCAGTTAATCTGTCAAATTTACCTTATATACACTGCTTATGCTAATTTATAACAATGCATAAATGCTATAATTCAGACAACAAAGGAATGGTTCCAGACCAAGGAACGTATATAGCATATAGGAGAGCAAGTGAAAACTCAGGAAAGGATTTAGTTAGGAGAGAAAAATTTAGTAAAGAAAGGGATGATTTTTAGTTACTTAAGAGTAAAAATTATTTCTGAGAAGAATAAATTAAAGAGACAGATGTGAAGTATTGACAAGAATTCAGGAGATTGCTCAAAAATGGAAGCAAAAAAAATCCTAAGAGCAAAAAGGTTGTTTCTGCTGTTTTCTCTATAGATTTCAATTATCATTTCCTTAGGATTGTCAGAGCTTTACTTTTCCATCCTTTTTTATTGAAAGAGAAAGATTTTCCCAGGCAGTCAACATGAGGCAAGGGAATCAAAAGCCAGGTGCTTATGCTCGGCTTTGCTAACTGCCCCTGAGCACATACATCCCTTCACCCTTCTAGCCGGCTTCTCACCACGCTTCTCTTGCTGAGGCTGTAAGCTGTCCTGGAGGTCAGCAAACTCGCAGCATCCACGGAGTGCCTGGTGCATTCACGTTGGGGCACATACGCACAAGTAGAACACAAATAAGAGCTTGAGAGGGACTTTTGACAAGGGCATGTGGCAGTAGGACAAGGGGTAATGGCTTTAAACTGAAAGAGGGTAGATTTACATTAGATATAAGGAAGAAATTCTTTACTGTGAGACTGGTGAGGCACTGGAACAGGTTGCCCAGAGAAGCTGTGGATACCCCATCCCTGAAGTGTTCAAGGCCAGGTTGGATGGGGCTTTGAGCAACCTGATCTAGTGGAAGGTGCCCCTGCCCAGAGCAGGGGAGTTGGAACTAGATGATCTTTGAGGTCCCTTCCAACCCAAACCATTCTCTGATTCTGCAATTCTATGATACCTTTCTCCTCAGCCAGGAGGGTCTTACCACAAGACATTGTGTCAAAAACCACTGAAAGCCTTCACTAGGAAGCTTCTTCACATTCATTTTTTCTTATTCCTGAATTAAACTGGCTGTAAGTAATTTGTTTCATTTTAAGGAAGTAAAGAGAAATGTTACTTGTATAATGTCTCACAAGCATGTACTACCAATAAATGAAACAGTGCAGCTAATACTTTTTTTTTTGGCAGGGGGGTGTGGGGGAGGTAGTATTTAAGAAAGAAATGTAACCATATTCGTTGTCCAGCTGCGGTAGGAAATGAAACTGCATCTATCATCTGCACAAAAGGAGACAAAGCTTACCTACCACTGTATTCCCCTGAAAGCATGAGTCACGGACCTATTGAGAACAAAATATGGACGTCAGATGGTTAGTACCTCAGGCTGTCTGGCAACCCGCTTGCTGCTCAGAAAGAGCAGTAACAGCTGCTTCATATAAAACTAATAAGGATGATAGAAAAGCCCACACTGGCATGCAGAGCTCCACACCTGAAGAAAATAGGCAAGACAGGCTGTATTTGAACCTCAGGAAACAAGAAAATTCTGGTAGTGAGTCTGGAAGCAAGCACCGGGTAGCCCTCATTTATGGAGAATTAGGGAAGATTCAGTTCCTCAATTCATTTTAGTAAGACTTTTAAATTATTATTTAGCTTTAAACCCTTTAGAAATGTGAATCTTTAATGCTGTTTGACTCTGTCTACATTTTGTTTGTGTTCTTACACTAACGATTACAACCAAGATAAGGTGATTCAGTTACCTGCTTTGATAATCCCACCCTATTCTGTCAAGTTCCAGGAGGAAGAGAGGGTCATAGAGCGGAAATGCACCAAGATGCTCCAGAAGCTGCGATACTGAAAACTTTCAGTTACAGGAGATGAAAGGTCAGAAAATACACCAGAAGTTCCCTATTACTCTAGAACATAGACTTTATGGTTTTCTTTTGAAATCCTGAAAATGAAAGGGTTTGGTATGGGGTTTTTATTCTCTTTTAAAAAGAAAAAAAAAAAAAAAAAAGGAAGGGGGCTTTCTTTGGCAGATAATTTCAGTTACTGGATCAGTCAGAAACAGTGTATGTGGGAGCACAGATGAGTAGACCAGGAGTAAATGCAACCTGTCACTAGTATGTTGGATTATTTTTGAAGAAACATGGTTGTGGGAATCCTAGGATTTCAAAAATGTGCATTGATTTAACAAAATTTTTAACTGCATTAAAACACCAAAAAAACCTCCACATACATCTGAGACTAGAAAGAAACAAAAGCAAGCTTGGCATTTTTTTTTTTTTTTCAACATTCAAAATGCTTTTCATTATGACACTTTTTTTTTTTAAGAGAAGGCTTGAAAACAAAATGTCTTAATCTCTGTCACATGTAATGTTTTGTTTAAGCTAGAGGGTTGGGGTTTCTTTGGGGTTGTGGTTTTTCTGTTTTGTTTTGTTTTTTAAAATCCTCTTGATTCACCAAGAAGCTAAAATAAATCTTGGCTTGACCTCAAAAGGTGCTTTGTTTTTCTCATTTTCAGAACTTTCAGGAAAAAAGAATCCTTTATTCACACAGCTGTAGCAAAGCAGAGGAGAAGTGGGTAGCTGATAAGAGGTAACATGCTGAAGTCTTTCTAAGGAGATGCTGCAGTTGATGTACTTCAAGGTCTATTATGCTATAGCTGTTTCCTTTGTCCTTCCTTATAAAACAAAGGAATATGTTCCTTTCTCTTCTTTTTGCTCCCCTGTACGCAACTCAGCTGATTCTAAACATGGGGAAGTGATAACAGATCCTTATAAACCAAGCACTAGATGTCCTGGGCCAACGCTGACAGAAGCCTGCAAGTGTATTTAGATACAGCCTTAAGTAGATACTCGTGCTTGTAGGAAGTGCTTAATTCAACAGGTTGAAATAAAATTTAAAAATACCATATCCTTAACAAAACAATTGGACATTTCTCCCTCCTTCAAAAACCCAGATATGAACAGTGCGCCTCACATGACAGTACCTCCTCTCAGGTGCTAGTACGACTCCCAGGGAAGCTCTCTTGTTTTGAGGTAAATTATTTTCAAACAGAGATCAGGTCCAAAATATACAACCCAATCCCAACTTGAAAATTTAACCTGTCATTTTCCTGTCTGTGACTTTACTTGCTTTCTACTATTGGTGTCAGGTCCCTCCATAAAATTTAAATCAGCCCAAAGAATTGTTTCACACCTGGGATGAGACATCTAGAAATAGAAGGGTTTATGTTCAAATAATCTACTGCAGGCTTCCTCCCTGACCTCTGGGGAGTTGAAATATTTCCTTCAGCTTCCAGCCTTTAAGGCAGACACAGTATTGTATTTTTTTCCATTCTTTTTCTGCCTTGCCTACTTGGGTTTGCAAGTTGCTTGCAGCAGCTACTACTACAGAAAGTTTCACACGATCTGCTCCAGAAGGTTCCTCAAGTGCCTCTAAAAAATATAACCAAAAATGCCTTGTTCAGGCCCAAATCAGGGCTTAAGCTCCCTGTAAATCTGTATGTTTGAGTGTTTAAATAAAAGCAAGCCTCTAAATCATTGACAGTTCGCCCACAGCTGACAGAATATGCAGAAATGGTTAAAATAATTTTCTAGATTCTGGTTATAAAAAGATATTCAGTGAAACTGTGTCAAAATCTCTTAGAAATAGGGGAGTGCCTTAAATGTCAAAAAGTATTTAAATGCTAATGAATGTCTGATTCACATATAAATGAACAAGATAATTTAGGAAATAAAAATGACCTCCCTCCTCCGTGCCCTATTGATTAGGTGCCTGTAACACCTCAGTGAATAGGATACCACCCACTTCTTCGATCAGGCTTTTTGCTCATTATGGATATTCTGAGATATCTTTCAACTGTCAACATGTGTGTTTCAAATATGCAAGAGCTGCAATGGCTGAAGGGCAATCTTGTTATCTATTCAGTCGTTATATTAGATCCTGGAAGAAATTCAGCATTATCATTCAAGTAATATGACACACACGTCTTTTATAAAAAGCTTTCAACACCTCCCTAAATTAGTTAATGAAGAAGGGGAAAATAAAATCTGACAAATTATAGCAATAGTGCAAAAGTAAATATATGTAATCCTTGATTTAAAATACCTGCAAAATATTCTTCATATTAATATTTGTTTTAGGATCTTTCATGTTTATGAGTATCCTGGTTATCATACTTGAGTAGAGGGTCTTCTCCTCCCAACTCCCTCTCTGGGAGAACAGCGACTGGGGAACTCTCCTGTAGGTTTTATGGAAGAACTAGAGGTTTTATAGAAGAAAAGATTCATCCAGAAATTTGTTTCAAAAGCATTATTGCAAACAACTTTACAAATACTAGAACTTGCAGCCTCCAAAACCCCAGGTATTTATGAAAATTCCTTTCCTTTGTATCTGGCAAAAGGCTTGGATATGCATATTTTTTTAATGATAAATTCATTTTTTTGAGGCCGCTTTAGCGTGCACATGTCTTTCCAGGTCAGGCTTACCTGACGGTCAGGCTACACCACAAGTGAGTTTCTTTGGAGGGACAAAACACAGCTCCATAGAGCCCTCCAGCTCTCCAGTAGTTTACTTTTATTGATGAAGACAGAAGACCTGAGGTCCAGTTCTGCATTGGAGCACTACCATCTTGCAGGCTCTCAGACTTGTGTTTCTGTGCAGCAAAACATGCAGCACATACAGCATTTTCCCCGGTGCTGTTAAGAAATGGTCTTCTGGCAAGAGCTGGGTGGGGATTGCTGTCAGTGATCTCAATAACCTGGGCATTGATGGTTCCTCCCTTTCTCTTTCAGAGATACGTATTGTCTGGTCTCTTTAGCAGTTCTGAAGTTGTATTCTTTCATCTCACATAAAAGCCAATGTTTCCCACTCTAGCAACTAGACAAGCTAGAAATGATAAATTCAAAAAGTCTAAACATGCCAATTCTAGGCACTTAAACATTTGTATAACCACTGACATAGGTAGTCATACTCAGAAATTTACTGACTCATGCTCATAGTCAGCCATAATGGTAATGTAAATGCACAAACCACAGTATCACGGGCCACGCCTGAATGAGGGGGTGCCCATAATATCCCTAGAAGTAAAAGCACTAAAGATTTAAAAGAAATTCAGTTGTTTATTCCCCTAAAAATATATATATGCTGGTTATTGCTATATATTTAGAGGTACTGGGGGTTCCAGTCCATATAAAATTTACACTATAAGTAGATCTGAATAAAAAACTTGAAATGAATAGGTAATTCCAAAATTACAGCTTCAGATAGGCCAAATATAGATAGATATCTGCACTGAAATTATATACGTCTTCAGCTTTGATATGTAAATTTAATTTCTAATTTTTTTAATATTTTATTTTCAACATGTGCAAAATTAAACCATTTGAAATAGGGTTCCAAGCTTAATTTTATAATTTGAAATAAAACTAGAGCTGAAATTTTAGTATTTTATTGTTGGAGTTTCAAATGTTTCATTTACAGTCTTTTTTGTAAAGAAAATATTTTTATTTCAGTTGAGTGAAATAAAAATATTTCCCAATTTTTTCAGCTCGGCTGGTGGATCAAAACTAAATTATCTAAACTACTTTGTGATTAAATATGGGATTTGACTGATAGACTCTTTCTTCTCTAAGCTCCCTCTGTAGACAAAACAGAGGCAGGTGTTTCAGTTGCTCAATTAATCCTCACAGCTTTGATTCCTCTCTGTTCTGAGGGTGCAGTTTTCAACACCAGGATATTAATATATATATTCTGATGCAGCCTGCAGTCTGGTACACAAAAGACAGCTTGTTTAATGCTAGGTCAGTGGAGGAAAGAGACTCATCACGGATACCGCAGTTCTGATGAATGCTGCAGAGCAATTCTGAATTCTCAGGTAACATCATAAGGAGCCAAACTTATCAATACAAATCAAATTCTTTAGAAATGTGTAACCAGCCAAAACAATATGTCCTCATTCTTTCCACGGGAAAGTCAGGAAAAAAAGCAGTTTTCTACGGCTTTCATCTCTGATGTATTTTTCTGCTAAAGGACAGGATTTATGGGATAACAAAAACAAACATTGGCTGAAAGCTTTCCTATGTCCCACCAGAGTGAATTAATGAATTAAGAGCATCCTTTTCTCTAGAGCCAAAATCTTCATTTTTGGCACTCCATCTTGCAAAATGAAGTGAATGCAGAATACAAAAAAAACCTGTGAAGATCATCAATTATTAATTTCCATCCCACAAAAACCCACTTTGACCATTGTATCAGACAACTGGCTTACCATTCCTAAAATATTAGCATATAGTAGTACATCATATACAAGAATTATAGCAGCAGGTATCAGTGAGGAGTGAAGTTACTTTTCAGCATTTAGTATATACAGATCTGCCTAGATGTTTTTTTCCTGTCATAGGTTCTGCAATCTATCTATTTGAATATCCTCTGAAATTATATGACAGTTATATTTAGCAGTCAGAACTATGAAAGCAAAGTTTTAGAAATGGAGAGTGTTTGACAGATTTTTTTTTTCACCCTTCTTATTTCTTCTCTAGTTCTGTGCTATTTTAAAGATTAATCCTTTAAAACAAAAACTTTTTTCCCTTCTTTTGCAAACAAAGCTTGTCTTTCTGAACGATAAAAAATAAAATAAATCACCTCTTTATTTCTGAAAACAAAACACCTAAATCTCAGCGATAATTAATACATGGAAGTGCGTATACCACGAAAGATCATTATCATCAAATCTAAAGTGAGTGAACATATGGTGGTAGGATAAATCAACAGAGAAGTAGTATAAATAACAACACCAAGTCATTAGGTAAATAGGGAGGAAAGGAAGATAACGTTGCATGAAATAACTGGTGACAGGACAGCATTTGTGAAGAGAGTTTATGTTTAATGATGTTTTTTCTTTTCTATGGGGCAACTGAGGGTAACATATGATGCCGGTAATCTGGATATAATTTGGGTGCATTTTTTTCTAGTTAAGTAAAATGGTCTTCAAAGCACCAGTGAGGAGATCACAGAAGTTATATGCTGCTCTTCAGGTTCACTCTAGAGCTGTGGCTCTGCTCATGGATTTCAGGAGTATTCAAGGCATGGAGAAGGTTAATGTGTTGTCCTCACCACCTCCCCTCTCTGTATCTAAGCAAATGGCCCACAGGAGTGCAGAGAAAGAGGCAACTCATTAAACCATCTCTGAACTCACTCAGGACATCTAAGAGCATAAAGTCATAATAGCATGCTGCAGACTGATATCATAATTGACAGAGCTGCCCTAACACAAGTGCATTGCTTCAGGATTCTGGACACATTGAATTCGGGGGAATTCAGGAGCTGGGCAATGCACTGCTCGAGTACAGGATGACATTACAGTGAAAGGATCCTGAAGCATTAGAATACATCAAACACTTTGGATATAACCTTATTGAATTTTAATTTGGCACACGGTCAACTATGACTGCCAGCTCTGAGAGGGAGGAGGGGAAAGGACTGATATCAGTAGAAAGGGTGCTGCTTAGAATTGTTTCTGTGGAGAAAGAAATAGCATGAAGCTGATGGAAGCAGCTCCAGGGAGAAATAACATTCCCTGGTGAAATGTAACAGAAATAGCCTGTGCAGTACGTTCACCATGTCACAGAGTGAATGGTGACAGTGTACAGAGGGTATTTCTATGCACAGAATTACTGAGAAGCAGCAGGAGCAGGAGACATGTTACAAGATCAACATGACAAAGTGAGCAATTAGGCTTTCATGAAACAAAGGACAGAATTTTTCTGCACCCTGTCATCAGCTCTCAGGGCTAAGGGTGACGCATGTGACCTCACAAAGGCTGATCACAACAGGCTGTGCTGGGTCGGGACCTATTGAGTCACTTCCTTCAGTGCAGGTGATGGAGTTCATTCCAAATGTAGCTGCTCTAAGGCATTAAACAAATAAAACACAGTATGCATTAAAATGACATTATTAAGGTGACAAAGGTTACAGAGTCAAGCATTCAAAAGCTAGCTCTGTAACCTTAAATCTGTCCCCACTGTGTGTTTTCTCCATCTTCCCATGACTGTCCTCCATCTTCCTATACCATATATATGCCTTAGAGTAAATATTGTTCATACCATCACAGCAGTGAGACAAGAGCTTGTAGACAATATTACGTATACAGTATGGAAGATCTCATATAGGAACTCACTGTTCACCATTTGTGTTATCTTTATGGTTTAATATGTGGTCCCAAGGTACATTTACTGGACAATATGTGAACTGCTCAGACTTAATCCCTGTCTTTGACTCAGACTAATGCAACATTACTTTAGTGTCTCGATGAGGCACCTGCATTAGGATGATACGCTCTCTCTGGCACTGGAGAGATTAACTCTTGCTATATGGAGACAGAAGTAGTGACTTGCCATTTGCCTCTGAACCCAGAGAGCCTCTTCTGTAAAGAGATAAATAAACAGATAGGGGGAAAAAAACCAACCTGAACGCCAACTAAAAGAATCTGAAATCCACTGAGAAGATAAGTCTCTCTAATAGAAAGACCCAATTAAAATGAGCACAAGTATCCTCTTTCCCTGCCAAACTTTGACTAGCGCCAATATAAAAGTTACCATCTATTTCCTGCTATCAGGAAACTCCACTAAAAGCAGTAAACAAGCTACAAATTAGCCTGGTGATAACTTAATCACATCCTTTGGGAAGGGCACTGACATCAGATGAAGTTTTCTCAAGTCACAGCATTAACAAATTTCTATCATTAAACCTTTCCTAACACAATCAGTGTTTGAACAGGAAACCTGTTAGCAAAAGCTACCCGTACTGATGAAAGTAGCACTGAAATTTCACTAAATCAGCAGTGTTCCAACATTTGACTGGGTTCCTGACCGGGGGTTCCATTTCTCTGGGTTTTATGCCTGGGGTTTTGTATCAGTTGCATTTCTCTGACATTCTTGCGCCAAATCTCTTATCTGAAAAAAATTTCCCAATGTTGAACTACAGCTGGTTGGACACTGCTGAGCTCTTACGTCAGGTCACCCTTTGTGTTTGGGAAGAAGTTTAGTCGCTCTGGTAACCGAACCAGCCTTAAGTTATGTTTAGCCCATAAATCCCCCTAAACATTGGCTGAGAATAACCTACAGGCAGAAATATTTGTCCTAGTTTCAGCCACAACAATATTTCATCACAATAATTTTGCAATAAAACAAAAACCAAAACCACAGCAAAACCCAAAAGCCAAGAGAAGGGACATGTTAAAAGTTATGTATCAAAGCTTCTTTGTCAACAGAGTTTAGTAACTGAGTATCTACTTAAACCATCTTTTCTTCTGATTTGTACCAGTATGATATCATCAGGCTGGAAGAGCAGAACTTAGAAACTTAGACCTCAGGACCTTAGCCTTTATTCAGAGGAGCTTTTGACTCTGTCTAGTGTAACTAAAGGCTCCGGGAATTGGGGACCTATTTTTTTTAGGACTATGAAAGCAGATAATTAACATTGTTAACATCAAGAAGTTCAACAAGGTCAAATGCAAGAGGTGGGTCAGGGCAACACTCAATAGCAATACAAACTAGGGGATGAGTGAATTGAGAGAAGCTCTGAGGAGGACTTGGGGGTACTGGTGGATGAAAAACTGGACATAAGTCGGCAGTGTGCCCTTGCAGCCCAGAAAGCCAACCGCTTCCTGGGTTGCATCAAAAGAAGTGTGGCCACTATGTCAAGGGAGGTGATTCTGCCACTCTACTCCTCTCTCATGAGACCCCACCTGCATCCAGCTCTGGGTCCCCAACATAAGAAGGATGTGGACCTGTTTGAGCGAGCCTAGAGGAGGGCCACAAAGATGGTTGCAGATCTGCTGTGAAGAAAGTCTGAGAGAGTTGGTGTGGTTGAAATGGGAGAAGAGGACAATCCAAGGAGACCTTATTGCAGTTTTCCAATATATAAAGAGGGTTTATAAGAAAGACAGAGAAAGACTTTTTACCAGGGCCTATAGTGATGGCTTTAAACTGAAAGAGGATATAGTTAGATTGCACATAAGGAAGAAATTCTATACTATGAGGGTGGTGGAACACTGGAACATGTTGCCTAGACAGGTGGTGGATGCCCCATCCCTGGAAGTTTCAAGGTCAGGTTGGACGGGGGTCTGAGCAACTTGATCTGGTGAAAAACATCCCTGCCTATGGAATGGGGGTTGGACTAAATGATCTTTAACTGCCTCTTCCAGCCCAAACTATTCTATGACTACAGTTAATAACAAATAAATTGCTCAACATATTAAAATGTTACCTTTGTAAATACACCTCTCTGTCATGTTCTTAATGAGTTTTTCCTTACAGCTGTCAACCTTTGTCTTTTCTACCCCACTTAGAAACATCTGGTATTTATTCCAGTCTTTGATTCTTATGATTCATTTTTAATGGGCTAGTACCTATCAGCTTTACGTGGTGACCATTAGGGTGGATGTTGTACAAATACAAAAAAAAATGCAAAATAGCCTGCTTTGCAAAAAAAAAAAATTGTATCTAAATACAAGAAATAGACAACAGTTCCAACCGTTGGAATATTTTTAATGAAACAAATAGCATTATAACTATGTGTTTTTTCACAGTGTCCCTGTGAAATAATATGATAGGATATTTGCTGTCATAGCATTGTATTATCCTGTGATTGCTAGGCATCACAGTAAAACCTCAAGTAAAACAACAACAAAAAAAATTCAAATACAATACATTTTCTTCTGTTTTAAAGTTAACATCTAACAGCATATAAAATAAGCTTCAAACTGATGAATGTTGTGTGGGATTTCCACAAAATAAAATGCCTTTTCCTTGTGAGAAAATGCATATCCATGATTATTTCTTTCCAAATTTTACCCCATATTGTTCTTTACTTTTCCCTTAAGTAAGTGACTGAAGCTGTCAAAAAAGAAAAAAAAAATACAATTTTATTGTAAAATTAAATAAGAGAAACAAAGGAGAGAAAAAGATAAAGCAATGAGGCAAAGCAAAATATTACCCACCTTCCTACCTTTGTGACACTGCAGCTGTGTAAATTATAGATTACATTTCAGTCCTTCTTGGTTTACTTTCTTCCTTTGGCCTTGAGTTTTTCAAGAAACAGACATATGTTTCATCATTTTCTCCTCGTTTCCTGCAAAATGAACAAATGGTTAATAAAGCCATGTGTTGGATGAGGGAACCTGCAAGGCAAGTGCAGAGGTGAGCTGGTGCACAGTGCAGCTCTCGGGCCCTTCTCCCATCCACCCTATGATGGGCTTCCCCATCACCTCCAACCCCACCAGCAGCTGCAGCATGGCCAATGCACAGATGTCATCCATTTTTTTTTTATATAGGTACCCTGCCTTGAAGACTTTCTATCATTCAAAATGTTACAGCCTAAACAATAACACACCTCTTATTGGGGTGAGAACCTGTAGTGATTTAAAGTCTTTCTGTATTTTGTTTTGGTTTTTTGTTTGGTTGGTTGGTCTTCTTTTTTCCTTTTACCCTGCTAATTTTTTCCTCCTTTGACTTCAGAATCTTGTGTTTACTGGGTTTGTACTTCTGCCTATAGAACGCTAGAGGTAGCCTCATTTCCAATTCTGCTATACATCATCATGAAAGATCATTTCAGGAAAAGAGCTGAGTGAGTAATGGATTCAGGAGATTCAGTGACTGACAGAGAAACAATTAGACAAGGTCAAACTGAAAAATGTCCAAGCTATGTCATCAAATGAAGATTTTTTAATTGCTGCATTTAAATAAAAATATTTTGGTTAATTTTGTAGTTATATAAGTCTTGTGTTAAATAATTTGAATTTTATTTCAGCTGTTGTAAAAATAGAGCATGGAGTGGAGCATTGCAATTAAATGTTACAAGAATTGCAAAATCTACTCCTCCTTTTTTTTTTCAGCAAAAATTCCAAAACACTTAGCAAATTCAAAATTGTGATAACTGCCTTAGTATTGCATTTGCATTTTTCATCATTGTTAACATTTTGATGTAAAATCAAACCACTGTTTAGCTGGCTCTAACTTACTGCTTTATTTATGTGAAACATTTTGAAGGAATGGGATTTGTGCCTACCTGGAACAAAACCAGACATGAAGACTCTTTCTGAAGGGAAATGTCCTGAGAGGAGACCTCGATCTGACAATAGCGGAGTTTATAACTCATTATTTGTTCAGAGTAAGCATGCAATTCCTCTCTGACCATCTAATCCCTCTGAAGCAAAGATAACTGGTCATCCTTATCTGGGCTTACATAAATTCGCACGTTAGTTTGAAAATGAGATAAGAGATCATATCTGATATTACTGAATTTAACATTCAATCTTCAGTCTGAATGAATGTCAGTTTATAACTGAATCTTAGCAACCTTTGCGTACATAGCCCAGGAGCTGACTTAGCATTCAAGTGCACCAAACAACTGTCTTGCCCAAAAATAGTATTAAAGGTAATTTATCTATTTAAAAGTCAAATAGTTTAAATGGTTTGCTAGAAGAAGCGCTAACCAGCTAATGTTGGAGAGTGTTTTGTTCTGTCAAGAGTCAGTAAAAAAATATAGTAAGCGCCCATATTTCCTCATTTTTTATCCACTCCTGAAAAATTTATCTTTTGAGAAGATGGTGGACAAAAGCTTTATCTGTCTGTTTCTAACGAAGCATCAGAAAACATACAGAGCAAACCAGGGTTCGGTTGCTCTGTATTTGACCTAAGGGAGCAGAGGACTTCTAGCGTTTGTTGGCTACATATGGGCTGACACACTTAAATGTAGAGTGGAAAGGTTTTGGAACATTTTTGATGGGCAATTAAATTGAATGGTGAAACACTGATACAATTAGATAATAAGAATAATAGAGAAAAAGAAACAAAACCAATTTATGCTTGTATCAATCCAAGAAGTAATTCTGGATTTTGCTTGCCTGTTCTGGCCCTATGCTTGGAAATTTTAAGGCTATTATATGACAATGACAGAGAATCCTGCAACAGAGTTCCTTTTCCAGCATTGAGCAAGAAATGATATTTCCTCTGCTTTGATGCAAAGCTTTGCTAAAAAAGAAGAAAAAAAAAAGAAGAAAATTAATGAGATCAAGAAACCTAACAATATAATACAGAAAAAGGAGAAAGGCATATGAGGAAAGGCATATATATTTTTCATATACAAGAAAATACTACAAAGGAGAAGTAGCAGAGTGAAAAAAAGAATATAAACATGAAAACTGGAAGGTAGACAGGGAACAACAAATGTGAAAACACTCTGTTAAAAGATAAATTATACGTAATTTCTACTGTCTAGAGAGGCTTAGCACAATTATTTATTAGTGAAGAATGGTGTTATTCATGTTAAGGGAAATATGTACTCACTGTGGAAATAAAAATGAAGTGTGAGACTGGTCTGGGCAATTGCACTGCTGTTTCTGTTTCATGAGCTGGAAATACACCTTGTCTTTTGGCCCTCCTAGACTCTCACTGCTCCGATGGTCTTGATTCTCCTCCTCACATCTATCCGTGACTGATTTGTGCCCATTTATCCTTGTGCCAACATTATCCATTAGCTAAAATGTGTTTTCTTTCTTTTCTGTCTGCTCTTCCATTTTCAGAGGGTGGTCATATTCCTTATCTGCCCCCAGCTCATAAAAGCGAAGTACATTATTTAATCCCAGGAACACTTCTTGGCCCTTGCTCCAGTTTGAATTTATTTGTTTATCATGGTTGGCCAGACGTGTATTCCACATCAGGATGGGGTCTCACAGCCTGTATCTGCATGGGACTGTAAGAAACAGGGTTCATACTCCCAGTTTTTCACACTCAGCCTGAATTCAAGCTTTAAAAAACAACCTAGATTACAAGATTGTATTTGGTTATTTTGCATCTACATAACATTAATGGATCATATTCATCCTGTAATTAGCTAATCTGTCCAGCAATTTTTTTTTCATATTAGTCCTTAAAGTAGTGATTTTCTCTTACTCTGTTACTGCAATCATTCATCTTTTTCATCCTGAATGATGTTTGACCTTCCCCCATATTGGTAATTCCTTTGTGTCATCATTAAATTTTAACAGAACAATCACGTATGAGCCAAGATTACTAATGAAAATATTAGATGGAATAAGTCTCTAATCTAATATTTATCATAATTATCTAACCCACATTTTACCTTAACTTTTTCTCTTTTAAGTCTATTCTTCAGCCATTTTAAAATTCCTGTACTAATCCCTGACTTCTTTTTTTAGCTAATAATTTTCCTTGTGGAATTGTATCCAATTGTATCCAGATGCTTTGTAAAAGTCCAGGTAGATTAGATGCATTTCATTTCCCTTGTCCAGAAAATCAAAGGAAAATATCAGCTTAATCCAGTACGATCAAGTAAGTCTTTGGTAAACTCATGTTGTACTTTATCACATTTTTTTCCTATGACTTTAATTACCTTCAAAAATCTCTTCTGAAGCATTTTAGAAAAGTGAGGTCAGAAACATGAGAGAAAGTATTTGTTTTGTTTTAAAGGCTATATCATAGTTATGACATAGCCATAGCTATGTCAGTTTTTTCCTTAATTTAACCTCATTGTAAAATGCCACTGCTTCTCTCCTTTATGAATGAAGTGAAACTTCTGGTTCTTGTTGTAATTTCAATTTGATTTTTGGCGATTCGTACTTTATTCTAACACTTATTGACCTCAGGAACACAACATTTTCTGAGCATGTTTTGCTAACTCCTAGCATCCTAATTTTATACAGCAGAATTGGCAAGAAATTAATTCTATTATCTCCAGTTGGCAGCTCCAAGCCATAGGATGACAAGGTCTTAATTATTTGCATCTTCATTCACTCAGCTAGATACAACAGAAGCAAACTTTAGTACTTGGGAAGGCGGAGCATTGAGCCCTTAGTGAACCTAAGGCTGCAACTGTACTTCTAGATCTGTTCTCATCTCTACATCGTAATTTCCACAGAATATTTAGTAAATTTAAAGGCTTCTTTCCCAATATCCATGATATTCCATGCATAGCATAGTTCAAAGATATCTAAAGACCAGTTAAATACCTGGAATTAAGGCCAAGGGCAGCAACTTCATTTCTTAGACATGATAATATGCTTACTAGAAGTATCAGAGAAAGAAATAACCTATCTCCTCCCACAAATTCTTCAGACTAAACTTCCTCAAAAGACCACTTTTTTCCTATCAACCCTGTCTCTCAAATTCAGTCTCTCTTGAATTATCCCACTCTTCTTGCCACATCAAAACTAGACTGCTACTTTCTGTTTATTTTTCCTTATTTAAATTATCATAAGTTCTTTTATGTGCTAAGAAGCCACTTTGCTTCTGCATCAAAACTTCATGTTACCTATATGACGGAAAAGCCCAAGGCTGGACCACCCTCCTCACCTTCTGACCAGAGTAAGGTGTGCCTGGCTAACTAGCGCAAAATTATATGGATAAAACAACAGATGAAAAAGAAAACAACAAGCATTGTATTCTTCACATCATTAAATGATCGATTGTAATATTGGTCAAGCACTATGATGCGCAACAAAATATATGAATTTGTAAAAAAAGTAACAGTCTTGACCTCCCTCCTGCACATGGGTAATTGCACTTGTTGCAAAAGGCATTAGTAAAGCAGTGTCTCTGTAAACAGTGACTCTGCAACAGATCGTGAGACGATGCTGAAGAGAAGATTGCACTGGCGGAGGATCCCAGTGAAATGACAACATGTCTTATTAGTAAATAGGGGGTAATGGTGCTCCCCAGAAAGCTGGATAAAACAAAATGTTTATACCCACAGTTTTCAGACAGGAGGTTCAATGTATGAAATAATGAACTATCATCTGTGTTTTAAATATATTAAGTATTTTGCTACCGACAATTTGCTGCTGCTGGTTGCTTCCACAGTTTCGTGGCCAGCGTGCCAGTTTTCATTCTGCAGTTATAGGAATGTGCCTTACCCAACTTCTAGTACTCTGCTCCTCAGTGCTAATACCATCTTCTAGCTGTTTTTGATGTGTGACGCTGAAATGATCAGTAACGAAGGGATATTAAGCTGTAAAGCTGCTATACTGGAGGTAGCCTTCAATCAAATAAACTCACAGTCACATTACTTTCTCTTTGACGCACAAATTCTCTACCGCTCCTTTAACACTATGGAGTTATTAAAAAAAAAAGTGCTTCTAAAAATTTTTCCTGTTAAGCATCTTTCACCAAATGAAATAATATTAGAAAACTAAATGAAACATGAAATGGATAGATGGTATTATAGTGACACAAAGCAGTACAATAATGGGCTTGAATTTTTCACCATTTCCATTATAGCTTTGGTATTTAGGGGTCACAGTTGAGCCACTGTAGATTGTATTGGAATGAAACTATAATTCAAAAATTTCTAGGTTACCAAGAGTTTCACAAAGCAATTTTTGAGGTACTAAGGGAAGAAAATTAATACTTTTTTTTACTGGTTGTACATATTCTTCTTCCATGCGTTTTGGTTGCTTTGAAAAAAACATATTTTAAAAAAATACAGAATGTTCTTTGTGAAGACTTGTACATTTATGGGTATTTTGTGGGTATTTTGTTTGAAACATTGGAGATTTTTCCAGTTTGAGAAAAAAATAGCTACCAAGCAGATGCACTAGCTATTTCAAAATACTGCCTCCCGCTACACCAACAGAAAACTGCACTGTTGATTGCCACTGCTTAATATTGTCTCCCACACATTTAGAAAGCCATGATTTCTAGAGTGAAATATACAGGACAGTTCACTGAAATGAGGCTTGGCATCCGGATTGCTAGCCTGGCTGTAATCACCCTTTGAGTTATAGAGCTTGTAAATCACATATCAAAACACGGGAACACATCAATTAACGTTCGACTGGAAACAAATCAAGGACAAGCCTACAGTGTGACATTCTGCCAGTTTTATTTTGAATAGATGTGGGGGAAAAGCTGAAATGTTTGGTCACAGCCTTTATTTACCCAATCTGTCTTATATACTATTGCATAATGCTATCACAATATTAATATGCAAATTGCCACTCAAATAAAAGCCATGCTTTCCCCATTGATTTTCAGCAGAGTTTCTGTTACAAAGAAAAATACTTAGCACTTATATTCCTTTTTGATCTTCAAGACTCTTTTAGTACATTTTAATTAATCCTTTTCCTTTCATTTTTCTGACCCTGCATTAGGTTTTCTGCCTCCTTTACCCATGTACTCTCAAGGTTATGTTCTCCTCTCAATGCTTTCTCAAGACTTTTCATGTTTTCAGAAATTATTTCCCTCTCATCTCTTTTCATGCCTAGAAAGCAGGCCTCCGGAGGCTGGCCAGAAGAAGAGGCCAGACAAGGGCAGAAGTTTCCAAGGTCAAAAAGAAACAAAGGAACTCTATTTCCAGGGAATAATGAACAGTGGTCCCATCTACCACTGCTGATGCCTTTTCTTAGCAGGTGCCTCCGTCTGGTCTCAGGAAATCTCTGGGGAGGTGGCAAGGTGACTCCTTTCTACGACATCATGCAAGATGTGGTTCAGCCGGCCTCAAGACTGGTGTGCGTCGGTGTCCAGTCCACGGTGCCAGATGAGAAAATAGCAATAGCTTCTTGTGGAAAGGAACTTTTTCTCCTCAAAGAGGATTCCTGCTGCAGTGTCGCGTGGGAGGCAGAACATGCTTAGGTCCTACAGGAATTTCCCAGCTCACTGGGAAAACATTGATCTGTGTTATAAAAGGAAAACTCTCAGTCTAGATTTATCTTCTTAAAAATTAAGAGCCTTATTTTTTTTTTACGGATTCTAATTTTATATGCTTAATTTTATTATACCCTGGATTACTGTTACTTATCATGTACTTTAGGTAGATATTTTGATGACCATTTAAAATACTGGGCTACTAATGCATACAAGCAGTTGAGGTACTGCGTACCCTTCTGAAAAAGATTGGTCACAAACTGGGCACCACTTCTGACCTACTTAAACTCTAAATCCAGGATTTCAACAGCGCACAGGACAAATGAAAGGTTTCATTTCACTCTCAGAGCACAGATGGGCACATGTGTGACTTGACAACGGGCTTCCCTTGGTAATAAAAAGGGGAAATTTTTTGTGGTACTCCTGGAGTCAGTCATCTGCATGTCAAAGTGGGGGAAAGGCTTTCTGTACTATATGGAGGGAGGACTGGACATTTAAAGACACAATTCCTATCACAGCTATTGATTGAAATACATCTCAGATTGTTATAATTTTCATATCTTGAAATATCAAAATAATTCTTACCCTTTTTTCCCATAATAGTTTCAAATTGCAATAGTTTGTAATTTATCAGTAATTGCTTTTATTTTAACTTTGTTTTATGATATGAGAAGATAATAAATATTAAACTATACATATCTCTCTTTACCAGGAGATTCTACTTAAGATGTTTTCAGAACATGTCTTAACTAACAGCAAATGTTGTCTGAAGACAGAATTTAAAGATTATTCAAAAATAAAAACAGTTACCCAGTGTGTTAGCCAATACACTTTGCTCTTGTAAATGTGTTGGGCAGTGGATGCAAAGAACTGTCTTTCAATTTCAGGAGACACAGTCATGTAGTTAATTTATAATTCACCTAAGACATTAAATTTATTATTAAATCTTAATTCTTTCAAGTAATGGAGATCTATGTTTTTCAACCTTTTAGTTCTAAATCAGTGCCGCTGGTAGCATGTAAATCCATGGTGCTGGAAACCCACATAGCTCCACATTAACTTGCACTGCATACACTTTGACTTCACTGGATTTTCTAGATTGTACCAAAAATTGCAAACTAGGATTAAGTTTAAAAGGCTTGAATGAGAGCAGATTGTTACCTTAAGTCATTTATTATTTAAGTAGCTTGATATCTTCTGAAAATGTCCACATTCCTCTGTGTCATTACTTTTTGTTTCTCTTGTACTGCTTAGGTTGTGGATATTTTTATTTTATACATATATATATAGCCAGATTGCCTTTGTCCTCTTAGGAAAAAAATAATAAAAACCAACCAACCAAAAACAACTACTCAACTTACTTCCCTTCACACCTTCTTTAAATTCTCATGGTTACTATGGAAACAGCTATTAAACTAGGAGTGATAGTAATTAATAACATCTGCAAGTGTAATATGAATTCTGCAACATAATTAATCCCAGCATTTGGAGTGGATTGTAAAGAGCTGCCCTTTTTGCTCCACGTGGAACTGCAGACTTTGCAGAGCCAATCATAACAAGGGGGCTCAACACCACCCTGCTGATATATTATGGCTTGTGAAATTGTTTGGACTATAAAGGGTGTATTAACCTGTACGAATAAATTACATAATTATTGCATAGTTTAATGGTGTATGATTCTGGAAAGAATTAGACCCGTACAAATATTATGAGCACATACAAAAATTTTACTTTGCACTTTCAGACAACATAAAAATACTCGCTGCTAAACACATAGCAGAAGCTTGAAATGTAACATTTAAATCCATTCCTTCATTTTAATTAGAGACTGGGGTTGATCAGATGTGCGAGTTTACCTACAGATGTTTTTATCTTTTGTCTTTTCACTTTAAAAGCTGAGTTGGAATTTTTTAAGAACTGCCAATTAAAGATTTTTAGTAAATGCTGATGAGAGAACCTATCTGCCCTCAGGCTTTATTGGAGAAGGAATATTTTAAATATGTATTTATGATTTTATTATTTCTTAAGGGTACTTGGCATAAAGTCTATCATCTGTCTTACCAACTTCTCTCGTTAGAAAATACATGTACACAGAAGATTCAAGTTTACCTTAAATAATTTTTGCAGTTGATGTAAAATGTATAGCAGACCCTATATTATCAGACGGCAGTATACAGCATCGCATAGGAGTGAGTCCTGCTCACACCCTGAGCTCGAGTAGTGAGTCTTGTGCTCCTAAACCAGAAGCTACATAGCCCCCCTCATCTGAGCTAATAATCTCTGTTAGGGGCAAAGTATGTTAGATTGGGCATTAGAAGTGGACATGGACACAGCAATGCGTGTAGACCAAATCTCTGTCCATGTTCCCTTCTCCTTCTTTGAAACCCCTCCCACTTACCTGCACTTCTTCCTTTTCAGCACTGTTTTCCTTCCCCTTAATATCTCATCTTCCTAACCAGCTTTTTTCCTCCTCATTTTCCTGTTTTCTTGTTTCACTTTACTTTTCCCCACTTCACTTTTCCTTTCCTTTTTGAAATTTAATCTTCTTTTTATGACACAAATTTACTGTTTTGTCTTCATTTCCACATGCATACCCTTCCTTCTTTATTTGTACTTTCTTGTTCTCTCCACTGTTATCTTCCATTCTTACCTCTTTTTCCCATCTCCTCCCTGCTCCATATTCTTTCTGGGTTATTTTTGTGTTCACTAACAGTGTGTAAGTCAGATAAAATAGGAGACCGATATCATCTCAACCACCTATTTTGGGACGGGATGCATCATTCTCTGGAGGTGCTGGTCTGTGTCCATTGACTACAAATGGAGCCGAGATCACTGGTTTTTCCACGCTGTTAAACTTAAAAGCATCAGGAGGTTGGTGATCCAACAATGAATGCAAACACCATTCTGTAAGAGATTCCTGGAGGCAGTTCTCTGACAAATACCGAGTCTCATTCATGCACAATACCTCATCCAAAGATACCAATGCTCACGCGCTCTCAGGCTGCCATTCTCGGCTGAGAGTACAAGTCACTTAAATAATGGTCATTTAAATAAAAGCACAGTACTTCATGTTGTTACTTGTTGGATAAGACAAGATAAATAATTTTTTTTTCCTTGTAGGTAGTCCACGTGTATCTCACCAAGTGCAGAATGAGAACAGTAACTACTATGTTCCCAAAAGCTGGGTGTTGGATACAACTTTCCTCCTAAGCTTTAACTCACCCTGTTAAATTTCCAAAAGCAGCATCTCTAGCTGGACTACATGACAGCACCCATTCTTTTGCAGGAATATTGCTAATTAAAATCTCAGCCAAAACTTCTGAACGCAGCTTTCATAACCACCGGGTTAATTAGGTTATGAGATATTGAGGTGGCTTCACTCCATTGGACTGGAAGTGGTTTGCTATGATTATTTTGATTGCCACCTCAGAGAGCAGCTGTCCTCTCCTTCCAGTGGGACCATGTACCCGGTTTTAGTGTTATAAAGTTGCAAGATTTCAAATTTCAGGAGAGTAGCGTTCTTACATTTAGAAAAGCTTCTACTGGTGTAAGGATGAATCTCACAGGGGGAAAATTTGGGGAGAAATTGTCTGATTTAGGAGGTGAAAGAAGAAATACATAAATGTTTTCAGTTTCAGGAAAAAATTATATCTGCTTAAAGTCTATGGAATGGATAGAATAAACTAAGTTAAAACAGATTAGAGGCTGGGTGGAAGACAGACAATGTTGTACAAAAATATTTTGTCACTTAATCACATCTTTATAGAAAATATATGTTATTTGTATAAGACTGTTCTTAGAAGTTATATTTCTCTACGAGCTCAGAACATACCACAGTTTAACATTTATAATTGAGGGTTTCCTCCAGCAAGATTACTGACATTTATGGTTTTCTGTGAATAGTGTCACAACATCAATATGAGATTTACAATGAGCACTTCTACATTACACTGTGAAATACAATACAGTGATTCTTGAACAAAAAAAAAAAAAAAGTTCATTTTCCTTAAAAGCTCAGAAGCATAAAAATAATAATACTAGAATAACAAAGAGCCTTTCAGAACCAAACTACTATCTCCACTTAGTGCTACAGTGTCCTGCATAGATGTATCAGGATCAGTGACAATTGAATAAACTTTGCATTATGCTTGCTCCTTAAATGGATGAAGTTTTACAAGCCTGCCACTTCATTTTAAGATAGTTTTCTTTGGTATTCATCAAGAGAATATTTATTGTGCTGGAATACAAGTTTCAATATTAAACTACCCTTATATTATTGTTGATTTAATACCAGTGTCAAAAAAAATCAACCAAACAAAAAAAACTTTCAGTGTGAAAATGCATATATCCCTCCTCTCATTACTAGAATTAGGATGAATGTTTTCCTCAATTCTGACAATAACAAGAAAAAAACCCAAACAATTATATCAGATAGAGAAAGTTTTGCTACTAGATTCAGTATGCTTATTCAAATATGAACAGAAACAAGGGTGAGAATAAAACAGTGTTGACTGCCTGGCTGCTGGATGTAGCTCACAAAGTTTCTACAATATAAAGTGATACCCAATTCAAATATGTAAAACGATTCAGCTCACTTTGCAGTGGGCCAGATCTTGCATTTCCATCCAGTGCAGACTTCAATAAGAGGTTTTTTTTCCCCTGAAATTAGAAATTGAGATCAGGCTGCCTGCACTCTCCAGTCAGTCCCTCACAAGCAAATAGGATAAGAATTATTCAGTAAGATTACTCCCTCCTGCCCTGTGTAACACACAGACATAAAGAAGATACTACACACCAGGAACAAAATGGTATTTTGGTATTACTGTGTCACGGATTAAGACCTTGTCATACTTTTTACAGTATTTCAGCAAGCGCATTTTGGCTGAACTGAATGATATCTAGGGTTCCATCTAGCAAAGTACTTGTCACCCCAGCTACAGGGGTGAAGTGTACTCAGCAGATTAGCATCAGGAAGAATAGCAGCCACTACCGATTTACTGAATATAACAACAACAACAGCAAAGACACTTGGTCATTGCATGCTTTCCATTCACACAAGTGCCACAATCACTGTATATGTTAAGTCTTAAACTGCCACTGTTCTCCAAACATTTTATGACAATGCTGATTACTGAAGAGTGAGTTTATATACCGGCATAAAACCAGATTAATAAAATTGTGAATCTGGTTCTAACTTAATATCTGGGTTTTTTTAAAGAAAAATGCTTAAGAGACAGAAGACCCAGCTATTTCTCTCTCACACTGGATTTGTGACAGCATAAATAATTTATGAAAATCCAAATAATATATCCATAAATTGGAATCAAAGTGAAAGGTTTGATCATGAATTAATACTTTTAACTGATATACTGAACTGAGAAGAAGCCTTTGATGCAAAATAAATTTCATATTTTTTGCAATAGGAATTTTTATTTCTGAAATATGGACTACTGCACTCAACTGAAAGATTCTCAGTAATTTCAGAAGAATCACAGAATAGAAAAGAATAGTAGAATCATTTAGGTTGGAAAAGACCTTTAAGATCAGCAAGTCCAACCGTAAACCCAACACTGCCAAGTCCACCAACTAGGTGCAACATAAACTTTTTGTAAGACCCCTCTCATTATATCAATCCCTGTCATTCCTATGCTCCTTTACAGAAAGGTCTCGGTCAGATATGACAGGCAATAAATTTAGAAAGAGATGAAGTAAGAATGAAGAAAGATTTACTTTCGTGGTTTGTCATTCAAGTCTATATTTAAGTGCTTAAAAAAGAAGACTTGTCAGCTGTAATAGATCTTTAGGAACCTTAACACAGATAAATTATAACAGTATCTGCAGTGCAACGTTCCTGTGAAGTACAAACCATGTGTTTAAAATATTATTTGAAACGTGACTGCGTAGGGAAATAGTATAATGATCAAATGTAAAGGAATTGATTGCTTAGGAGATTTTCATGGCTTTTTAAAATTTAATGATGAAACTATGGTTGTGCTTTTTATTCTTTTTCCTGGATTATGGGAGGATGAAGAAATATCAAGAAACCTAATTCTGCCAGCATTATGTTCTAAGTCAATCACACTTTCCCATCAAAGCTAGTGGGAACTCATTTGAGCGTGATTACTCATATCTATACATGTTTGTATAATGAGGTCAACATTTCTAAACATTCTGCATCTTTATTAAATACCTGGCACCTAAATGCATTTTAGGCCATAAATAATTAGGTGAAATGAAAGGGTAAGTAAATAGTAAATAACACATTACTCCTGGAGTAACTCCTGCGCTTTCTTCTTCCTTCTGCTTCAGGGTGGCATTGGCTTCCTAAGTTTCAAATTAAAAAAAAAGGCAAAAATTCAAACCTCAGCTTCCAGCCTCAATTTTGAAGGCAAACTGTTACTCGAGTCCAACATTTCTCAAAACTGGGCTCCTGTCCAAGCTTGCTTGTAAATCATGTAAAGCTTGCAGGCTGAACCTGAGTTGCATATCACAGATCTGAGTCTTCCCATGAATGCCACACAGGTGGCCCTTGCTGAACTCCATCTTCCAGCCCTGGCTGCTCCTCAACACCTCAACCAGCTTGTCTAGAGCTATCCTGGGTATTTCTCCTCCATGCCGCAGATGCCTGCAGACAACCTTTCTCTTCTCCTTCATCCCTGAGTTTCAGTGGGCTCCATAGGCATTCACTTGCACCTAAGTGCCGTTCCCTGTAGGATTACCTTGCAGAGGGTCTTGTTATACAGTTGTAAACAGCACTGTAGATCTGACGCTTCAAACCTTGCTATATTAATATGAAGCGGTATTTTCTCTAGCATCTTTTTCACATGAGCCATTGTTACAGTGTGTTAGTACTGATGAAACAGTCACAGTACAGACGTTACAGCATTAGGTGGGTGCCAACCCGCCCATGCATTGCACCGTTGCATTGCTAGCTACATGTTGCTGTTGTTGGAATTAGTAACAGTAATTATTGCCCTAAGGAGCTCTATAAATGACGGATGCAGCATCAGAAATGTAGGCTTACAGAAAATTATACTAATGATGAAAGAAACATTCCTGTGTAACCCTATTCTTTCCTGTTGAGCAGAGATTACATGGGCGAGTGCTGGGCCCTTCAGGTAGGGAAGGAGCCAGGCAGGGCACTGCCATCCTTTACCTGAGTGCTAATCCATTGCTGTGTTGCCCACTGCAAAGTTGTTGGTGTTTTGGGGCACCACTACCAGAAGAACATCTAGTTTGTGAATCTGAGCAGAGTTTAATCATGAACTTGTGCAGACCTTGAGTCCTATCAAGGAGCAGAACCAGTAGTTTTTTGGGAATATTCATGTTCATAACTGAATTGATGTCCTCTTGATACTGGATAATGGTACCCTTAAACTCCTGCTCACCCAGGAGTGAGGAGATGCCTTAAATGACACTGTAAGGAGTAAATTTGTCATGGCCTTCTACTCCACATTTCCAGCTTCTTTCCTCTGTGCATTTGTCCAAACCTTTATCCCATTCCCCAGCGTCTTCTCTCCACTCTGGCTCTCATCTCGATATATCCTATGTGAAGCAGGACCTCTGTGTCACACAGCCATGACTCGTACCTTGCAGCAGAGGCCATCGGTTCCTCTACATCCGTGTAGGAAAGCAGAGCTGCTCGGATGAGCAGTTATAACTGAGGATCTGAAGTGTTGCTACTGATCTGGCAGAACTGTAAAGCCTATGGAGACCTACAGAACCTGGGCTGTAGGTCCTGTTCACACTGTTTGAGACTACAGGCTGCAGTGTCATTTTATAAATTGCTATTTCGGACTTGCACCCAAACCCTGAATCCTACGTACCTACAGGTAGGTGGGTAGGTGAAGACAACTGGGAGTTCTTCCCACCAGCTCCAAAGTGCCAGCTCCTATCCAGAAACAATGTAGAGGAGTGACTGCATGCTTCACAGATTGCAACTGAAATATTGTGCTGGCTTGGAGCCTGGGCAATGTGAACACTCAATTCTTCATTTGTGGATCTCAGCTTTGGTCCTTTCACCACCTTTAAAACAGAGATGAGCACTTTTCCAGTTTATAGAAATCGTTGAGTTTATACATTTAAGGTGAGTTTGGTTCATCCCTGGAAACATTCAAGGCCAGGTTCGATGGGGCTCTGAGCAACCTGATCTGGTTGGAGATGTCACTGCTTCTTGCAGGGGGCTTGGACTGATGATCTTTAAAGGTCCCTTCAACCCAAACTATTCTATGATTGTATGAAGTTGATGTGACCCTTAAATACAAAGGATGTAAAAACAACATGAATACTGGTTCTGCTATTTCATTTTCACCTGTTGGACTAAATAAAGATATAAAAATATAAATATAATTGCATAACTATATTTAATTAATTAAATATATACAGGCATATAAAAAGAAAGGAAAAAAACCCCAACAAACAAAAATAACAACCTACAAATAGGAAGGGAAATCAAAATTATTACAGAACTTTTAACTGCTTTAGTAAATCAGCTAAGAAATATTTCCCTGGGTTACTTTCTCCATTTGTACAGAGAATGTATAGTTGCCACAGAGACTGGTATGCGTGAACACGGGTGAAATAAAGGACGGGAGAGGGAGTTTTCCCTCTGAATTTTCAAAGGAATCTGAAACTGGCATCCAGGTTGGAGATGCGGCTGGGGCGGGGATGGAGCCGAGGGCTCCCAGCCGTACCCCAGGGACCCGCGTCCCAGAAGTGCTGCGGGGACGGGACTCTGCGGGGGGCGAGGGCGGCCGCGCTGCTCCGCCGCCTCCGCGATGCTCCGCGGGCGCGCTGCTACAGCCAGCGGCGGAAAGAGCGATATTTACATATACATATATACACGCAGCTCAGACTGGTGGCACACGGGCTGTGCGCGGCTGCTGCTTAAACGGGAGGAGGGGAGGAATTAAAAGAAGGCACGAAACGGTTTTAAAAATAGCGGCCGGGCGGTGCGGCACGCAGCCCCGCGGAGGGCGGCGCGGGGCGGGAACCCAGCTCCCGCGGGGGCGGCCCGGCCCGCCCCAGCCCAGCTGAACCCAGCCCAGCCAGCCCAGCCCAGCCCGGCCCGGCCCGGGGAGTCCTCGGCTGCCTTGTAAGGAGCGGGGCCGCCACAGGGCCCGGTGCCCTCCCCCGCTCCCCGCCCCGACTTCCCGGCGGGGAAGGCAGGAGCCGGCAGGGATCTGCCCGTCTCCCAACTCTCTCCTTTTCTGCCTTGAGGAGCCTCCACCCCGCCTGCCTCTCCCCTCCTCCTCTTGCTCTGCGATCGGGGGATAAATCAGGGACGGACAGACACACACCCCCGGGCGAGCGGAGATCCGTTACAAAAGTAGCCCTGATGGCGGCGGATCGGATGGAGCTGGAGCTGCTGCTGGAGTAGCAAGAGAGTGGAGTATCTGGCTTGCTCTTTCTCCTCTTCCCCCTCTCCACCCACAGATCTCCATCGTTTCTCCTCCTCCTTCCCACCCTCGGCCGCGCTCCCGCTTCTCCGCACATCTCTGGGCTGCGCCTCCTGCGAGGGGGCGGGTGGAGGGGGGGGGGAGAGGAGGAGGCTTTAAAAAACAACACCCCCCCCGCCGCCGCCACCACCACCATCACACACACACGCAATAATTGAATTTATTATTATTGCTGTCTCGCCGACTTGGGGAAGGGGAATCGATCTTCGATCAGGAAGATGGCTGCTGGCTGGCTGCTGGTCTTCAGCCTGACACTTTTCCAGTCGCTCGTGATGAACCACTCCTCGGAGGGACCCTTCCCTTCGGCCACCACGTAAGTCCCGCGTGGGGAGGGGGGGAGTGGGCAGGGGGCACGGCCAGGGCGGGGGACAGCGCGGCGCCGGCGAAAATACAAAGGGAAAATCAAGTCAAGTCCGGGCGGAAAGTGAGGTGAAATTACAGGATTTCGGCTGCTTTTGCTGTGGGAAAGAGTGACGGCGGGGGAGGGTCCCTCTGGGGCGGTGAGGGGAGAGCACGGCCGCGGCCGGTAAAGCTTCGCCCGAGAGCCAGAGCCCCACTCCCGAGTGGATCCCGGCTGGAAATAAACCCTGGGCGGCGCGGCCGTGCCCAGAGGAAAGTTTCGAGTTACACAGAGCCCGCCCCCTCATCCCCCAAAGGTTATTTCAGCCTGCTGGAGTTTTAACACTATTAAAAAAAAAAAACAAAAAAAAACCCCAAAAAACAAAAAACCACAAACTTTCGCACTTTTATTAAAATTCACGCAAAAGGCAGATTTTCTTGCCTTTCCGCGGCAGGCGTGTGGAGCAGGCAGGCGAGCGTTGCTTTTGAGTTTTGAGCCTGTGCTGGAGCTCCCTCCCAGCTGGATGCGTCCCAGGGCACCCGGGGAGCGTTTTGACAGCGGCGGGATTTGTTTTCCGGCCGCGGTTGCCCACGCGTGTGCCACAGCGGAGGGGCTTTAGCAGGCTTCAGGGCAACACGGCTGAAAGAACTGCTTCCTTCAGGGCTGGCCTTGCAAAGCGTTACTTCTCAAAAATCACCTTCGCGAGAGCGGCTGGATGCTCTCGGTGCAAGCAGCTTCGTGTTTTGCGTGGCCGTGAGATAGAAATCTTTAGAGCACTGCGTACTTAGTGATGTGAAAGTGTTGCCCGGAGCAGTGCAAAGATCATGAAAGCATGAGATACAAGAAAGGCAGCAAGAAGCCACTACATCACATTTGAGATTCGCCTACAGATTGGGGAAAAAAAAAAACAAAAACAAAAACCCCAAAAAAACAACAAACCACCCACACCAAAACACTATGGACTAATGACCGTGTTTTCTTCCTTCTTCTTTCTTCCTCGCCTTATTTTTTTTTTTTTTTTTTTTTTTTTTATTTTTAA
>WHYT01017074.1:471277-518541 GCA_009806455.1 Tetrax tetrax | reverse complement strand
CCCCCCCCCCCCCCCCCCCTTCCCAGTCTGCAATTTCATTATTCGACCAGTTCCCTCCCCCAGACACAGTAGGTAACAAGCCTCTTAAAATTTTCATTGCCATACTTGAGAAGTGGTAAGTATGAACATGGACATTTTACTTAAAAAAAACAACATGGTTTAGGCATGGATGTCATTAACTGGCAATTTCATGAGCATTAAGTGCTAAAACAAAAGAACAAAAATAGGATCCATATGCTCAGGGTAAACCTGCTAAAAGTCTTTCAAATGGGAAACCATAAATATATAATCCCCCTCAAACTCTCCCTGAAACTGCTGGGAGTGAAATACTTCACTGGCAGAAAGACTATTGGTTATTCCTGAAGTCCAAACTGTTATGCTCATCCAAAACTAAGGGATGAATGGCAGCTTTTTCTCTAGTTCTCCGTGAGACCCTGTCCCACACTCCCTCCTCCTCCTCTTACGCCCCTTCCCTTCATGCCTGCTGGGCTGTGACTGGGAGGCCTGCATGCCCGCTGCTCCCCGAGCGATTGCAAGCGGCTGCCTCGTCCCCGTGAATCCTTCACGGCTCTCAAGTCTGTTCCTGGCTCTCATTTCCCTGCTGCGGGCTACACTGAGAGCCACCTCGGACACCCTCAGAGATCCCTCAGGATGGTGAATCTCAGCGTAGATCCCCTTCTTCCTTTCCTAACCTTCCCCTTGTGTGCTGTGGGTGCCGGGATAACCGCGTGGTGCTTCAGCTGTGAAAGCAGAAACATTATTTTTTAATTCTTCAGCCACAGGTCAAGCCTACAACGTGCAGGGTGCTTCTTGGTCGCCTGTTTGAATCCCACGAACAGCAACGCAGGACAGATGGACAGAAGGGATGAAGCTCCCAGGGCACCTTAGTCTCTCCTGTAGTGACCAAGTTCCAGCCCTTCTGCCCCCAAAATGCTGGCGCGAGTTTGGCCAGAGCTAAACGCCGATCACGTGTTACTCGGGGAGTTACTCAGCGACTGCGGTACGGCGGTTCGATCTCTTGGTCTGCGCTAATGCTCACACCATCAGGATCACACCTGTGGTGACCTGGGGTTGTCGCTGATTAATGGATGAGGTGTTTTTGTCTTTTCTGGGACTTTTGGCTTTGTTTTTCTCACCTTGAGCAGTGAGGGGCTGTGCAATGTCTCTGCAAGGGCAGTGGCCCGGCGGTGTTTACTGTCCTGTTCTCCCCACCCTGTGGGACGAAGAGCTTTGGTTTAACTGAAGGCCTGGGCCTCTCCCTGCGTGGAAGTATGACCACCCGTGACACGTACAGCGTCAGAGTGCTCATCCAGTGGTCTTTCTCTGATCACAAGCTGCTATCAAAATCTGGCATTCAGCTTCCTTTTGGAAAATAAACAGGTTTTCCTGGGTTAAATCTAACTGGGACTGGTCTCTAAAATCAGAAGATGAGAAGAACGTGTCCTCCTCTTCTTGTGAAACCCAGCAGAGCCAATGGCTTGCAGTGAACTTTATAGCTGGACGGCTTAGCTCTGTTTTACTGCTTGCAGGACATTTGCAAGCAGACCACAATTTCCTCTAATTAATCCATTATTTGAAATTATTATTCACAGGACTTCTGTTAATGTTCTTGGCCGATGGCAGCTTTTGGCAGGTGGGGCTCGTGTCTGAAGAGGGAGGACGGATGGACAGCGCAGAAGCCTCTAATTCAGCTGCCTCCCCTCTTCCCGCACAGAGGAGATGGGGACGGACAATTCCTGTCCCCATCCAGTCCTGCCGGGCTCTGGGTACCATTTCCATAAATACAAACGAAAGGCAGCCAGCACGGATTTTAACCTAGGGATGGGGCGGGGAGGAGATTCCAGTTTAGAAGAACATCTCAAGGGATGGGGCAGATTGGCCATTGCTTGTTATCCCTGAATGCCCTTTCTGGAAAGTACGTGCAAGCCAAGCGCAAGCCGCCTCGCCGCCTCCGGTGCTAATTTCTGCAGTGTAATAGCGGCTGGCGATGGGCAGAGGTCTGCACAGACAATCTAATGATTCTTTCTGGACTTCAACATGATGAATCTATAAAGCATGTATTGCTGTAGCAGCTAGGTGCAATTTTAGAAATGTTAATGAGTAATTACATAAAGGTTGTCCACAGTCATTGATGTTAATCACTGTTCTTTTGCCAGGGATAATTAAGATGACACTTCGGCAGCATCAGCCAGTGGTTCCTGCTGTCTCTGCTGCCTCCTCCCCTCCCAGCTCCTGCCGCAGCTCTCGCCCTCCTTCAGGGATCTTCCTGACTACCTTCACCCCACCCAGGCTCTCAGCCCCCCGACTTTTATAAAGGGCCTGGTTGACCGGCCCGAGGATTTTTAAGATGTACATGAGCATTTCACACGGTCTTGCGAGGGTGAGCTGACGGTGCTGGAAGGCAGCGATCTGCCCAGAGCATCACGGCACTCAGCTCCGTTCTGCAGGTCATTTGCTTAGAAAATGTGCGTGCGCCTTTCTTCGGCTTCTATCTCAGGAAACAGCTGGTCTTCCAACCTTTTTTTGCCTTTTTGTGTGCCTTGGAAACCTCTGAACAAAGGATGATGGCCAGTGTTAATGACTATGGAGGAGCTGGAATAACAGCTGTGTAAGTATATGGTTTGTTGTAATAAAACTTAAAGATTTTATCCACATTTTCACCCTTCAGCCCGTGATGAGATGCCGTTCAGCGTAACGCAGATTTCAGGTGATGGAAAGCTCACGATGGAGGTTTTAGTGGAGGAGAGGGACCCCATCTGCGCCACTGAAACGTGGGGCTGGGCGGGTTGGGGTGCAAATTCATCTCATGCCTCTCCCGCAGACTTCCCAGGTAAAACCTGCTTGTGTGCTGGTTCCCTGGCTGCAGGAAGGCGAGGAGACGCGCGTGTGACCTGTTTGCCTGCGGGGACCACAGAGCTATGACAAGATGAAAAGGCCAGCCTAGGTGTCTGAGGCCGGACCAGCCCTGGGGAGCAGGAGCTCCTGGCAGCATGTGGGTAGCTGGCACCTGCACCATAAAAAAGATCTGTTCTGCTGACCCTGGAGATGCCCGGAGAGGACACCTCCCTCGTTACCACAGATCCTCATGGGTGCTCTTCGCTTTGGGGATGAGAGGAAGAAAACTCTTTCATGGGCTAAGGACAGCAAGGTACCTGAAAACCCCACTTCCAGATCTTCATCTTTAGGACTGACAAATACATCCAGAGGTGAAATTTGAGGGTGGATTTTAGCAGCAGAGGAATATGGGATAATGTTGAAAAAGCTGAATGTCCTCTTCTGCAAAACCTGTTAATCCTGTGCCTCCGACAGCTCCACGTCAGCCTCGGGCAGCCCTGGCTCCTCCCTGAGGAAGCCATTTCGGGGAAAGTGTTACTCAGCATCCGTGAGGGTGTCAAAAACCTGGCCAGGAAGAAAGATTTGCTTCTCCAGCCCTTAGCAGTCATCTGAAGGCTCCTTTAAACTCACAAACCTGGCGTAAGGTTTCACAAGAACAGTTCAGCCAAAAAATACTGATGGGTCGAGCATCTCCGTATCCGACTTTTGCATTGCTTTCAGACCACAGATAAGAAAAACGAACTGATCCAAAACCCACAGCAGCTTCCCAGCCAACCTATTGCCTGCTGCTTGAGCTTTGAAGCTCTGGTGAAGAGCTCCCTCGACAGCTTTTATCATCATAGGAAACGTTTATGATGCCCAATTGCTGTCCCTGCCTTTCCACACTGTTTCCTAATGTTTGCTGCGCAGTACCCACATAATCCTTGGTGTAATAAAAAAAAAGTCTTCAAGAGACAAACAAGCTTAGTTCCAGCTTCATATGAATGAATTCCAGTTCAGGAATTTGGAAAGTAAACACCATCTAGTCATTGTTTTAAGGGTGAATTGAACTACAGACTAAGGAAAAAAAATCCATCCAGAATCTGCAGCTTTGGCTGAGGAGGAGATGATTTTGTGAATAAGATGCAAGCCTAGAAAATGCAATCAGGATGACTTATTTTTCCCCCAGGTGATGCTGAACATACCTTGACTTATTGTCTCTGTACTAGAAGAATGCGTTGCTCCATCCCCTGACTGTGTCCAAAGGCTGTTCCGGCAGCGGGCTTCACTGCCTCCTAACACTATTCCCTGCTATTTCACGCCAGGGCCGTGTGTGCCGGCACACCCTAGAGAGATCTGAGGGTACTCTTACCGTCTGAGCGGTAAAAGGTCCATAATGGAATCTTTAATGAAAAATGTGTCATGCTTGGAAATCTTTCACTTAGGAAAATGAAACAACCATTTCACTGTTACTGACAAAAGACGTTAAAGGAACTATTCAAAAAAAGGTGTCTCTGTCATTTTACTCTACCTCTCATTCCAGTTCCATTACTTAGTCATTTTTTAATGTATTTTTAATGTATCACTTTGAAGTCCCCCACTCACATGAGGTGAGTTGGTTTTGGTGTATGAGCTGTTTTGTCCTAGGACTCAAGTTTTAAAGAATTTTTAGTGCCAGCTGGCTCTTCCTAAGCTTATTCTTGATAGATGCTCATTTCATTTCCTCAAAGTGTTACTAGGGAAACCACATGATATCCGATTCTGAATTGTGCAGGCATCTGAATTAGCGGAAGGCTACTGTAATTACTTTTAAAGCAAGGCTGCAGGTTACACCAGAATTTGAGGATAGCATGGCTGTTTTATAGGAGCAGCTGTGATGTCCACGCCTGGGGGCCTCACAGTAAACTAAGTTTTACCAGAGGGCGCAGGAAAATTTGTCCAGGAGATGAAATCACGAGAAGTGGCATATGGTGAAAGAGTCATATCTCTACCTGAAATCAGTCCAACCCAAAAAGTCTTGGGTAAAACTTACACCCCGCCTCTAGAAAAAGCGACCCTACAGATCAAATTGTCTCCTGAAAACAAAACTGCTTCATCTACTGCTGGAAAAAATAATGTATTGATTTTCACACACACGGGACGTAGCCAGGCTACTACACTCAAGCCCCTATTATACTCAGTGCAACAAAAACTTGGGTACGAAGAGTTGCTGCTCGTGTATTTATTAAGCTGAAAGCACTGTCGCGCACATTTGGCACTGCGTTGCTCCCGGGCTGTAACTTTTCACGTGCAAAGTTCACCCGTAGAACAACGCGAACCAAACGATCCCAGATGTGCTTTAAGTACAGTATTGGGTTGCACACCTTCGCTAGCGCCAGGCAGGGCAGACCCGCTCGCGTCTGCGCTTTCGGAGCACGACTGACATCAACCCGTCATCCCCGGTGTGCAGGACAATGGAAAAACATCAAGTTGAAAAAAGCCCTGCAGATACTTGGCCCATTCAGGTGCGGTGTTAAAACCCTGCCAAAAGGACTTGCGTTATGATTTATCAGCGTAACGCTCCGGCCAAAGCTAAAAACCAGACTTTACTGCCCTGTTAATTTTGATACAGAAAACAGAGAAAGTTTAAAACGTCACTGTCCAGCTTAAAAGAAAACAAAAATTGAAACCATGATAATAGCTCTGAGTGGATAGTGCTGTTTAAAGGGGGAATTGAGATTTTCTGCTATAGAGCTAAAAATCAAACATCCGGCTTTTAACTAAATGCACCTAAAGCAAATCACGCCGTATTTTCCACTGGCTTGTCAGGCCTGAGGATTACGTAGCTGGTTTCCAGCACAGTGTATTTTTACCAGTTCAAAGCCCTTTTCTGCTTATAAAGTAGCAGCCTCCCCAGATCTCCTTCACAGAAGGATTTTGGACATTTGAAGTGGCAACTCTTTTACTGGAACCATCAGGGAACATTCCTCACGGAGGTTTGACTTCACCTAACAGACAAATAACAGGAAGAAATCTCAACATGCTGTATTTTCTGTGTGTGTTATCAAACATTTATTCCGCAGCAGACAAAGGAATTGTGTCCAAGCTCGGTGTAACTTCTCCAGCAGCCTCTGCTGGCAGCCAGTGCTTACCGTGCAGTTTTGCAGGAAGCTGCCTGCCAGCACTGGGACTTGTGGCTGTTACAGAGACCTTACAGCACCCACAACCCTGCTATGAGGAGAAGACACCTTGGCAGGGCTAGCTTCACTGGGGCACGTTTTTTCTCCAAGGTTAAAAATATTTATATATATTAGAAAATATTATATTAAAAGATGGTTTTGTATACCCATGCATACATACAGAATACCTATAAAATATACTATGTATAAACATACAACACTTATACTAATATAAATATATATATATAAATAAATAAAAATAATCTCAGCTTTCCTTGTCACGTGTCTCATATCCTTGGGATGCGACTGGACCACAGAAGCGACAGCTTGCAGGTGTGTCCATACATCCACAGCACACTCTGACAGGCCTTCCACCTCTCTCAAGCTGTGGCAGTTTGACCACGTAGGATCATGGAAAAAATTGTCAAACGCAGCAAGAGCCAAGACTTAGGAATTCACATTTATCCTAGAATCGTTAAATTTCTGTTTGACAGTTATTCCCCCACTGAGTCACAGCAAGAGGACGGGACTTACGCAAAATCACTCACAGCAACTGTCCTTGTACCATGACTATGGCACAGTGGACTGTCAGTGTATTTTGGCTGATTTCCTCGAAAATTCAGGGTTTTTTTTGTTTTTTTTTTTTGTTTTGTTTTGTTTTGGTTTTGGGGTGGGTTTTTTTTGTGGGTTTGTTTTTTTTTCTTAATATTTATACATAAATGTGACCAATGTAAAAGCTGCAGGCAGGCAAAACTTGTTTCTTCAGAAACAAATCATTGGCTCTAATAACCGTTAAGTTTGAACAAGACATACTAGCTGCTTGAGATAAATAACAACTCATGCACGTCTCGGTTTAAAAACAATAGCAACTGTAATTTTAGAGCGTGAGGTTAAAACCATCTCCTGTAATTGCATAGCAACACCTGCATCACACCGCCTCGGGCAGCTTGCAGCGAGTGAATAGAGTCCGAGCCATAAACCAGGAGGCAATCTTCCCACAGGCAGCAAAAGGTGGCCAGTTCTGATCACCAGCGAAAGCGTTCCACAAGGAACCGGCAGCCCGTCACGTTTCGTTTAAGGAAGATGTTCCAGGATTCACCTCGAAGAGCAAAGTTGCCTCAACCTTCCAGCTAGAGCGATGTGTTTCCATTTATGTATTATTAAAGCACAAACACGTTGAAATGCTAGATCTACCTAAACTCCTGCAAGAAAGGTAATTAATTTAGGTGGCTGCTGCAGTCTAGGGGAGCAATTTTTACTCACTGAGGTCCCGCGCATTCCTCAGCAGCCAGTTTCTAGGTGCTTGCATGGATTCTCTCCCAAGTTCAGCCTCCGAAAGGAAAATAGTTTGTCATGGTTGTTTGCACGGGAG
The DNA here is from genome assembly GCA_009806455.1 of Tetrax tetrax. Classification (NCBI taxonomy): domain Eukaryota; kingdom Metazoa; phylum Chordata; class Aves; order Otidiformes; family Otididae; genus Tetrax; species Tetrax tetrax. The sequence goes on along the minus strand of WHYT01017074.1, from coordinate 511,197 downwards.
CTGTTTACATGCATTCTTCAAAGCTGTGACTTTTGTATCCACCAAAATACATCACCAATTCTTCTGCTGCCCATACTTCTGTTAATTGCTATGAACTTATGAAATATTTTAACTATTTTTTTTTCCTCTTCTGCCTGTCACATTTAAGATGCAACTTAAGGGGAAATGGCCAGTTTCATATGCCTGAAAGCTGCCAGTGGTATGAAACAGGCTGAAGACAGCATCTTGCTTTGTTCTTTTGATAGGAATCTCTCGTGTCACTCGTTACCATGCCAGTGTAACCTAGCATTTTGAAACTGAGTCTCTCTGCTCCCAGGACACCTCGTTCCCCACAATTTGCCCTCTCCAACAGAGGAAAGGTGAGAAAAACAGCTCCCTGGCTGCTGAGGAAAGCACTCCTCTGCTTGAAAATACTATTTATACAATTGAGCAAGCAGAGTATTCTACATTCAACTCTGATTTAAAAAAAAAAAAAAAAAAAAAATATTGTCCAGCTGTCTTGCAGCAGAACTGAAAAATTTTCTGGAGGATGCCTACCGAGCGCAAATTTTCCCAGCAGGGAGAGATCCAAAGCAGCAGAATAGATCAAGTGGTATCAAATGCAATTAGCAGGCACCATGAGTGGACTATTGAACACCAGAGGGCAAGCCTGGTTACAGAAATAGGGCTGGCAGCTCCAGCACAGGTAGATTACGCAGACGCAGTGCGTACTGCAGACGAGAAAGTGCTTCCCCCTCCCTCCAGTTTAAGGTCACTCACTTCCTGGCAAGCCAGCTAGAGTAAATCTAATGCAAACAGCAAAGCCTTTAGAAAAATCACAGTTTAATGTGTAGAGGTAAGGTAACAAAACCATTAACACTGAGTGGTAGAGAAAGAAGTATACATGATTTTATTTTTTTTTTAAACATCTCAACGGAAAATGCAAGCGAATTTTTAAGGAAAGTATTATCTTATTAGAAGACTGATACTATTCTTTATGCCTAGAAAAATCTGATTGTTACAAGTGTTAGAGAAGTCCAATTCTGAAGCTGAGAAAAACACGTTAAAAGAGCAATATGACTATGCTGTGATTTCAAACCCAATATAATTGGGCAGAATCAGATCTTCAGGTCTTTACTACAGCTTTGAATCCAACTGAAGATCTTTTCCTGACCCATAGTCAGGTAAACAATTCACAGAATTAGCTGATAACTTCAACACTTGAAGAAAAGTTGATTTCTTTCCATACCGACTCACCGGTACTTTTGCCATCTAGTGGCCTCTCTCTTCAGGCAAGTACAATGGTTATTAAGCCTGAAGGCTGTTTCTTTAACATACAGTGGTGAGTTTTCTGCAATTATTTTAAATGAAAGGTTTGAATGTGCAATGCTGAACGCTACTGTTGACTGGGAGTATGACAGAAGAGAAATTCAACCTCCTCTCCAGATACTAACCATCAACACAAAGCACTCCTGCTAAAAAGGGACATGTCAAAAACACCTCATCTTTCTGGAGAAAGACCCTCAAATAAACTTGTAACTAGTGTGTAGAGGAAAGTAACTGTTTATATCAAAAAATGGATCCTTTAGAGTAACACAGATCTCCTCATTTTCAATTATTTTGGTCTGAAAGACTAACGAAGCTTTGCATCTCCAGGCAGACTCAGGTTTTCCATATGTTTTATTAGAAAAACATAACTATAGCTTCAACTTTGTTTCTTTTGCTTGCAAAGCCTTGGTTGCTAGCTCAACTCTTTCTTTTAATAAGCTAGCTTCTTCAGCACTTTTTTGGGCTTCTACATTTTTCAGCAAGAAGTGGTTAAGGAAGAGTTTCAAGCCTTCCCGTAGCACTCCCAGTTTGGGGTTGTCAGACACCCTGTAAAGACACAGATCAGATGCAGTATTTAGTCTTCTATGGTTCCAGAAGTTTCTTAATTTTTTCTTTATCTTCTTCAAATAGAGACATAGCAAAAAATCCAGCCCATAAAAGGAGCTTTTCTGAAGAGGCTTTCAAATTACTAGCAAGTCTATACTGGTTTGGCAAACAGCCCAAACGCACTCAACATACAATTGATAATCCACAATAAAATGTAATATTGGAGCCTTAGACTTGCTTTATGTAAACAATTACATTACAGAGGGGAAAAAAAAAAAAAAAAAAAAAAAAAAAAGGCAAATACCATGTTTGAACTTCCTTGTGGTGCAGTGTTGATGGTTGAAACACCATCATCTAATTTTTTTTTTTCCTAACTTTTATGTGACACTGCAAGTTTAATGCGACAAAATCACAGAATAATTTAAGTCAGAAAGGATGTCAGCAGGTCATTTTGTCTGATCTGTTTAAAGCCAGACTACCATCCAGGTGTGGCCAGGTTGTTCAGAGTCTTATCCACTCAAGTCACAAAATGATGGAATGGTTTGGGTTGGAAGGGACTTTAAAGATCATCTTGTTCCACCCCCCCCCTGCCCTCGGCAGAGACAAGTCGCTCAAAGCCCCGTCCAACCTGGCCTTGAACACTTCCAGGGATGGGGCAGCCACAGCTTCTGTGGGCAACGTGTTCCAGTGCCTCATCACCCTCTTGGTGAAGTCCTAAGTATCTCCAAAGATGGAAATTTCCCCGTCTTTCCAGGCAACCTTGTCCCAAATACAAAAAGATTTTTCCAGACAATGCCAATTAAAAAAAGAAAAAAAAAAAAGAATAATCCCCCAAAGCTTTCCGTCACTAGCCTTTATTTTCCCTTCTTACACTAAAGATACCTTCTAGTAAGGACTGTCGGGAGAGTGAATGCCGTTGCACACAGATGGTGAAGCAATAAAGAAAGTAAGCAATTACATGGCTCTGCTCATGAAAATCCTATGACGAAAATGATACACTGAATATCTGAAAGCTTTATTTTGTATAGCACTTCTCAGAGTTGTATCTATATCAGAGCCTGTACTAACACACAAATTACACGCCCCACTCACCCAGGAGAGCTTACTTTTTAAGGGATGGAGGGCTGATCTTTGGGAAAGGCACTGTATAACTCCAAACAAAACAAGCAAACTTCTTATCTTCTTAATTCCTACTCAGCAAGGGTTCCCTGGAGATCTCTTTGATCACTTACCTCACAAAAATGTCATTAAGTTCTTCAGCATCTGCTTTGATTAACAGCATGCTTAATACTTGTCGCAAGAAACGGACTTTGGGTTTATCTAGTTCGCTGAATTCAATTACCTAGAGGAGAGAGAAGGAGAATTAGATTATTTCAAGTATTTCAAACAGCTGAATTCTCTTCTAAATGAACAGCTTTTAGCACACCAATTAGCCTCCCACATACATACCAAGTCTTAAGTTTGGAGCACAAGAATTAGCTGAGAACGCTGCCTCCAAAAACCAATTAATAAGGAAAGCAGAGAAGTTTTAAGGAATAACCTGTCCACTAGTACCAGAATACCAGATATAATTTCCCAATTAGATAAATACTTCATAAGTACCTAGCACAATCCACATAATTGCCTGTTTAATGCATTTCAATTATTCTTCTAATAAAATTCTATGGGCTCCCCATTCCAAAATCCAATTGGGACATTTCCTTCTGGTCTAATAAAAATCAGCATTAGCTAAAAAGCATAGCACAGAACCACTGACAAAGCCTGTTAATGCAGGAGCCTCAGCTCCAACTCTGGAGATTCTAAAGAAAATAATCTTACAACTGCTCTAGATATAAAATTTCTGTATGCCTACGTCACCACAGGTTCCCTTTTCCCCAGCTGACAGTATTGTCGTAATTCATCTGATTAATCTGGTGATTTTGGAACAAGTTTCGTCTTAGCTTATGACCACGAACAGCTAAAGTAGCTGTTGGTAACAGAGAAAACACATTTTCCATAGAACTAGAAAATGCAAGGAAAACAGAGAAGTATTTTGAAAAGGAAACACACCAACCTTGAGAACTGAAAGTGGCAATGATTTTGTCCTTAGTAAGTGAGCCAAAAGTGAAACCAAGTTGGAGATGGCAGCAGCTGACAGGTTTTCTAAGTCTTTGATTTTATCCCAAATACTAAACTGAAACGTCACCTAGGAGTCAAAGCAAAAAAAAAAAAATCCTGCAAATTAAGTGACTATTTAAATTAGTAACAATGTAATAAAACCTTTCAACCTTTTATTCCTAAAGAACCCTCTATTAATTAACAGAGATACTCAATCACACTGTTCAACTCTTAAAAGGCATAAAACAGAGGAAAGCAAACCTTCTGCAGTAGTTACTTCATTTCCTAGTCAGATCTGACCACAAGTACACCTTACCAAATGCACAGCTATGCCAGCAGAATTTTTCCTCAGGATTAAGATCTTAACAGGCAATGCATTCATTCTCGAGTATTTAATAACTGTCTTCCTAACCACAACAATGACACTAAAACAAAGTGAAAACAGATTTTTCTTCACCTGAAATCGTCTTTCACATTCACAAAACTTGTTAGCCAAAAATGCATAGAAGGGGTTATATGTCTTCTCCTGTAAGCAGCAGTAAACGATAATATGAACAATTTCTCTCTCCTGCTGATCTTTTAGTCCAAGCCTACAATTTAACAAGACAATGAGAATCGTTTAGTTACAAAAATTACTGCCATAAAGTAAGAGCTACAGTCAACATCTGAGAGTAATTCTTAAAAAAACCTCCAAACCTGACATTACGTTTTATTTCTTAGAAAGTTCTTACAAAGCCTTTAAAACACTGAATGGACTCAAACCTTCAAGATTGTGGGCAAAATCAGTATCCTGGTATGGCAATATGGAAACGGCACAGTAGTATCCGTGTTAATGGAGTGGTTGTAAAGGCAAGACCTCAACAGACAGAAGTGGAACGATACTAGTGACCCCTTGGGGAAGGAAAGGTAGCCCACTCCATGTTTGTAGCTCTCCATGACGAAAAACAGAGGAGAGGGCCCCGTCATGGAATCTTGTGCCTTTGAGCATAGCAGTAGTACTGCAGCAAGCGCTGCTGCGTGGTGTACCAAAGGCTAAACAGTGAAACAAGAACTGTAGGACCCTGTTGTGGTTATTTCACTCTTGTACCTATGGTCATATGAGCCTCTGGATCAGGATAAGCCTATTTAGAGAAACATGTCCAAGGCCCTGCACTTCTGTGGTACTTACTAAGGATAAGAAAATATTTTAAGATGTTTTTCCTATTTGGTGATATGAATGTTTTCATCTCTGGGTCAACTCCATGCTACATTAATACTTGAAATTAATCATTGTTTGACAGTAACCTAAGAGATGCAGTCAGTGATTTCAAACCACCTTAAAAAAAAAACAACCCAAAAGCTGAAGAAAACAGTATCAGTGAGTACTTATGCTGGCTGTATCAGCAAAAAGGCCAAGGACTGAACAGCTGACCAGTCTAAAAGTGAGCTGAGACACTTGGGCAGGGAATGGTAACTAACTCGCAATGCACCTGTTCTGTGAATAATACGATTCAGCTTCCAGGGCTGTCAAATACTTGGCAGCATTAAAACCAATTAAAATGAAAAATGCTTCATATTATAATCTGAAAAATGTCAAACAAAATTCTTTTCATTGCTTCAAGCTCAAGTTTCATCTGGCATTAGCATAACTCAAGTGTGTTTTCTAACTAAGTTTGACTTCACTGGGACTTGCTCTACAGTCTGTAGAGCGCAGTTCATCATTGCTTGAGTCCAATATCCCTCACTCGTACACACCTCCAGACATCTGCCGTTGCATTTGATCATGGCCACATACCAGATTATCAGAGAAAATACTGTCTTGCAGCCAAAACACTCCAGAATTTAAGGTTTTACAATAGGAAAATCTGGGATGAGTTCTAGGCTGATTGTTAATGAGCAGTAAAAACTCCGAAGTCTGCTTCTCCAAAAGAGACCAGCACTGTAAGTGGTCTTGCTCTCCCATCAGCCAAGTTTTATCTGATTTTATTACAGAGCAACAAGTGCTTTTTTTTGTTTGTTTGTTTGTTTTTTTCTAAAAATATACAGGTTTTCAGCCACCCGACATGCATTTAATAGCTGACTTGTGAAGTTCCATTGCAGTCACTAATTTGGCACACTCTCCTCCTTGTTCATCACCTCTTCTATCAAGACTTCCATATTTAGAAAATATTCGTGTTGCCAGATGGTTGTAACCAAATAAAACAGCACTTTGATGTTCAATTTTGTTCGTACCTCCACTTCTTCACACACCTAGCAGTATTTTCTCTAAACACCTAAATTTAAGAGTCAGGATTCTCTTCACTGCTGAGCTTCACCATAAACCTGTACAGGTTTCATAAGCCTGATAATCTTAGATTAAGAATATGCAACCACCTCATCTATTAAATAATTAATGAGTCACAATACTCCCAGGGATTTATATTTCTTCATCACTTCAAGAATTTCCCTCTGTACATAGAATAACTGCCTCTGAAGTAGATTACCAGCAGAAGCCTGCAAGTAGGCTAGTCATCATCAGCCGAAGCCCAAGACTATCGGTGCCTTTAGATCAAAAATAGCAATACTCAAACCTACCTTTTAAAAGTCAATTCAAATTATTTTAGTAGATATAGTCACATACTCACTATCCAGAATTACACACCACCCTACAACAAGATATCTAAGGCTTTTACAAATCTCTTTTTTTTTTGTGAGATGTAAAGTTTCTCAAATTCTTCATCTCTATGAAATAGCTTAAAAACTTGGCTCTTCATCAAACTTAAGAAGCATTCATCCCCCCTCACGTGTGAAGCTGTGGTTTGTGAAGGAGGGGTGGCCTTTCAGCTGATGAAATAGATCAAGTCTCACTCTGTTCTCTTTATCTCCAGTGATGTTCCCAGTCCTCCCTTTACACCGGCACTTCTGCAATCACAAGCTGAGCCACGTCAGGGAGCTGTTCCGGCTTCAAACTAATTACTTTCTTTTGATGTAAGGAGGAGAAAGACAAGTAGAACTACAGCAGCATGGGTTTAAAATGGTTTAAATTACCATTTAACCACACACCAACTCTGCCAGAGATCCAGGAGCAGATGAATCAACCAGCAGTTAAAATGTTTCTTTATGTATTCCTCACGGGACTGAAAACAAACATACGAATACAAATTCCTGTACACTCTGGAACACATGTTCACGTTAAAGTGAATTCCTTCACTGAAAATTCTGTGTACTTTCCATTAAACTTTGCCAGATGTGGGAAGATTTGAGAATTCTCTCTCTCTCTGAGTTTGTGGTACAAAAATCAGTATCAACACATAGCAGGCAATCTGCAGACAGAGTTTTTCTGCCATGCCTGTATGTATACAGATTTGTATACTAGTTTAAATAGCACAGATGAGAGTCAAGGATCAATTTGCAAATTGAACTACCAGGTCTTGGCAAGAACTGCAGCAGCAGCAGCTAATTTCTTTTAATTGAACAGACCATATTAAGATATTGGAATGACTCCATCACAGCCTTAAATTCAAGCTGTGTTTTGCAGAAGTGGCATTTAATCAAATATTAGTTGACTTTATTACAAAGTCTGTTTTGGTTTGGTTAGCAAATTAAATAATTGCCTGCCATCCTGGTACGACAATTCCCTTGAATTACAAGGCTGCAACAGAAAAGTTCAGACCTGATCTCTCCCCTCCCAGTTCCTATAGACTTACAATTAATATTCTGACAAACACAAAGAATAGCTTAGTTTGAGCTTTTCCCTGATCACACCTTCTTCTAAAGCGCTGTTTGCCAAGTCTAAGGAAACTGGTCTTAATGTGAAATATGACCCTGGAGCCTATCCAAAGCCAATAAATTCTCCAAGACAGAAGTGGAGGTGCTAGAACACTATCAGGTCATGCAAGTATAGACAGAGACCTACGAGAGGGCTTAACAAAGCGGTAAGAAATAAAGGAAATGGAATAGTATGGAACTCCAGTGACAAAACCAAGAGACGTTCTAAAGAGGCTTCTGGTCTGCCTCTGTAGAGAAGCAAGCTCGCAAGAGACTTCCACCCGCTAGACCAGGATGCACATCTTCAATACAAAAAGATGCAGGCTTCTTAGGACAAAAGGTGCTGTAAATCACAGCTATAGACATAAGTGACAATAACAGGGGCTACTCCTTCCCTCTAACTGCCAGTCAGTTCTGCCTGCCCCCTACCAGTCCTTACACCAGGGTTTTGGTACCCTTTTACCTTACATGGATCTCTAGCTAGGCACTTCTTTAACTGCATTATCAATTAAATGCTCTTAAGCCCAAACCAGCAACGTTATTTTTTGCAATCCAGCTAATGCTGTTTTTAGTTCTGGCCTGTATTCTGTGCTAGTCTGTACTTACCTGAGAAGCTTTTCAAAGGCATCCAGGAAGTCTTCACTTGTCATCAAGACACAAAAAATACTTCTCCTGATATCGGTGTTCATTCTCTGCTTACGAGCAAGCTCCATTATCTTTGAACTCACCTGAAGAAAAAAAAAAAAAAAAAAAGCTGTTTTATTTATGCTTGCTTTAAGAAAGCTATTTCTGTGCAGCCTCTAATAAGACCATTAATTAAGATCTCCAGTAAACTATGAAGCATCAATTCAGAGGTCCTGAGCTTCAGTCCAGAGGCACAGACATCCTCAGGAGCTTTTACAGCTAGGGAAATATACTTTAATGTATTTTAACTGCACCAATTATCTTTAAGATACATTTCTCTAATGCAAGACACCATGACTATCTCATCACACTACTTTTAAAATCAGCTTAGATATATGCCACCCACAGACAGACAATACCACCTGTCAGAATTTGTAATAGCAAATCCACTTTAGGTCAAGTCTCTTCTTCCACTTATGTAACAAGTTACTTTTGCAATTCCACAGGATAAGAAAAAACAAGCTATACCATAATATTTGTAGTAACAGCTCTTACGAAGTGCATGAGTACAGCATTTAAAAAAAATGTAAGAGAAGAATTTGCAGCTCAAAAGCTTAGTCTTACAAGAGTCCATGAAGGTTTTTTTGGTGTGCTCTGAAACAAACTTATTCAGCTATATGAAGAATACTCAAAAGATCATGAATACTTAGACTTATACCTAGCACTGCTTGGATTTACCTTTCCTACACGCAGTTTTTGCTGAGTCTTGCTGTTCGTATCATTGATCATTGGTGCTCCACTCCAGGATGACCCTACGATCCACCAGCGACCAACTTGATCAGCACTGAGGAGAGATTCCAGAGACACACGGAGCTCAGTTTCTTTTCCACTGCTGTGAATCTTGAATAACAAAATAAATTAAAAAAAAAAAAAAAAAAGCAAAACAACCAATACTTTAATTACTTAAAATTATTTTAAAACAAATGACTTCATCTCCATAAAGGTCTTCACATGTTTCCCTTCAACAACGTTTAGTTTCAGTCAGCAACCTGAAAATAATTTCCAAGTTTCCTATATGCTCTAATTTGTCAAATACAAGTTGCTTAAATTTACATTTAGAAGCTCTTTGTTTTTTCAATTAAAAATAAAAAAGAGATAATCAATTAAAGTAGCCATCTTCCAATCATAAAACTTGATTAGAATTCAGACTTGATGCTGAGACTGAAAATCAGATGCAGTACCTTACAATCTGGTCATGATTTTCCTTTTGAACACTTGTGATCAAATAAAATGACATGACAAACTGCCTAAGTTTTGTACAACCCAAACAACAAAACGTTCAAACTCTTGGAAAAAAATAAGAATTTTCAACCAAAGAGACTGGAAGAATACTAAGAGGACTGTGAAAATTTAAGAGAGGAAATACTGGAGAACTAGGTTACCTAGCTTATTTTTGCCTGGCCTGTTATCACCGATGCGCATGTTCTGCACTTAGAGATTTCTGAAAAATAAGATGTTCTAGATGTTGTAGACAAGCAGTGTAATTTTTGGGTTGGAGACAGAGGGACTCTAAAACCAGATTCAAGTCTTGTGAAAATGAATCCGTTCTCAATCCAAAGAGAAAGTAACTTTCCAGCATTTTACACTGAGTTGTTCTAGACAAACTGCCCTCTCTGCCAAAAAAAAAAAAAAAAACCCAAGAAAGAAAAAACATCCACATTTTCAGACGTGCTAGACTTCCAAAATATTTCTCGTTAAGTTAGTAGTGGGTGCCTGCATCCAAAATCCACGGAAAAAAGAACTTGTCATAATGACTCATTTCTTCTGCACCATCATTAAACATCCCACAATCTCTTTTTCAAGTACAGGACTTTGAGGCAACGTCTTTGGCTAAGTATTATGCGCTTTCTCAAACTGTTCTGCAGAAGGCTGGTTGACTGCTGACTAAACTTGGACTCTGGAGATAATACTGAATGGTCTAAGAAGTTATTTTTGTCCACAAGAGTTTCAGACTGTTAAATGAATTAAAAAATACTATAGCCCATCAAGCCAACATACCATACAAATAATTGCTTCTGGTTTAAGAACAGCTATACTATATGTATCAATAAAGTTCTCACCAGTGTTCTTTGCAATTTGCGGAGTTTTTCAACTGGTTCAGGATCATAACCGGGAATCTTACGCATGTCATTATTCCTCAGTGCCAACATAGTCTCTAACATAAAACGAACCTATCGGGAAAAGAATCATTTCTGTAGATTATGTGCTGTGACTTTCTTTAATAAAGTAGAGAGTGTACTTTGAAATTACTACTCTGCGAGAATAAGCAGCTCAGCTGGCAATATACATCAACGTTTAGATTTTACAGAGAACGATGTTTATCTACTAAACACCATGCCTCAGTGACCATTTTTTGAACTGTACAAAGTATCAAGAAACAGAAGCATTGTTCACTGCATAAGACACTAAACACTCCTAGTCTCAACCACTACAAGCATTTTGGTGTCTGTGTCCTAAGGACTAATGGAGAAAGACAGGCAAGAAGAACGCAAATAACTGAACGCAACAAGTGAACACTAATAGTAACTTAGAATCTAAGCAGAGTGTAGCAGAAAACATTTTGGTAAATTAACACATGTATCCAAGTGCTCATTAAAGTTTATTCAGAACAGAAAATCTTCAAAATACACACACATACATACCCTAGTCTGATCCTGGAGTTTCTTCTCTGCTGTGTTTGCTTTCCTCTGGGCTTCAGTGATCAGTTCCTTCAAAGCCAATGCATCATCTTTTCTTAAGGAAAAGCCCACGTTTTTCAGAAGAAACAAAATTAACTCAATCTCTTTTTCAGTAAAAATGCTAACAAGCTTTTTCAGAATATCAAAGATCAGCAGGGAATGAACCACATGGAAGTTATACAGATGAGCAATCAAGGCAAGCAGATTTTCACATTCTTTCCCTTCAGCATCACTTTTACAGAGTTCATCAAATTTCTTCACCACGGCTTCCAAAAAGTGAGCACCAACCTGGCAACAGTTCCATTAAGGGGTGGGAAAAAGAAAAAAAATCCAGCAGTTAACCGTAAGTAGATTTTACAGACATCTGTAAAACATTCATTTGGGGCACTGTCACTATTAATTTTAAAGAAATACTGCTGCTTCTCTCAACCAACATGGATATTCTACATTTACATATACAAACATCTAAGTGGTGTGACATTTTCTTAAAGTAAATGCTATTTACACCTCATATATGCCATCCAGTTGCCTTTTAAAGTCTGCGTGAGAAAAGTAAATGTTATGAACTTACACTAATCACACATCAAAATTTATTTGTTTACACAATTTTCATGGACATGTACCACCTTCCCAGCTGTCACTGCTAGTCATTCATTCATTAAAAGCTGCATGTCAAAAACCAAATGCATCACAGAGTTCAGCATTCCAGAACAAAATACTTAACAGGAGGGTAAAAAATAATATTTTAAACCAACTCCCAACACATCAAGTTTCCCCAGTTGCTGAGCATGAGCTTAGGCTGATTCTGAAGTGGGGATAAGTCTTAGCCATTTGTTAGTGGTACAGTTGAGAAAATAAATTTGGGAATCTCTATTTATGTAGAGCGAACTGATGCTAAGGCCTGGAATACAAGTAGGTAATGAACACACTACTGCTAAACAAGACCCTCACCCATTACTATGGTGCTAATATTTGCTGGTTGTTCTTATGAAAACCAGAAGTCCTAGCAGCAGTGCTGACTTGCATTAGAAGCCTTGACCAACTTCGGTTTTAACCATCCAACGATCGCATGGCACAAATGTATAAACACAGCCGCTGCAATCCCAGCTTCCGCACTGCTCAAACTGATCTTAAACGTAGCTGTGCTATCATACTTTCATGTAATGCATACTCTACATTTATTTTATAGAAAAAAACCAATGTGACTTTATGATACACTTGAATACTAGTCTTAGATTCAAAGATGCTGTGTAACAGAGTCAGTAGCACACAAGTCAGTCTGGATATCATCTATTTCTAATACCTATTATTAAATCTATATCTAAACCTCATTACTAGGCATTTCGCGAAGTTTCAACTTCTACAAAGATTGTGTTTCTCTTCTTAAAATAGCTTTGTAATATTACACTATATTTGCAGTCAGTATTGCCTTTCAAGCAGCAAAGAGGAACAAAAAAAGTTGAATGGCAAGGTTAAATGGAGAAAGTTGCTGTAATTGCAGCCATCTAATATTTAATATGGCTTCAGAGACAGCATTCAGGTCATTATGAGATGCACTGAAGTACCTGCATCAATGTATCTTTCGCATTGAGATGTAGAAAGAAAATGTGACTTGATGGAACATGGTGCTGGAACACCTCAGTTTCCTGAGAGACATTTCACTGAAATTTCCCCTTTTACATCAGTAGTTACGGCTTCTTCTTAACCGTAAGCAAGAGATACTCATCTGATATTCATCAGGCTTAAAAACACAAAAAAACCTTCCCAAAAAACTGCCATGCATTTTGAAATTTTTGATAATCTGAAGTCACTAATATATCTAGTTAATTCCACTGATGATTTGTGTGATTGGGTTTTCAAAGGACTTTTTCCACAGATGTAAAAGGATTTCTGTAACTGCAGAACTTTCCTTATCTGGATACGCATCGTTCAAGAACAATACCCTCATGTTCCCATGAGAAAAGAAGTGGATTAGTGTAATCAAAGAGGAGAAAATTTGAAGCTTAAAAAAATTCAGTTTTATCAATGCAGAAAGATTTTGATGAAAAAACCTGATGTTTTTATACGCAACCAGTGGTAACTCATGGAGCAAGCAGACTAATCGGTTGAAGCAACAGCCGTGCTCTCTTTCACTTGTGGACACCTAGCTAACAGCTACAAATACTGATGAAATTCAACTAGAGAGGCTTTTTAGAGACACACAATCAAAAATCAAAAGACCGTTTAAACAAAACATCAAGGAAAACACTCTACAATATGTACTATTAAACAAAATTAGTCCCAATTACAAGAATTACCTCAATTCCTACATTATGATGAAGAACGCTGACCAAAAGGACATGCTCCATCATCAATCTTGCAGGCATGGCAACTGCAGTAACACAAGCATTCATGAGAATATCTGTCAGAGTTTCATTCATGTCCTTTCTGCTGTTGGCCATGTAGAGCTCTTCTATCTGTCCACTAATAGAGGACAAATTCGGTTCACTCAGCCTATTGAGAAACAAAATCCAATGTTTGCTTTTTCTTCCCTTTACATGGTTCCACAATTTTCAACTTACACAACAAGCAATCTATTCTTTTTAGAGAAATTAGCTTGGCTTAAGAAGAAAGATTGAAAAGATCATAGAACGATAGAATGGTTTGAGTTGGAAGGGACCTTAAAGATCATCTAGTTCCAAGCCCCCTGCCCTGGGCAGGGACACCTTCCACTAGACCAGGTCACTCAACACCACATCCAACCTGGCCTTGAGCACTTTCAGGGATGTGGCACTCACACCTTGCCTGGGCAACCTGTTCCAGTGCCTCACCATCCTTGCAGTAAATAATTTCTTATACTTAATTCCAACTTACCCTCTGGAAGGGAACTTTTGTATTTTGCTGTGTTCATTAAACTAAAAAAATACAACATAAGTTTAATTCTGGAGGGTTTTTTTGAAAATATTCACATGTAAGAACAGATTAGTAGCAGTATTGACAAAGTATTGTCCATGTGCTTACTGTCACACTGAACAGACTTATTAGGAAAACAGATTTTTTTCTCAGCAGTTGTAATGAGGGCACATTGAAGTCTTTGGACAAATTGAGTATGAAAATCCCTCATACTTTTCTAACATATAAGGTCTATAAAATTCTAAATGACTGAACAAAATGCATACTGTAGTCTGCATTTTACAGGTAACATAGGTAAAAGAAAATGCCAATAGATTTCTTATTTTAAAAATATTCCAAAATTAAAATGTGTGGAAGTGCTAATTACTTTTTCTGTTCTTCAGTACTTTAAGCTATAAAGTAATGTTCCTCCTCAGTTATAGTGTCAGAGAAATTTAGTTTTATTTAATATAAAAAAGAAAATAATGCTTTTTTTTTGTGACCTGTTATAATTCACACTAAGAGTTGGCATACTCCAACTGACAGTGAATTACACCTAGCACTTGAAGACAACTGCTGTGTGGAATTCAGCCCAATCTTAAAATTTATTTTCTAGATTTTTCAACTTCTATAACGACCAACTTTGAAGAATTTATATCAACAAAGATAATTATTATTAAGGATAGCAGACACAATTGCCAACTTAAAATCAGTCTGAGAAGAGAAAAGTCACATCCTTGCCACATTTCTTTGAATGATGAGCACTGTCATATTGAACTAGAAAGATTAATGACTTTCCTTATTACATTACCTGTTAATGAGACCATTCACCATTTTCTTCAGTCTTCCCAATTCTTCTCTTTTCTTGTCATCTAGTGTCTCCTGAGCTTTCCTTACTTGAGGGGGAACATACTTCGTAGCACTGTGATCATGACTCTTACCAGGAAAACAATAAAATAACGTACCAAATGAGACTAGTATTTTAAATATTTGAACACAAATATATACTTCAATTTAAGATTAATATACCAAACTTTTAGTTAAGTATGATTTTACCATCTAATAACTAATGCCAAAGGAACAACTTCATACAGAAAAGAAGCACGCAACAAGCTACTGCTTACAACCAACTTGATGGCAGCAAAAAATCCCTTTTCTTTACATGCAATCTTCTTTAAGTTATTGTTACCAAAATCTGACACCTTATGTCTTGGTTTTAACCAGGTTTTATCAGCTGCTGATGTACTAAGAGCTTAAGGTAGTGCTATGCGGGCTAGATGACCCACTTGTCCTCCCCTCGTGCTACAAGACCTAAAGCAAACAGACTCTCTGGGATTATCCAGAAGTAACACTTCAGTCTGCAACATACCTTACTTTTAATATAAGCTCTGTTTGCTCTTAGCAGATGTGCTTAATCATGTTCTTAACCTCTAAAACCAGGCTAGTGCCATCTTTTATTTGCTGATCTCACATATAGAGACAAAGCCACATGCCTTGTGCTTTAGGGTATTATCTGCCACCATCCTGACTTGGGAGAACTCTAACACGCCTACCCGTTGTCCTTAGGCCTTGGCAGGCCTCTGAAGTCAACGCCATCGCTGGGTCCAGTGCTGTTTTGACCCATAACCCCACTGTGCATGGCCTGACTAGACAGCAAACACCTGCGCTTTACAGAGGTGATGTAAACGCTGGTTTAGGCTCAGGTTGTGGCCTGTACCTTGAGAAGCAAGTTTTGTGTTATCACAGGCGAACACCCTACCTCCTCCTCTTCCTCCTCTCCCGGGGGCTCGCTGGCCCCAGGCACCCCGCTGTCCTCCGTGGACGAGCTCTCGCTCTCCCACTGCCCCTCCACATCATCCTCCTCGGAGGGCTCTGAGGCTTCCGTCGGCTCCTCGTCTTCCTCCTCGTCTTCCTCCTCCAGCCCCGGCTGGTCCTCTCCCGGCCCCGGCTGGCCCTCTCGCAGCTGCGGGGCCTCTTCCTCCTCGTCGCTGCTCTCGCACAGCCTGCTGAGCCCGGCCCGGGTGCCCAGGGCGCCCAGCACGTAGCCCAGCCCGTCCCGCAGGAAGCTCTGAGGCAGCTTTTCCTCCGCGGTCCCTTCTTGCTTCTTGCGGCGCTTGCCGAGCCCCAGCCGCCGCTCCAGCCGCCGGATCTCCTTCTCCTCCTCCTCGTTGGCCTCCAGCAGGGCCCGCTTCCGCGCCGAGCCGGTTGGCGGCGGCGGCGGGGGCAGCGCGGGGTCTCGGTACCGGTCCCGGTCGCTGCTTTCCGACGGCGGCGGGCGAGGCCGGGGCTTTGGGGCGGGCGGCAGGAGCCGGCTTGGCCGGGGCCGCCTTGGCCGGGGCCGCCTTGGCCGGGGCGGCGGGAGCCTCCACCGGCTCCCCGCGCCGGAGGCGGCGGCGGCGGCTCCGCTTGAGCCTGCGCTTCTCCTTCCTCGCTTCCCGGCGGTTCCTGCGGTTCTGCCTCTCCGAGTCCTTCAGCAGAGGCAGCGACGGCTGGTCCCCAGCTGCCTGCACGAAGTCTTGCACCGCCTGCCGTAACCTGTCCAGCTTCCCGCCGCGGCGAGCGCGGGCCCCCGCCGGCCGCTTCATCTTCCCCGCAGCCACGCCGGGCCTGGGCACCGCCATCTTGCGGAAGCGCCGAGCTTCCTCTTCCGCCGCGCCGCCGCCATTTCGGGCCGCAGCGCCCCCTGCTGGGCCTCGGGCGGTCGCAGCTCTGGAGTTGGTCCGCCGCGGGCAGGAGCTCGGTGGAAACTCGTACCAAAGCCGCTAAATCCGTAGAGATCCCCTCCTTTTTTTTTTTTTAATATCTGCAGTTAAGAACATATAAGGCTTGTCCCCTCTTCTTGCAGAAGGGATTGGAGCAATTCGTCCCTCATAGGCCTGGCTGTGGTTGCAAGGCCCTAATGGCCGCTGGACGCGAGGCTCTCGCTCAGGCCTTGCCAGGCCACAGGAGCCAGGGACAGAAGCGCCCCTGGCGTCTCCTTCACCTGCCCCGTCCCCCATTTTAGGCCTCTTGCAACTCTGCCAACCTCAGATGTCTCTTCCTGAGCATGCCGGAGACAATGTCCATGTCTACAGTCTCTCTGCAGTGCTAGCTTCTCTTGGGGCGTTTCCATCGCAGCAGCGTGCAGGACAAGGTGATGTGGCTGCTGAGACCGGTGACCCCTGCCACAGGGACAAGATCCTCCCCACTCTGCCTGGCCCCAGCACCCACAGCAGGTGACAACTCGTCTGTTATTTACATAATCAGCAGGAATTAAATGTCCTATGGCAGTTTGCTGCTGTCAGCAGGGAAACCAATTGCTTGGTCTTATTTTTAGTCTCTTTGCAGTACGTGAGGCTTATGCAACCTGCTGTGTTTGCGTGCCTTGCCCTGTGTCTGTGTCTGTGTCCTCTCCACCCATCAACTTCAAAATGTAATGCCAGTTTCAGTCATGTCCGACAGATGCCTGGAGTTCCCCAAAACACTGACTTTCCCCAAGTTTCATCAAAAATGAGTAGAGGAAAGAGTTTCTTGGCTGAACAAACTGTCAGAAGATGAGCTTAGGCCTTAGCATACACTAAAAAACACAAACGAAAGCCAGCACAGTTTCAGAGAAAGGGTCAGTCTTGAATCTCCTGAGGGGACCAAATCCATAGGAAGTCAGAGTTCATTATTTTGTTCTTTGGCATTGCACTCCTGAGCTCTCTGGAACAATGAAGTACTGCACAGGACTTAATTTTACCTGAAAATTCAATAAGGCTTTATTATTCAGTAGATTATTTTTGTCTTTCTATGCATGTTTCCATGTTCTTTCATTACATCATATGTCCTAGATGACCCATGCTTCAGAAATCTGGCTTTCTCAAGGCTGATGCATAATGAATCTTTCATCCTCAGTAACAAAATATGTTGCATTGATTTGTCAAGGCATTCCTTTTGCTACATTTTAAACCATATATTTATCTGTAATTTATTGCTGGGCCGCTCTTTATTCATGCACAGACAGATCACATGCATTTTGCATCCTATTTATAGATTTGTTGATAGCAGTAATCCAGCAGCATGCCAGAATGCTGGATAAATACAGCTGAATATAATCTGAGGAAATATTAGGTGCTTTTAAAACTTCCAAGATATGCATTTTCCTTCTGTCTAATCGTGTAATTTGTCATTCAGGGCAACAGAGCTTTCCAATAATGGGAAATTTCATGTGTCTTCAAAGAGAGAAAATGTCAATATTTGCCTTCTTCAGTACTTCATGTCACAGAGCAAAATGTGGAAAGCAGGTATTTTGCTGAACTCTGTAATCCCAAATTTGAGTGAAAATGGACATGCTACTTTTGAAAAAAATATACAAATAGAATTATTATCACCTGTTTGTGAAGTAAAAATACTAAGAATTAAAGCATTATTTCAGACAAATATAATAATCAAGAAAATGTAATATTGAAAGAATTATTCATCTGCTTAATAGACTAACTCGGCATTCAAATCTAGTGATATATCTAAATATATACATTACAACAAATATTTCAGATACTATTCTAGAATGTTGTGGTTTATTATTTTACATTTACCAATTTGGCTTCAAGTACCTGATAAATACAGTCATCTTAAAATCTAAAATGTGAATAATTAGAAACTCCTGTCAACTACTCCTCCAACATTCCTGGGTTGTCTAAATACCACAAAAAGGGAGAAATCCAGTTTCCATTTTACATATTTCATACTTAGATCTCTGCATCATGTGGACGTCACTTACCAAATAGGAGTTCTGAATTGAGGGAACATTTTGTAATTGTTCTTTGTTTTGACAGTGATCTCGCAGCAGAGAACAAGCTGCAAGGGCAGGTTTCGTATTTAGAATGAAATGGAACATAATGGCATGATTCACTGGAAATGAAAGTTCATACAGAATTGTTGCTCCTGTAGATTTTTGCTTCCTGCTGAGATAATATTTTTTTAACAGATTTCCTTTCCTATTAAATTATATTCATGGATTTTTTTCCGCTTTGTAAAATGAGCAGAATACAGTTTCTTTATCTGTCTGTCTGCTATTGTCTCCTCGTTACCTCCCACATGCCATGACAATGTGATTTAGTGACTACATAATACACGTAGGTAGATTCTGTCTCTTTTGTAATTTGCAGCTATTGAGAATTTTGTGCTATTTATCACCACAGGAAATACCAAAGAGCACCAGAAAGACTTCGAGCTTATAGGGTCATGCTTTGTTCTTATCAATGGAGAAAACAGCCTGATTCAGGTAAGAATATTGCTTTACATCCAGAGCCAGTTTTGACTACGCAGACTAAAGCTTCATGCCAGAATGAATTTATTCTAAGCAGTGAGAGCCTCAGAACGGTGCAAGTTACTTGAAAACTCTGCTGTGAATCTCTAGCACAGCATCCATCCACTTGGGGTATTGTTTCCTTCTGTGTCATACTGTCATCACTGGGATCAGCAGAACTGAAGTTTGGTCTTGTCTGAAAGGGAAGTGTTGCTGGGAGAGATTGTCTGTGGAAGGCTATTTTTCCTCTGGAAAATGTTTTCCAAAGTGTCAAGGCCCTACAAAGTTGTTGGCTCTTCATATGTGCTTTGGTTCCATCAGAAGGTCTTGGTAGGTGAGGAAAGTGATTTCCTTAGTCTTTGAAGGATACATCCCTGTTGCTCAGAATCTTCTTGTTTTGTTTTGTTTCCAGAGGGTATGTGCTAAGCAATTTATGAAAGCTTGGTCCTTATACAGCTTAAGCCAGGCACGATGAAAAGTGAACTACACAAACACACCAGAAAAATTTCTGTCCTGGCACTTTCTCCCACAATTTCCACAGTCGTTATACCTGGCCTTGGGCTGGTCAGTTATCTTCTCCGTGCTGCTTTTGTACAAAATGAGTTATCTTCCCTTATTCTGAGACTAAGGCCGTGCAAATACATCCTCCTATATATAGGTTTACCTGCTGAAGAAGTTACCACCCACAGCACCTGCCCTTGAGGGGGCTTATTATTGCCTCTTTTGTGGGGCTACCCAACAGATGTGGTGACTGAAAGATGTTTGCTGAGTTTTTCATATAATTACTTTATTTTAGTCACTGAGATCAATGTCCTTTCAGTCAGTGTTGACTCATTAAAGGAGATCTGCAATTAGTTTACGCTAACTTAGGCTGCTTTGATTGAAACAAATCAGAAAGTAACCATACGAGTAGCTCTGCAAGGGGATATCTGTATTTCACTCTCTTCCCCCCCAAAAAGCATCTGCAAGTGGTAACCTCAGCTGGCAAAACTAGAGTAGAGAGATGTGTATTCACAGACTTTAATCGTTAATATATTTTAGTTCATTGGAAGGAAGGAGTGGGTACTAAAGGTTATTATTTAGATTAATGGTCCAAAAGACAAGCATAAAAAAGACAGATATGCGGAGTGAAAGCAGAAACCTATTTCCCCAATCCATTAGGATTTTTAGTTTTAAACTATAAGGAGATTATCTAATACGTGACACAAGGAAGAATGAAAAAATATAATCAACTGACTTTCTTGTTATTAGAAGGAAGAGGTAGGTTGCAACTAAAATGAGCTTTTAAATTAGTGCTCTGTGCACATCACAGTTTAAAAAAAAAACAATTATAAATCAGGATAGCGTCATTGATCAAAGTCCCACATTATGGCACTTTGCATTTCCTATATGAAATCTATATAATCAAAGTTTCTGTGCCAAGAAATCTAAGTCTCTATGGGAGGCTTAACTCTATGCTGAGCACTGGCCTTACCTAAAGAACACTTGTATTATATTGTCATTTATAAAGCAGTTTTCATAAAAAAAACCGTAAATATTTAACAAGGGGCATTTCATTTTTCCTCTGTTCTTTCTTCTTTGTTGTTAATTGCTTAGCTTTAACTTAACAATTGTAAGTGAAAACACTGGCAAGAGTACGTATCGAACCGCTGATACAGGAGCAATTGCACCAGCAGTAATGTGTGTAGCATTACTATTCATGCCACTGCTAACACTGTCTTTTTATATATGGTGTAGGTGATTGTTTTCAGGGACAATTAATTTCCAGCATCTTTTTTTAGCTCAGTGGAGTGCTTCTAGCTACTAACAAAAGTCTTACTGTATTTTTCCTGAGGCTTTGTTAAACATGCAAAATATGATATGTATCTGATACAGATACAATGAAGTATTTGGATGTCTTTCCAGGATGACAGCAAACTTTGCATCTGGTAACTTGTACTGTAACAATGATATCAGTTGTTGGTCACCGTTCTACTTCTTAACTTAAGTTCCTATAATGCATTATGTTATTGTTTGTAATATAGTATTTATTTAGTAGACAGTTCCCGTTCAGGAACTCTACTTCTGTGACCATAACCAGAGTGCAGCAGTGGACTGTGCATACCACATCTCTAGTTAAAGCCCATTCCCTCCAAGTACTTTGAAATAGCAACACTGATTTAACCCTGACAGACAAGATAGAGTTCTCCCTCAGTTTAGACAGGCAACCGGTCACCCTGCTCTCTGTTTATAGTCAAATGGAAATAAATAGTCATTTTTAGAGAAAAACCTCATCTAATCCATTTTAGGCTTCTGCTTCAGGACGAGATGGAGTCTCCATTACCCCGATGGTTAGACCTCCACTGATTTAAAAGGGAGCCTTGCAGAACTAGCTTTGATGCAGACAACTGTACTGTGGAGACCTAGTTAGGCAACTTGTACGCAAAGGACAAGGCAGCGACACAAAACCATGTGCACGTGAGCTTGAATAACTTCATGTTTACACAGTTTGTGTCTGGCACATGTCTGACACTAGAAACCACCCTAATCTACTCCTACAGCTGCGAACATCCCTTTTGAGCAATCAGCATTCTTCAAGACTGCAATTTTGCAGCTGCTTTGGGCAACCTCAATCTGCCAGGCCCTTGTCCAGGTATTGCATTTCCTCATCCTTCTTCATGTAAACACCAGGACTTGTGGCGTAATCCACCAAATCCAAGATTTGATCCAAATGAAATTAATAACTTTTCAATTGGGCTGGATTAATTTTCTGATTCAGCTACAGACAGAGGTAGTTAGCAATGGGAAAGGGAAGAGAACTGCTCCTTCCAATGGCAGCACAGACTAAGATCACCCTAAATCAGTTACGAAACTGGACTATTAGCAGATTACAAAAATTACCATGTCAGGGTAGCCTGCTGGTAGGACAGTTATTTCCCATGCTGCTGGAAAGAAGAATTCATTATGCTAACAACTCCAGCTGGTCCTTCTGTTCTCCAATCTGGAAGCATTTGCACAGGTGCCCAATATGAAATAGGTGTTGAAACACAGGTGAAAACAGGAACAATTACAAAAGTCCTTTTGGTGTAATTATGTTGTTTATCATGAAAGCCTTTGTCTTTTTTGCTGTCCTTAATAATTTTGCAAAAAATATACTAACAAGTAAGCTAATATTAAGAACAAAGCTCTACACAACTGGATATGTATGTATATGCCTAGGGAGCTGGCTGGTTCTGTACAGCTTGAATTTTCTTTTTCTCAGTGGAAATTTCCTCCTTGTTTACTAGTGGCAAAGGTAAGATACCTATTTTTAGGACAACCCACATTTGTCTGGATGCACTTTCAGAGTGGCAGTGTTAAGCCTACTGCAGCCCATTCCTGTATGTAATTGTGGGAAAACACACACTTAAAATGAGGTACGTGTTAGTATCGTTTAGAATATTATGATTACAGAAATCGACTGAAGAGACAGTTTTATTCTTAATCTTATAATTGCAGTTGTAAATTCTTAACTGCAGGTGCCATATTTTCATTAAGTGTTCAAATAAATCCTCATAATATGGGGCCCTGATCCCTGATGTGGGACTCCTGCAGCACTATAATGAAAAAGAAACAACAGGAATAAATAACTGTGCCCTTGCTTATAAGCCATGCCGAGATGTTTGTTTGAATTCCTAGCTCTTTAATCAGTCCTGAGTCCTGCACATGAGTGGTTCCAGTTCCAAGACCTAATACTTATGTGGTGATATTATTGCCTAGTTTTGAGGTCTGCAGATGAAAGAGTAAGCTTGAAAGGAAGAGAAGCATACCGGCCATTTGACCTTTCTTTTTTTTTTCTTTTTTTTAAGTAGAGAGGATAATTGAATGTATGGTAATACATGGCAATAATGATGATGTTGCCTGTCTAAAGATGAGCTGCAAGACTCATTTCCTTCTTTGGCATCCACCAAAGTAGAACAAGACAAGGTATGTGATCCTAATGCTGCTTTGTAAATTGATCGCAGCTTCTTTCCATTTCAATTTCAGTATTGAAAGAAACTTGATCTAGTGTACTTGAACACAGGACCAAAGACCAGATGCAACTGAGTTCCAATCCTGATGCAGTAACATTCTCTTTGTGGCTGTGGGCAAGTCACTGAATCTTTGAATTTTAAAGCTTCGAATTTTGTTATGTTAAACAAATATATTAATGGCGTTAACCTGAGCCACGTTAGTGTTGGGAGGACTGTTTAGATGCTATAGGTAAAAGATGGTGAAGTGGAAGGGTGCTAGGCAAGAAGTGTTGTTAGAGATCCATCTGAGCAGCAAAATTCGGATACTGAACCTAACTGGGGTGTCCCAAAAGATGAAAGAGCACTGGGTTTTAGGGTTCAATATGACCTTGATTATTTTTTTATTCACAGAAGGAAGCAGTTGATCTGTTTTGTTAGAGATTTGGAATTTCTTATTCTTCCATAACTTTTACATGCCCAAGTTCAATTGCTTTTTCCCATCAGCAGAAAAGGTCATTCTCATTAGGAGACAAATAACACAAATTGGATGCATCCAATTTGCATATTTGAATATGCAAAATGAGCCTACGTCTCATTTTTCTTCCCAAGTACTGACCTCTGAGTCAAATGGAATTTATTCTACTCTAAGCTGAAAGTGAACTTCTATACAATAAAGATGATTGGGTGTCACAGGGCATCTGACATATTTTATCTAATTGTGATTCCAGATATTTGAAGGCAGACAGAAAGCCTGTGGCTGGATTTCATAAGAATGAAAAATTAGGAGTCAGCCTAGATTCCAGCTTTTGTGTAGAAACAGAGGTGATTAAGCAAAATTATTAGACCTGTTCAAGTCCAACATCAAAAATTGTTTTAAAGACCAGTGTTTAAGATTGATGTTACCAGCAGCCCCTTGATGCAGACTGGGAATGTAGCCATGGAACAATCCCAACCGCCAGCAATAAGGAAACAGAGATTCAAGGTCACTTGCATGCTGAGATGCTTTATATAGCACATTTCAATGCTTGCTTCCATTCTGGACTGACCATAGATTGCTATAATACCAAGGATTATCCTTTTATTAGGTAATCACTATGAGTGATTTTCAGATGAGAAAAATCTTGCCATCATTATCTGTGATAGACAATACACTATTATTCTGCAATAGAATTTAAAAACATTGTCGCATTTTATTCTTTAGTAACTAGATTGAATAAGGGTGCGATCCAGTATTGCTCTCCAGTTCCTTCAAAAATAATTACACACTAAAAATTGTAATACATCAAAAATTTAATTACATTAAAAGTGCTTACTAATGTTTTGTTATTACTCTGTTTAATCTTGGCACCTGCATGCCATCCATTAATTTATTTCAGTAAAACCTATAGGTCACATTGTGATGTTCTTATTATAGTTCTATGTAGTCAAAATTCTCATTTTTTTTTCCAGAGCGTAGCTTCAGTGAAGAAATTGATTTGGGGTACATGGCTTTCTGCATGCAGTGATGCATCTAACAGAGAAAGATAACTAAGATCAGTTTATGTTTATTTCAGATTTGTGTATAATTCTGTTTTTTTTCAGTTTATAATACTTAGACTTATTAGTTCTTATATTTAATTCAAGCAGCCATTTAAATATTTCCTCCTGTTAAAATAAATAATTTATTTGGGGTACAGGCTTCAATGCTCTTCTTAAGTAAATAAAATATAAACTGCATAATAAAATAATAAACTGAAGAGACACTCCAGCAGTAATTAAACTATGTTTTTCTTTCTTTCGTATATATACTCACAGAATCTCATATGAAAGAATACTATGAGCTATGCTGTCTTCTGCACCAGCTGATTTTAATACTATGGCAGGATAACTACATTTCAGAGAACTTCAAATATAAATAAAAATAAGTGAATTTGTCTGTGAATTTGTATATGAGTATGCATACAATAAATAAATTCATATAATGATTTGAAAATGTATGATTTAAAATCTATTGTATGAGTGAATCTTTAAACAAATTATTAAAAAAAAATGCAATAAACTTGTCCTGCTGACATTGTGCATAAGTATTTTTTATTCCACAACATAAAGCAGGAAGAACTATCTGAGAACTATGGTCTATAGTTATTTCTTGACTCATGGATCCTTTATGAGGCTTGTGTGTGTGCAGAGCAAAAGGATAATAGAGCTTCTCACATTTTCTATTACTCTCAGTACTAAAAATGGCATTGGCCAGACAGAAGAACATATTTGTGATTGCTTTGAGTGTACAGCGTAGCTCACAAACATTTCTCTCTGTGGCAGTGGTGGCTGGAGTAGCTCCCTCTGCTCGATTATATCATTCCTTCTGCTGTGTTAACATAGAATGAACAGGCTCAGAGAATTCATTCTGACTGAATTTTTTATTTTTTGCTAGGTTATTTTCCCCAGGACCGTCTGGCTGTGTATTGCTGTGTCAGTACTGCTGAAGGGGTAGTGAGAACAAATTGAACAAGAACAAAGCAGGATCAGTGCTACAGCCCGAGAGGTACTTGCTCGGGTACTTTTACAAAGTGCTAAAATGAAAACCTCACTTGGGTTTTTCAGAAGCTCTATGGAGATTATTAGCCTGCAGTAATATAAAAATCAATTAGATGTAGGGAACTTGGAATTGTGCAGTGTCTGCTGCAGGATTACTTCACAAGTGCCAAATTATGTGATAAATTTTATGACCTGAAGAGACAAAATAGTTTTTTATTCAGTTGTTCTGTATGGTTCTGTAGGTCACAGAGAAGGAATTTGATGTTTCCTTCAGAGCTATTTGATAGGAAAGCTGATGTTTCCTCAAACCTGTCACGAATCCAGGTACGACCAGAAAACATGAAGGGTAGAAGGATGTACCAGCAGATCTTGCTGTGTGGCGATGGTGTTCAAGATGGGAGTCAGAGGTTGGGATGTAAGAGAGAGGAAGGGAAGGAGCATAGCTGGCATTTCAGCTGTTAAAAAATTGTATCTCACTAAGGTTCTGCTAGTGTTTTACTGGGGTATGTGGGGTGAAGAGAACTTGAAAAGGCTCACTTGCTGGGTTATGAGCTCACTGCTGTGCTGCCTCTACCACTACAACAGAAAATCCAAATGTATGCCATAGCATATAGTGTTACTTAGGACAACAGCAATGTTCAGTAATGATTTCCCTCACAGATTTTCTGGCAGCCTGAATATATTCAAGACTAAATGCCACTTTGGTAACAGAGATGAAGTGTGGAGAAGACCCAGCTGAGAGAGACTGGTTGTTTTCTTACTTTGTTGATGATATGCAGGTGTTTATACACAATGAAACAGCAAATAGGTCTGAAATGATATTCTAATTATGCTAATTCTGGGAGCATAAGACTATAAATGGACCAAAGCATGCTGTGGGCTAGGGTTTAAAAAAGGTGATGCTATCAGGTCAGGGTATGCCCAGGGTGGTGGCACTTGGATACTCACAGTGGTAACAGGACCAAGGGTGGTATCAGGAGGTGGCTGTCAGGCTACAGAAACAGCGTTCAGTGCAGACGAGACTACATAAATAGTAAAACTCTCTCATACCAGCGTTACTGGTACTTCAAAGAAAATGACATCCTATGCAATACTTCACCCGTGACCGCAAACTGCAGTGTTGTTTCCTAAGGTTTGTTTTTACTATTTAGTGATCCTTTTGTATTCATGTTTCCCAGTGTGCCTTATAGTGACTTTTAATGTATTTTTTAGCTTTAGGCAAATGAACTAACATTGCAAAAAATAGTTTCTGTAAAAGCAAATAAGTTTTGAGATCTCAACATACAAGATGCCAAACAATATGAACGCATCCTATGAAACCTTGTTTAACTTTATACTATCCCTACAGTTTAAAAAAATGATTACTCACAGAATGACGTGATTTGGAAACAAAAGACCATCTGTCTCAAACAGATGACATCTTTGTCACCTTATCAGTACTGAAAATAGAAAAACTAGATTCTGCAAGTTTATCAGTAACCAGTTTGTAGGAAAATATGCTTCAAAGAAGAGTGAATCAACAGTGCATCTGTTCTTTACATTGAATCATAGAATGGTTAGAGTTGGAAGGGACCTTCAAAGGTCATCTCGTCCAACCCCCCTGCAAGGAGCAGGGACATCCCTGACTAGATCAGAAACTCCTTTGTCTCTGTGCTTCTCTAAAAACTCTGTAGCCTTCTGTCCCCCCATGTATGGTACAGAGACAGAATATTGTGGTGAGCTAAGCTCATCAGCAGCTCTGAACTTGTCACATGATGGGCCATAGGGAGCTCTATGCTTTTTTTCCTCTATAAGGTGAGACCAGGATTTTGGGGACGCTTGTCTGCAACAGCCATATCCATGTGGAACATGTGGAAAACAGAGGGAATTGGCTAGAGGTAATAAAGCTGAAGGACACATATAGCAAGGCCAAAGGTAAGATTATCTCCTTGTGCAGGGAGAAGATGCACTCCTGTGTTAAGTAGTAGTTATTATAGGTTGAGTCATGCATCACCACATCTTTGATAAGAAATTGGGTCAGTGACCATTATCATACGCTGATGAAGAAGAAAGTATCAATATTGGTGCTTTCAACTTTATGTGGATAAGGCTGGGAGTTGTCCCACTCCTCTCATATCAGCCATTAGCAACATATAGGAGAGCAGGGCGCACCTGGTCAGGCAAAGGAGACATCTTATGCAGTTCAACAAGTTCAAGATGCAACTTGGAAGCCAGTAATGTAGACAGACCTTCCCCTCTGCTGCTCTATGGAAAGACCAGGAGACACATGCCTTTTCGTAGGATTCAGCCGAGAGTGAGAGGGCTTGGGGTGACTTCATCCAGGCCATGGATGAGATTTACTGAAGGAATGGCAAACAGACAGGCCAGGCTGTAGTAGCCTTGTCATGAAGAACATTTGACCTTGCCTGCACACATAGGAAAACCTGAGACAGAGTAAGATAGTGGCATTGCATAATCTTGGTGCCATATGCTAAACCCACATCACTGCAAGGACTTGACAGGGTCTCCTACAGTTGACCTATCCTGGATTCAGGTGCCTCCATGAATCTTCCAGTCTAGGAAGCAGCCTCAGGCTGTTAAGAGGCTTTCAGGTGTCAGTGCTATTTGACTAGACAATCCAGCCAGAAGATGGGACAGCCAGCATCTGCAACATTTCTAATGGTGGCATCCTCAGCGTTATGAGATCAGGGGAAGGGGTATGCCAGGACATCATAGCGGCTGAGGGATGCCCATACTCCACCACTTTTAAATTGTGATATTGGACTTTTTAAAAAACAAGAATGTAGACTGGCATGTCCCCCATTTAGAATTACAGTACCTGTAGGGATGTGTGCACAGTAACTTTCCCACAGGGCTGCCCACAGCTCCACGCTGACTTTAGAATCCTGGTGGATCCTAAGCCCAGCCACAAAGGCAGATCACAGCCCTGAAGGCTTCTGCAACACCCCCATACCCAGAGTAATTCCTGTTCCCCAGCACCTTCAGTGGGGACCAGGCAGTGTGAGGGGTTTTTTTAGTTGGATGTGGCTAATCTCTGCCACCTACCCAGAGGTCAGTGGGTAGATGTGGCACAGGTGGAGGTTCCCAGGGGAGCTGGTGAGGAGCCTGATGGGACGTTCAGGCTAAGTGTGGTCTCTGTTTTTTGTACTTAGTCTGAGTGTACTTTGAGAGAGGAAGTTGAACTCTCAAGAACAAATTAGCTAATTTCACATTACTGGTATGATTTTTCTTAAACAGCCTGCTAGTTCTGAGTCCAGTTTCTGAAAATAAGTATTGTTTTATGTTACAAAAGAATCTGTTCTCATTATGTCAGCATTTTCTGATAGACCACTGGTGCAATGGATGAGTGCTATATGTTCTGTGTATCAAATACTGATCATCCGCGCTCTACTCAAGAGTGTAGTCGTTAGTGGGATAACTGTATAAAATTCTCCTGGTCAGGAGATCAGACTTGGCAGTTGCAGTGGCCCTTTTGGCCTTCCAGACTTTGATGCTAGCAATGGGCTTATACAGCAAAGAGAAAGCTTAGCATGCCAATTTGCAGATATTGTAAAAGAGCATTTTAGATATGACTGTTGCATGAAGAAATACCTGCTGAAATTTATTTGCAATGTCCTTGAACAACATTGAATTCTCCCGGTTAGGTGGTGCCTGTGGAGCAAACCTATTCATTTTCCTAATGAGACAGAGGAGGAAGATAAAGATTTAAAAAATGCCTGGCATCATATTTTATTAGTCACCCAATATAATTATTGACAGGGATCGAGGACGTTAAGTTCCAGAAAAGGACTACTTATTATCTTAGCACTCCTGAGATGCATTAAACACATTTGAATTTAATTAGAAAGGAGTATCCATGATTTAAGAATAAATCTTGCCCCTATTAATTTTAGAAATTAAGATGATTTATTTCCTTTAAAATTTCTAGCATTTTGGATAAAAGTCCTTCATAAAAGGTGCACGGCTTAGTTTCAAAGACTAAATTTATACAATGTGATTTTGTCAACCAGACTGAAAAATGGTTGTGGTTTAATACTGGATAGATTTTTGAAATGCCTTCTGTATGGTATTTAACAGTACAGACATCTTAGTCATGATGAGTCAGATACTGTATTTAAGAAAGAAAAAGAAAATTATTTAACTAATACTAAAGATGTTTTTTTTTTAATTGTTTAAGGATTTAGCAGCGCAGCCCATCTTCTCCAAAAATTGTAAAATTTCATTTCTCAAAAATATGTAACTAACAGATGGTCCAGCAGACTAATTTTTTTTTTTTTTTAAAGGACAATGAGTACAGCCCTGTTAAGTAGTCAGGAACTGATAATATGGGTGGATATATGCATTTTCATCATTTATAATACAGCTAATGCATAGTCACATGTGTTAGAATCAATAGTAAATTGGCAGACTAAGATGTCTAATGAAAGATGTGGAATGGCCCACAAATCAAAGGAGATTGTTCAAAAAGGGCAAAGAAACAATGAAAGGTAAACAATCAGCAAAACTCGCAGAGGAAGCACAGACACGGTGATGGGTGAGATTCTATAGCCTGTGCAGCAGGTTGTGTGATGCTTCAGTGCTGTGTACGTAACAAACGTTATGTGGAGCAGGGGCTGGAGTCATTTTTAATGGTACTGCGTGAGCACTTCAAGAGTGGGAACTAAACAGACTGAAGAGAAAGCACAGGAGCGTAGAAAGCATCTGTTCTGCAAGAACAGAAGAAATATTTGTAACACTTTGGTTTCAGAGACATATTGGTGCTATTATTCAGCCAGTGGTAAAACAACATTAGAGCTTCTAATGAGTATTTGCTAACATAAAAAATACTGGCTTTGGTCTCAAACAACTCTTTTGGATCCCATTCTGATGTTGCCATGGAACCAACCCATGATATTGGCAAGCACATATTCCATATGGGCAAACACCACTCAAAGCCAGTAAAATAAGTACTATATGTACTTAGTAAGTTGGGAAGTTCCAAAGATGAGAAAAACTATAAGAAAAATTGATTTGGATAAAAAAAAAAAAAACAGGGATGGAAATTATTATTTTTTTAAAGGATGTATTTACTCTGGTTGACAAATCACTGCTAATACTATGGGCAGATGACATGGAAAAAGTTGGCAAATACTGGAAATAACAGAGTAGTAAATTACAAAGATGAGCTAATCATACCGAGCAATCTGAAATGACTGGGAAGCAGAAGACAAGAAGAGGCTTGAATTCAGTCAACTGTCCATCGTGGATGCACCAGGAACAAGGAATCGAGGTCCTATCTACAGAACCAGGGCTGTATCTGGAGAACAGTGATTCAGAATAGAAATTATGGACAGCTGCTGGTTGATACGAGCGAAGTTCAGAGGTAGCCACTGTTTCCTACCTCAAGGAAATGATTGCTATAGCGTTTGGATTAAAACATCCCTAAAGCTGGCTTTACTATATATGAGCAAATAAGTGGATAAGGCAACGCAAACCAAAGCTAAGAGCCATTAATCTTACTTTAGGTCTGCCACAAGGAAGCCTCTTACCTACAGGCAGACCTGTGACAGCAGGAAGACGGGAGCAGACACAGGTTTCTTCAATAGCACGTCCCATTTGCAATAATAATGTTTTTCACCTCTGAAGCTGTATCCTGTTTTCCTCTGTAATGACTGAAATGGTCTGTAATAGCAATCTCGCTGAACTTTTTATAAATGGACCAAGCTCTAAGTTAAAAGTAATGGAGATATTTTGCTCAAATGTTCTTTTCAAAAGCTTGTTCAAAACTGTATGACTTTGATGATGCATTTTTTCCTTCTATTTTTAGGGGTATAGATTTATCAATATATTGATGACTATATATATAAAATCCAGCAGAGACCTATGAGTCTATACTGAACTAGTTTATATTCATTTTTTTCTGTGCCAGCATTCCTCTGGGGACTCCTCTCACGGGGAGGGGGGTTCCTCGCCAGCCCCTGCAGCTCACCCACTTCCCGGACCCACTGCAGCTTCAGAGCAGGGCGGGTGCCTCCTCATCCATCCATCCATCCATCCCTCCCTCCATCCCTCCGGCTTTGCCCATCCCAAACATGCACAAAGCTCCAACTTTCGGGCAAAAAAAAAAAGCCCCCCTAGCGTCACGCCCCGCGCCTTTATCACACTAGCGCACCCCTCTGGCCCCGCCCACACTGACCACGCCCATTTCCAGCCGGACTCCCACGCCTTTTAGCCACGCCCTGCACATGGGCTCGCCCTCCCTTCGCTTACAGGTAAACCCCGCCCCTAGGGGCGCTTTGGCCACGCCCCCTACCCGTTAGCCCCGCCTCTCCCCGGGCGGTTGGGGGTGGGGCCGCGGTGTGCGCGGCGGCGCTGCGTGGTGACGCAGCAGGAGGGGTCGAGGCGGTGCTGCCGGCTCTTCCTCCTCCTCCTCCTCCTCCTCCTCCTCCTCCTCCGCGCCCGGCCCGAGGGTGACAGAGCGGCGGAGCCAGCCGCGAGCGCCGCCGCCGGGGTCCCTCAGCTGCCGCCGGGGCCCGGGGGAGCAGCCGGCGCTGCCGCTGGCCATGGTGGCCCGCCTGCCGCCGAGGGGGCAGGAGCAGGAGCAGGCGCGGCGGCGGCGGCCGCCATTGCGGGCGGGGGCCGCGGGACTATGAAGGATGGAAGCGGACGAGGTGACGATCCGCGAGCAAAACTTCCACAGCCAAGTGCGGGAGTACACGGTAGGCGACACCGCCCTCCCGCCACCGAGCCCTCCCCGGCTGCGCGGTGCCCCCTCCCGCCTTCCCCCCCCTCCCCGACCTGTCATTGCGGTGCCCGGAGGCCGCGCTGCCGCGGGACCCCCCCTCTTCCGCCCGCCCCAGCCTCTCTGTGCTCTCCGCCCGCCTCAGCCCCCCTCGTCGGGCAGCCGTGGGGGTCTCCCGCTCTTTTCCGTTGCCCCCCCTTCGTTGCTTTGCCCCTCGCCCCGTGGCCTGTCCCGTGTGGGCACGGTTGGGCGGCCGTCTCCCCCCTCGGGGCCCGTGTGAGGGCCGGCGGGGGGGGATCCCAACTCCTACCCCGCTGTGGGCCTTCCTCTCCCCGTGTCTTCAGCGCAAGGGGGGAATGCCGCGTATGGGTGCGGGACACAGGTGTGCTTCTGAGGGTACTCCCGTGTCTGTGCTGTGCGTTCACCACCCCGGGCGTTGAGCGCAGCCGTGTTGCTGCAAGGTATCCGTGGGATTCCATGTTATCACTTGGGATACCAAGATCCTCCTGTCTTTTACTGCACAGTTTACAATGGATACGTGTAATCTTCGTATTTTCCTGAACCTCTCATGTAATTCTCGGTGCTGCTGCGTGCCCCGTGCTCTCTGAGCAGAGCAATACCGAGTGGGGTGCCTGCGCCATCCCATCTTCCTCAACCTTCTGTAGTTGAGTGCAATGCTACATCTTCCATGCAGATGGAGAGAGAGCTGTTGCAGTTTCCTCTCCGACTCCCTCATAATTGTTTTTCAGAGCTACTCAAAGCCAAGAGAGGTGTTTTGATGGTGGTTGTCTTTCTTCTGCTTCAGCTCAAGGAAGGAAGTGTGTGCTGCACGTAGGAGACCATGCAGTGTTGTCTTCTACGCACATGCTGTCCTAACTCAGCTGGGTAATTGCATTCTCTTTGCAGTTACTGCTGTCTTAATTTCGTCAATAAAAATATGATTTCAAAATTTAGCTTTAAATATTTTTCAGCTGTATTGGGAGACAAATATCACTGTTAGCTGGTTTATGTAGGCCTATGGCTAAGTTATTTGATAAAAGAGACTGCCTGGATCCCGAGTGTGTTTCTTTCCTGTATTTTAAGAATCTTAAAGACCTTCTTTCTTTTGTTGAAGGGTTATATTTCTTGGGTAATTTTTTCTGAAGAGCGCACAGCAAGTCTGTATGAAGAGAACTGTTACTTAAGGAGACCTTCGCTTTTCTGTGAGGGGATGTAGCCTATGTCATCAGAGCCATGACCAGTAGAGGGATGTGAAAAGGAAAATACTTTTTTTTGGAAAGAAGTCTTTAAGCATTGTCTTAATCTCCTTTGTGCTACAAAAACACAGGTGTATGCTCCAAGTAGGCATCTCTTCCAGATTCTAGCATCTGTTTTTTTTCCTAGTGTCCATTTTTCCATTTGTATTTCTTTATGTACTAATTATCTCCTGCTTATATCCACGAAAGTCTTGTTCTGATACATCATATGCTACATATTCTGCTTTTGTATCTAGGAGGATGCAGAAGTTTTGTGTGCAGCCTTTCCAGCTACTGTTACAAATAGTGAAAGTATTAAATTCTTAAAGAACCAGGTAATCTATACTACCACTACTTCTCTAAAGCTTTTTCAGTTCCTCTAGAGCAATTCCTGTTGGAGTAGTCATGTAAGAAATCATATAAGACATCAGGAACTCGTATTTTAGAGGTGCAGTGTTGCTTTAGTTGGACACTGCAGGCATAATATTCAGTGAGTGTTCTTGCTCTTGAAACTGTGCTTTGATCTTTAATATTGATGACAAGCCATCTATGTTATTGTTTAATCAGTGCAGATAATAATAACAATTTTACCTTTTAAATCGTGTATCTGTACAGTTGTGATCTTGTCTTTAGTTTATGTTGGAAGACCACAGGGTTTTGTGAGTGCATAAACTGCTGCCA
Source organism: Tetrax tetrax (assembly GCA_009806455.1). Taxonomy (NCBI): domain Eukaryota; kingdom Metazoa; phylum Chordata; class Aves; order Otidiformes; family Otididae; genus Tetrax; species Tetrax tetrax. Next base: position 476,893 of record WHYT01017074.1, on the reverse strand, counting down.
TCCACAGCTGAGGATACAGCCTTCTCAGGGCTCTCTCACGGGTGCGGAAGCGTACTGCAAGTGTGATTACACTTGTGGTTAGTTTAAGCATAATGAAGTACACAGAGTTTGTTGTTTACATGCACCATTATGTTAACATGCCTTCCTAATCATTCCTGCCCTTGCTGGTCTTGAAGTTACATGGAGAATATAATTTCTTAAAATATGCAAATAGACAGTTGTTGTGTGGGTAGTGGGTATAATCATCAGCCCCTTAGCTGGAGGAGGGAGCATATTCCACTTTCTGACACATGCACAAGACTTATTCCAGCTGCAGGTGGGCTGCGGCCTGTGGAGCAGTTAACAGCAGGATTTGATGTTTACTGTGTAATATTACAGTGGAGGAAACCTCTTTGTCCCTGTTCATAGAAATAAGTCAAATTTATGGAATCTAGTAGTATCTTACTGTCTTTGGAGACCTAGCAGAATTTTTACTGGAAGCTAAAATGATCTATTAATGAGAGAAGAGAAATCAAAGTAAGTTGATGTGGTTGAAAATAAAACCCTTTTCATTTTTCTTTTATGAATTTCCTTCATTTTCTTTGAATAGACAGAATTTCTAGATTGTGCTTCCTGATGGAGTCCTAAGGGCACGCTAAGCTTAACTTCAGTGTAATGCTTCATTTCTGTTTCATCTATTCTTGGAACTGGCAAGCTAAAAACTTTTCCATAAAGTTGTGTTATGTAACAAAAATCAAAAGCTTGTTTTCTTTCTCCTGGTGGTTCCTGTCTCTTTCTGTAGGTGCCAACTTAGGCTAATTCCACCTTGAAGAGAGAAATGTTTCTGACACATGTTTATAGATTGAGCAAGGGTAGTAAAAGATTATTTCTTTAAAACAAGTCCTTCATCTACTTTTGAGGTGACCGTCTCTGGGATTTAATGCTTAATTTAACTCAGGCCTAGTCCCTCTTGACCTCATTTGTAGTGTCTATATGGTACCTGATTTTTTTTTTTTTTTTCTAGAGAATGCCTGTTTGCAAGAAAATAATCTGCCTTGTATCTTTTTACTTAGTGAGAATAATCTTTTACTACTAGGAGGTTAACTCCCAGTCCAGTTTCGGCATGACTCTTCAAATATGAATCTGCTATGTCGAGGATCTGTTGTTTGGAATAGTTACTGAAAACACCCAGGCTCTTTCAGACTTGTACTAACTTTAAAATTCACATTCAGTAAAGTAAATGTGGAGATGGAGAACTGACCCAGTGAAAGAGAAATGGCACAGCCATGAGTTTGCTCTAAGTCAGGGAGAGCCTTGACTTCAGTAAAGCTGGAGTCGTATTCAGTTCTACCTAAAAGGGACATCTTTCTGAAAAGCAGCTTTAGTTGGTTACAAAATAAAGTAACCAGCTGTGTTCTTTACTTGATTAGCCTTCGTGTGAAAGAGTTGCAAAGGTCAGACAATGTTCTGGTCTGATACTATCTGTTATTTCTGTACACTTAATTAGTTTGCCTTTCTTGGTCTTTTAGATTCATTTATCATTTGCTGAGGTCTTGCACATCCATGGAAGATATTTAAGCTTTTAGGGAACTGCTTTTCCCTTGTGTCTTGTTACTGTATCTGTTTTTACAACCTAATTATGAAGTGTTCAGTTTCCTCCTGGTATTGTTGTGAACTGTTTATTTCAAACACAAATAAAGTAAGTGCAATGGCTCAGTCTTTTTGTGTTGCTCTGCATTTACTTTTTAGAATATTCTTAGACTACATTTTTCCAGTTTGTCTTCTGTTCTGCAATATTAGTTTGTATTTTTAACATCAAAAAGTAGATCTAAATTTTATTTTTTCCATTTACAAAATGTAGGATTTTGAGTTTGTAAAAAATATACACAAACACTTGGTTATGAAGTTTCCTTGGCTAAATAAATACACTGTGCTTGTGTTTGTAGTGTGGGGAAAACTGCGGAAGAAAACAATTTGGTGCCCATGGAATTATTAGTTAGAAAGCTTAAGAACAAACATAATATAATTAAGTCATTTCCAAATATACTATGTATGTCATGAAAAAAAGTCAGTCCTTGTAGAATAAGTTAAAATACAAAAGTGCTGTTATTACTGTAACTGCTTCATGCAAGTCCAGGCAGATGTTGAAACTGGTGTAATACATAGTTTGAAGCATCTGACATTAATCATGAATCTCAAAGACTAAATGTTTTCAGGGGTGTAGGCTTCAGATGCCAGATATTCAGAGCAACTCAGTTTCTGTATTTCTTAATGCAAGTCCTTCAACAAGAAGGCTTTTTTTTTTTTTTTTTTAAATATTTTTTTTTTTTTTGTTTGTAACTTCACACTAATACCACTGGCTTTGTTTTCTTCTCTGGTTTCTCTGTGTACTGTTTGTCCTCTTGTACTATTTTGGGATAGAGAGGATTCTTCTGTATGGACCACTGCAGTGTGGTTACTGCTGGCGTTTGACCTCTATGGGGCTGTAAATTGGGAAAGCTCGTTTGAGCACTGTATTCCTGTTGGTAGTGTGCTCTTGTTCCTGACCAGTTCTGTTTCCTCAAATTTATGCCCCAGACAAAATTGTAGTCTTCACTGACCCTTTTTTATGCCAGAAGTGATGGTATTCTGATAGTGGGCCAGGAAGAAAATGCTCTCTAGAAGCATGGGTGATTCTTAAGAACAAACTTATTACAAATACTGAAATGTTTTTGCTTGAATGTTTATGCAAATTTATTTTTTATTCAATTTTTTCTATGCATGCTCTGAAAATTTGGTGAGTGATTCATATCTTAAATGACTTACTGTATCTCAAAAATAACTTTGCCTGGATTTCTTAGTATTGCTGCTTTAAAAAAATGTCTTGGAAAAGAATTGTAACTGAATAAAGGAGTATTTGTGGTAGTTCCATGAGAAGTAAGGCTGAAAGATTGGTGCACGCTTAGCATAATTACATATATAAAATGTTGGCATCATTCTGTCATGTTAAAATATACCTTTACTTATAAACATGGGTGCTGTACTGAACTTTAAGAAGTGATGACTCATTTTCTGGCTGCTGGTCCCGAGGATCAGCACTGGTGGATCCATCTGGAATCAATAGGCATCTCCAAATACTTGGCGTAGACAAGTGGGTGGAGAGATGCTTATTCCCTTTTGGAGAGCTCCACTTTTTCGGCTCACATAAAATAAGCATGAAAGGTTGAAGTGTAAGAAGTTGCTGTTAGTTACAGTGCAGAATAATTCCTTGTGAATACTGGTGTGTTTCTTTGTGGTAGCAGTTGACCAGAAGTGCAACACACTTCATGGAAAGTACAGACTTCTGTTCAAGAAAATTTAGATTAAAGTGTAAAATCGATTTGAGAAAAATCTAATGAAAAGTTAAAGGACTGACAACAAACACACAATTACTGATTACAAGACCGCAGACGAGCATATCCATCCTGAATTTTGCTTGAATAGCTGGTCATGTAGCAGAGGGACTGGATAAGGTGGCAGGATGTAACTGGGAGATGGTAGGGTTGTAATGAATGTCTCAGTCTTTGCTGTGATGTGAGGATGCTGAGCATGATTGAACTTATAAGCTCAAGACCCTTTGTAATGAAGTGTTTTCAGAGATGTTGAGGGGTGGGTGAAGAGGGGAGCAGAGCAGCAGAGGAGATGGTGGTAATACCAGAGTGTAGGGAGTCTGAAGCATGTGGCCAATGATAAGAAAGTGAGAGTTAATTCTAATGACATAGATGGGAGTTTGGGCTAGGGAAAACTATCTAAAGAAAACATTTCATTCAGTATATGTGTACTGCTTTTATTTGAAGGTTATGTAAGTTTGTTGGTTTTTTTTTTTTCCCCCCTCTTAAAAACCTGCAGTGTTTTCTCCTTTCCTGTTTTTCACTTTTCATTCACGTATTTTGTTTGGGATTTATCGTCATTTAGGAGGGCAGTGATAATTCTTGTTGAGAAAGTCTGAACTTCTGCAGTACTCTCTGCTCTCTCCGTGCCCTGCCTCTCACCTCGAAAACCACTGAAGCCTTCCCGTAAACACGTACTGTCAAATGACTGGGGACACTGACTTAATGCTGACATTCACGTGCAAGGATTTGCATAACTTAAAGCACAGGAACAGGAGAGACTTTCAAAGTAATGATTGTAGTTTGTTTTTATGCATATAATAATTAAAAGCCTTGGTTGTTGCATCACTCTAAAAGGTAAGCAGAGGTGACCTGGAATAGCTAGGCAGAGATGACCTGGAATAAATGACTGATGAAATCTCCTTATTAGTCGTTCACGTGACAAGTGAAATTGCTTGATACTTTCAGCAGCTTTGATCTGTTGATCTTTGGGGTCCAATTTGCTCTCATGAAGGTGGTGACAAAACTCACATTGATGTTTCATCAGCTTAGTGTTGAATATGTATTGTGGCATTGCTGAGCTGCTTCCCACACAGAGGTTTCTAGTTTCTTGATTACCTGAATGTATTAAAAGTTGTTTCTAACTAACGCCAACATGGTTCCAAGAAAGACCCCAGTGCTTTGTACTGTTTTGATATATGAGCACTTTGATAATAATTTGGCTTCGAAAACCTCGATTAACTGAAAAATGTTATTCTAGAGAACTTTGTTTCAGTTCCTCTATTTCCATATTATTTGTGCTCTCCACGGCAAGTAGTCTGTGTGTAGGTGACATGTGAGTCTGTGTATGGCCAAGTTTAATATACAGAGGATAGAAGCAGTATATGTGTGATATCCTCCTCCCTCCTCCCCTTGCCTTCTTGGCTCGTAGTGGTGTGGTTATCCGTGTTAGGCTCCGTGATTGTCATCGAAATGTGGAGCTTCACAGTTTGACTTGAGATTTTAAGTGTCTTGTGCCTTGAGTATCCTGTTTTTCATTACCTAGTTGTACTTTCAATTTTTAACTTATTTGGCTGTTGAGAAGAATTGGTGCTGATGAATTGTGTTGAATTTGATGATAGCAACATGTCTAAAATATTTCCTGAATTTGAGTGTGATAACTTATGTCTAGTAGAGAGTCTGCATTGTTGGTGAAAATGATAAAAACATACAAGTATTGCAGTTTAAATGTTTTTGTTTTGGGAGTAGAGGTGAAAAAAAAAAAAAAAGATGTGCTACTTAAAAATTCTACTGTATGTGTGAGAAAACAAGGAAGAGGATTTCTATGAATTGGGAGGAGAAAATTAATTAGCTCTGTCTTCTAAGATCCATCTTGCCCTGGAAATTAATATCAGCCAAAGAAAGTGGCTTAGCACAAATGAATTGCTTACCAAATTTATATTAATGAGACTTTAAAGTTTATTTTTTTTTTCAGAAAGAATTTTTTGATGGAATGACTCTGAAGTTTTAATATAACTGATCGTCATAGCCTGGTTATAGAATGTTGAATAATACCTTCATTCAGTGTCAGAATGTTAGCGTGATCTAGCTGAGTGCTGTTGATGTTAATTCTAGAGAGTATTTTTAAATCTTGCCCTAGTGCTGACAAATATTATTGAATCCGATTTTAATGGCATTGCTGTAGCCCATACAGGTCAAAGAAAAAGAACTTGCAGTCCCTTTTGAAGGGTTTGGAGTGTATTACTGGGTACAGAACACGGTACCCTGAACAAGATATCTTGGACTTAGT
>WHYT01017074.1:380599-443648 GCA_009806455.1 Tetrax tetrax | reverse complement strand
GCTTCCTAGGAGCAGTCTAACTATGGCAACAGATCCAGGACTACTTTGCCCCTCCATAAAGCTGGAATGACTGTAAGAAAATAAAAATTGAAAGCTGTTATTTATTGTTAGTTTTGGGTTTTTTGTATGTTGACGTGATCCAGGAATGCTGGAAATCCTTGTTCATCACTGCTGGGTATATCCTCTGAACAGTGTCGTCATGGTTTCCTCAGGTCAGATCTGGAAGAGCTTAATGTGACCTCCAGTGAAAAATTCTTTGCAGAGACCTTGGAGTTATGTGGGATACAACTTGTCCCAGATATGCTGCATTTGCAGCGTCCTTAACTTCTGTCAGCTTTTACAGGACAGTAGAGAGGAATGACAGCATAAACCACTGCTTTTTGGCTGAACATATAGCTTGAAGTATGATTTGGATTTAAGATTGTATTCCAATGTTGGCTTGTATATATTATTGTCATGTGTGATAGTTTTCTGAAAAAAAGATGGATTTTAAAGAATGTAGATTCTTCCTTCACTGGACATATAAATGTAACTTTCTGTATGGTGTACTTTTTTTTGAATAGTGGCCTATTTCAGTATGACTGCCTATGCTTTTTAATAAAGTAATACAGTACCATGAACATATCTATATGTGAATTTCCCCTCTTCTTTTTAAATAAAGTCAAGTTAGGAGTCGTTAAAACAGTGTTTTCTGAGGCTTTTGACTATTGATAGAGTGTGTCTTAGTTGAAGAGCTGTAAAGTGAATAAGAAACTGGCTGTAGTGTACGTCACAATAGATGTTGTGTTTGAGGGGGGAAAAAAAAGTTACTATTCAGTTTCCTCAGGTATCAGTATTAAGAGCAGTCTTGCTCATGTTAGATGAAAATGAAGTAAAATATTCTGTTTAGCACACACCTGTTCTTCAGGAGGTATAGTCAATACAAAGGAGAGTTAGAATGTGATGCAGAAAACTTGATTACCACAAAATAATAGATGTAGTATGAAATTAAGGTGTGGTTTTTAAAAGGGAGGAAAAAAAAAGACATGGTGATGGACTTGAACACTAAAATCAAGTTTCTACTGTACTGTTGAGAGCTGCTTTGCTGGAAGCAATGGGGGAGGACAGTGTGGATGGATTCGGTGATTGGAGTTACTAGTGATTCTCAGGTGAATGTGATGGAGTATTTTTAGTACAGAAAGAAAGGCTTAGTGCTGTTATCTATAGCCCCTAAGACCTCACCTGGAGTGCTGCAGACAAGCCCAGTCACTTATAATTAAGAAGCATGAACAGAAGCTAGAACAAGTACAATACACAAATATCCTGAAACAAAGAACAGTATGAGGAGTAAGAACCCTGGATTGCAGCGTGACAGGACAGTGGAGTCTATTCTTTGGCTATCATGGGCAACACATTCCTTTTCCCCAACTTAACTGAGTTCTAATCTTAAAATAGTTAAGATGCTGGCTTTTGCTCCGTTTAGAAAGCCGTTCACAATGCTTGGTTAGAAACACTTCATGATCATAGGTTTCTGTAAGTATAAATTGAGACTGAAGTAATATTTCTCAGTTTGCTTATTGACTTGTTTCAGTCAGTATGAAGGACTTTTAATTTATGAATTCTCTTTTGTTAAGATCCTAAAGCTTTAACTAATTAGAATTTACTTTTTTTCTTGCAGATAATTTAAAAATTATGTGAATTTTCAGTAATAAACAACTGTATCAAGTATTTACAAATCTGTTCTCAATTCCCTCAAGAAGTAGAGGGATAATAACACAAAGATATATAGTTGCACCTTATTGCTGAGTTGCAAAGTAGCTGTCATCCAAACCTAGGAATACAACATTTGACAGTTCATGTTACTAGACAGCTTTCATCTGCTGTGCTCTCTAAATACCTCCGTTATCTCAGTGGTACCTTGTGAGTACAGACCCGCATTTTCATTGTAACCTTACTATCACAGATAGAATAAAGGTCATGTATATTATTTGAAGATATAAACAAGATTGCAGTAATTTTTATTCTTGTCTTAAAAAATTAAGCCAAAAATGAACTTAACTATATCTTTGAGTTTGTTTTACACAGGAGCAATGTTATTTGGATCTGACAGATTTTTAAAGACTTCTACTGACCCTGTATATGTGATCCTAATTTTCAAAAGTGGATACCTAAAATTAGATGTCTCTATCTGTAGCCTTGGTCTAGTTTTCAGAGGAACTGGAAACCTAGAGAAGAACTCACTGTCAGCACTGCCATTGTGTTTTCCAGTACTGACAGGACAAACTGTGTCAGAGTACTCTGAAAACCCAAGCCTGTTCTCAGTTTATTTTATTCTTCCTGATTCAAAAATATACCAGCATATTTTTTTAATTAAATCTTAATAAAATTCTTTATTAATAGAAGTTTTTATTTAAATAATTAAGTTCTTTATCAAAACCCTTTCTTCTTTAAAGCCTCTTCTGGAAAGTTTCAGTAGTGAACTCTGTTCAGATGAAATGTTTGAATTCAGAGATCTAGTTATGAAATGTGATTTTTGGCGTCTGTGTTTCAGGTATCACTGCTGCGTGCTGCCTGCGCAGAGAATGAGCTCAGTTGCCACTTCCAGACCTGTGGCACCGTAATACTTCTGAGGGACATCTGTAGGGCAATGGCAGGCACCCACAAGTCATGCTCAGACACCTAACTATGCTTTGGGTTTTGGTTTTGGTTTTTTTTTTGGTCTAAAATATCTGACTATATGAAAGAAAGAATTCTCCCAGTTTGTATTTGTTAGTATTTCTTAAAAAGTCTGTTTCCCGACGAAGTGATAGATTCTTTCCCCCTCCGATTCTGCTGATTTGGATGTAACGTGTTTATTTACCTCTAAATTTTTAAGAGATATCATCACTAGCTTTGCTTTCACTTTTTTTCTTTCGCTTAGGGTAGCTTTTCTACTCCTGATTTTTTGGTTTTTTTTGAGACAGTAAATTCTTAAAGGCAACAAATCTTTAAGTGGCTAATTAAAGAAGTAGTTCAGCTGTTGCCCACTGAATTAATTTTGCAATTTCAGATCACAGAGGAGATTAAAGCTCAGACTGAAGTAGAACACATTTAGGGTTCCACTAATATTATGAATTGCAGATCCAGTCAGGGCCAGTTAAAGAAAACACCTTGTACAGGTAATAAGGAAAACTCAATTAATAGTAAAAACTGCTAAAACAGTTTTTTCCCTGATCCAGTGAGTTGGCTGCTGTGTGTTCAGACTTACTTGGTGGCTGCTGGTGTTGTGCACAAGCAAAAGTTCTCAGGCTATGGTGGTCATCTGTTTCCTGCAAGCTAATAAAAAGCAAAATACACTGCTGGTGTACAGCTCTGTTCACTATTACTGCTCAGGTACTGGTGAAGGCTAAGGGCCACAGCATCACAGAATGGCATGCTTCATTCTTGTTCCATTTCTGATTGACTCGTGTTTTTAATAGGTATCAACAAACAAGGCTGAGGAGGCAGTGTTGAGCCACTGATGCCTCGTTCAAGAGCAAATTATATATTTTTTGAATTTTAATTTCTCACAAAGGCTTGCAGGGTTAAAACTGTCTTGCTGTTAAATTCCTTTCCTTCCAACATCTCCAACGTATTTGTAGATGTTTTGGTCTTATTGTATTGAAATTCTAGTGCCAAATCTTAGAAACAACTTGATGCAAGTCACGCTGCATTCAAGGTGTGTCTGAGCTAAATAAGCTACCGCCCTTATGAGGAGGGGAATTGTGCCCTTGGGTGCTGACTGTAAAGGAAATGTTGTGTTTGACTAGCTCACACTTGGACCTCTGCTGTAGGCAGATGAGTCTCTCTTGTGTGTGTTGTCATCTAGAATTTGTTTGGTTCCAGACATGATGCAAATAGTAAACATAACTGCTTTTTTCTTTCCACATATGCTGCTAGCTTACTCCAAAATAGATCTTCAAGAGCCTATCATATAAAATACAATTACCCTTAGGTTACGTGTTAAGGGGATACAAAGCTCAGTAACTTTTACAACTCAAGAGGATTCAAACTTTAAAAACCAACCCACCCCACCCATCCCTCCTCCAAACAAACAAACAAAAAATCACGCTGTGAAGAAGGCTTTTTTCTTAATTTTAGAGTAAAACTTGCTGGCTGTGTAATTGATCCAATACCTGTTATTCTAATTAAACTGTTTGTATTGGTTTACCTTTCTATTAATAAGACATAAAACATAAAAACACTATTGACATTTAGATAGGATACACTTTTTTGATCTAAATTCAATTTTAAATTGTTGATACTACATTTTTAATTTATTCTTATTATAATGCAAGCATTTCTTCACAACCTAATAAATGCAATGTTGTTTTTTTTTCCAGATCTGTTTTCTCCTATTTGCTGTACTCTATATAGTTTCCTACTTCATAATCACAAGATACAAAAGGAAAGCAGGTAAGTGTAGACTTTTGAATATATTAAAAAATAATTTTATTTTTCTAGCGAATAGGTGATTCTTTTTCTGTTTGCCTGCACAAGGAAAGCAGAACAGCTGTATCTCTGATCAAAAGTGTTTCTCTGGCTGCAGGTCTATGGCAGCCTGGGCTGATCTGATTGTATATGCTGCTGTCTTGCCCTCTATCTGCTCCTCTTGTCCCTGAGCCTTGAGTTTTTCACCCCCTCCCTTGTGCCATCTCTGGCATTTCTCAGACCCTTCGACGTGCCTTCTAATATCGCCAGCGGAGGGAGGGAGCGCACTGGGGCGCCTCAGAAAAGGATCAGTGAGTGCTGTAGCTGACACTCTGCAATTCAGTGAGACTGAGTGACTGGTACAGAGGGTGTGTGGATGGCCGCAAGCAGTTTTTCTGTTGTGGCTCTGTGGCAGACTAAATTTTAATAGTTTTGAGGGGAGAATTTCAAGTAGATACTTCTGCCTCCCTTGCCTTTAGCTCCTGTTGCTCTCCTTTCATGTCAGCTTTTCCAGAGTAAGTATCTTCAGGCTGTGATCTAGCATGAAAGTATGAAAATCAAGTTCAGAGCTTTAGGTGGTAAAGTGAAAAGGTTGCCAGTAATACAGAAGGGAAGTAGTAGATTTCTTCTAAAAATTCTGCTTTGCTCAGGTACAGTTATTTTAGTGTTAACGTGTTCCTTATGACCCCATCACTGAAGTCTTATTCCTTGAGATAATCCTGTGGTGGTTTTCTTGGTTTTTTTTTTTTTTTTTTGGTTTTTTTTTTTTTTTTTTTTTTTTTTTAAAAAAAAAGTGAATCTCTTAAAACATAGAGAATAGAATAATTGAACAAATGAGTAAGGTGGATACTGTCTTCTGATCCCGATGTGTATTTTGGATAGTACAAAGCTGCTACTATTTGGATATAGGGAAGAACAGGGAGAGGGAACTGGTTTGGCAATTACTACTGGGTGTAAAGACACTTTTATCACTCTTTTGGCAGTTGATTTCATCAGCTAGTTAAAGGAAGTGCTCTGAAGCTGTCTTGCCTTTATGAAATCTTTGTGAGCATTTGTTTAGGCAAACTTCATAGCCTGCTGGATCTTTCTGATGCTAACTCTCCAGATATGTCTCACTTCTGGAGTTCTTTCAGAACAAATTATTTGTGTCTACAACAACTTCTTTAGCCAAAATGATTCATAAGAGACCTTGACTTAGTCTCTCAAAACACCATGAGATTCCCATCAAAAAAACCAGAAACAATAACCCAATGTACTTTCACAGAAGAATTTCAAAAATAGCATGATGTTAGTGGCTACATGTTTATTTCAAGTGTGTGCAGGACTATTAAGAACTTGAAAGACCTGAATTTATTTATTCTTAGATTTTAAAATAAATTTGAGTTACCTCTCATGGAAAACCTGTGAGACTTAAAAGAAGAAAGCTGACTCTAAAATTATTTCAAATACAGAAATGCATACATTTGTGCACAGATGTGTATAGAGAAGGATATAAAGAATAAATGAAGGTTATATTAGTGGTTGACCTCTTAGTTGAATGTTTATAATATTTCAAAAAGTTGGCATATTAATTGAGGAATAAGTGAACAAAAATGCTCTAAAATGTGAAATACCAGAAGGGAAGCCATGGGATCTTAAATCGAAAACAAACAACAAGGACGACAACAACAACTCTTCTTCCCTTCTCCCCCGAATCGCCAGGAGTGGGGAGCAAGGATGAGTAAGGGGAAGCAACTGAGAGGTCATAGCTACTGTTCTGTGTATGCTTTCTTCTTTTAAAAATACGCTAATACTGAAAATAAAACCTCTGTTTAGGGATTTGTAGTAGTAGTTAGTTTGGACCCTAAGACTTTCCTGTAGCTTGCCTGCTCTTCATAGTTTGAGATGCCTGCAGGGACAGTTCCTAGCAGCAGCTGTGGTAGTAGTAGCTTGTTTGCTGTAGAGCCCTCTGGAAGATGTTTCTGAGAAGCTTTGATTTGCATATTTAAATAAAGTGAAATAACTTTGTAGTTGCATTGATTGAAAAGAGTTTGACTAGAAAAAAAAAAAAAAAGAAAAAGAGGATATTAATTTTTTGCTAGAATCAAAATATTTATGCTAATAAATTGTTTTAGTAAGTCTACATTTTAATTGTAAATTAAAATTATTCCTATGTATATACATTTTAGCCTGAGGAAAGATGACTAAGTACTGAATATAACCTGCTATAATTTAATTTTCAGATGAGCAAGAGGATGAAGATGCCATCGTTAACAGAATATCGTATGTATAGTTCTTTCTTGCAAAACTTTTTTTTCCTGAATGTATTGTTAGGATAGGAGTCTTCTATGCTTCCAAATAAATAACAGTTGATTTTAAATGTGACAGCAAATGGATTGTTAGAGGGCAGCCGAAAAAGATACGGTCAGGTGGCACCTTGTATTATGAAAGGTGTGATAAGAGGAAGGCAGTTCAGTCTAGGGCTTTTTTCACCTGTGGTTTTCCTGGTAGGCATGAGGTTGGCCAGAGTATTACATGAGGATCTGTTGCAAGAGGTGGAATTCAGTGCAAGACCTGCCTATAAGTTTAGGTCTCTAACATCTCCCCAGAAGGCTCTGGGGAGACCTTACAGTGGTCTTCCAGTACCTCAAGGGGGCCTACAGGAAAGATGGGGAGAAACTCTTCAGCAGGGCCTGTTGTGATAGGATGAGGGGTAATGGTTTTAAAATAGAGGGAGGTAGATTTAGATTAGATATGTGGAAAAAATTTTTTACACTGAGGGTGGTGGAACACTGGACCGGGTCGCCCAGAGAGGTGGTTGATGCCCCATCCCTGGAAACATTCAAGGCCAGGTTGGATGGGGCTCTGAGCAACCTGATCTGGTTGGAGATGTCCCTGCTCCTTGCAGGGGGGTTGGACTAGATGGCCTTTAAAGGTCCCTGCCAACCCAAACTATTCTATGATTCTAAAATGTGGGTTTAAAGTTCCCGCTGCAGTTGATGGAAGTCCTGTCAAGGGAGGCAATAGATCCTGGAAAGAAAGTTAGCTCACCCTGAAGTAGACATTTGTATTTGATCATCTTAAACAAGCTTAAAAAAGAATAACAAATGGAAGTCAAACACTTGCCAGACCTGCTGGTCTGCCAGCAACTCTCTCTCTCCTCTTCCTGTTCCTTTATAAAGCTAGATATTAATCTGTCCTGTTTAAATATGTCTGAAGACTTACAGAACATCTATGAGCTGTTGCTGCCCTCGCAGTTACATGATTCGCTGAACTCTGTGGAGTTGCTACTTGCTTATTACAGTGTTCTTAGCTCTTCCACGTTGCTACTGTCATCCTCTTGGAAGGAGAGCTCATCGAGTATTTTATTCATTTGTTTTGTACCCTGGGAAAGTGCCGAGTACATCACAAGCTATTCACTTCTAGTTGTGCATTTGTGGCAAGCTTGAAAGATGCGCAAAGACGATGTAAATCTTGGGTGCGCTTCTCCCAGTAGTGTCTGATAATATTATTTATGAATTTGTAATCCTTATTTGCCACAAGGTCTACTTCAGATCTAGAGGGAGAAAAATACGTACTTGTAAATGCTGTGAAGCTCTTGGCTCTGAAATAGAGGAGCATTTCTCCTCTGCTTTTAAGACTACAGCAAAGGCTCTCCTAACAGTGAAGGCTTTTCTAGCTTGAATGATTTTCATAGCAGCTGTGGTCTTAGCCTGATTCTGAAGTTTTCAGCATTCAAAGAGTAAAATTTGTCTTTTTAACTGTTATTCCCCACAGCATCTATTTTCTAGTTTAGCTCTAAAATACAGCAAATATCAATTGTAAATACTGTGTTCTTCAGGTGAAAACAGCGTAAGACAGAATTAGCACTTCCATCAGAGTAATAGCCTTTCATTAACAGTGTAGTTATAAATATAAAATGCTTCTTATTCTTTCAGCCAAAGATTTCTTGTTCCTTAAGTATGCATGTTGTTTTCCAAAAAGCAATAACTGTCAGACATATGCAGATTGATATTTCCGTGCGTAGTATAATGGTCAGGACTTAAAAGGTGGGTGGGGGGAGAAAACAAAGCCAAACTGCTTGTTTGGCTTTAGTCTTTGAAAGGCTGTAGTCTGTTTGGTTTCACAATTCTGGCTTAGAGTTCTTAAACATCCTTAAATAAAAGAAGAAAATACCTTAGAAACCAACAAGAAAAACATAAAGAATATATATTTTAGATAAAAGTGGTCATCCAGACTTTCTTCTGTAAGTTAAGTATTGTGTGAATGAAGAATAGATTTGTAGACTGTTAGGGAAATGTAAGATCTCTCTAACTTACTGACATTCTTGTAGGAGTGATCTGTTTAAGTTTATCTTTTTTGTCATGCAATTTTGAGAATTATTTCTAATTTTATTATAGCAGGATTAGTTTTGTAAGAATGTTTTTATTATCTTATCTTTTGTTTATCTTATATTTTTTGAAGAACACAATTCTTTTTAGTGCCACAAGGTGGCATTTGATGTAAGTTGTATTTGGGATCTGAAAAGAATAAGCTTAAACATTTTAAATAATTCTGACAATTTCTCTATATTGACTTTACTGCTGTCAGAAAACCCCAGGCTATGAGATGATACTCAAATAACTGCTTTGTTAATGAAAAGCAATTTTTTTTTTTTTTAGTTTGGTGTTAAAATATTTGTTTATGTATAACTATACTCACTTTTTAGACATTAAAAAGCTGCTCTGCTTTTAAAAATTATAATAAGAATATAGAAATGGAGACTTTTTTCATTGCGAGTGTGTATGTGGGAAGTGAAAACTATTGGAGTTCATGGAATATCTTTTCTTAAGTCTCCTATTTTAATTTATCCTGTGTATGACATTAGAATTGAATACATGGAAGTCCCAAAAGAATAATTGTAGTAGTTGGTAAAAACGGATTGTTTTTACTGAATTCTGTGAACTACTTGGTATTTGAATTTCACTTTTTGAAAGTGAAATGCTGTGGAAAGCACAGTTTCTCCTGCCCCTTTACAATGTAAGAATGTGTTGCCTTGGGACACTTACTAACAGGTAGGCTAATTACTTTTTTTCCCATTTGGAGCATGTTGGTACATGGTGGTAACAGTGGTACATTTCTTTAAATTACAGGCTGTTCTTGAGCACCTTCACTCTAGCAGTTTCAGCTGGTGCAGTCCTGCTTCTACCTTTCTCAATAATCAGCAATGAGATCCTGCTTTCTTTTCCACAAAACTACTATATTCAGTGGTTAAATGGCTCGCTAATTCATGGTTAGTACTCAGCATAATGTAATTTAAAATGGATGTCTTCATTATATGTGCACAGATATGTTCTTATTTGCAAACTAGTAACTCTATTTTAATTTAAGACGTTAATTGAATTGTTTATGTGTTATTGGCTAGTTGATTTTACTGCTGTGTGATATATCACAAAAGTTTATCTTAACTATTCTGTTGGTTTTTTTTTTTTTTTTTAAAACATTATGCAGACTAGATGGAATTAAACCAAATTAATTATTTTGGATATTAATATGGAATAAAAGCTACTAGAAACTAACTTGAAAACACAGTGTTCAGACATCTTCCTCATGTGTTAATGCAAGATTCATAAGCCTGTCTGTTTATGGTGATACATATCAATTCTCAAAATAAAGTTTATTTTGAAGAAACTGGCTAGCTATGAGCAGTTGGGATTAGACAGTTAAATTGAACTAGTGGTGATTTATTTGTTAAGAAGGAAAATTATAGAATGTAGATGTACTGAGCGTGGTAAAGAGGCACAAGAAAAATGAACTATTTCAAGGAAAATAAGATGCAGGAAAAGAATATTGCTTACACTTGAAGTGACAATGCCTTAATATCTGGCAGAGTGAGTTTTGCGTGCTTTCCGGTATTGTTTAAAATGCTTATGACTATGATGTGTATAATGGATACTAATTTTGAAAATAATTTGGACACTTCTATGTGTTTAAGGGAAATAACTGGTGGAAACACGACGTTCTTCAGTAGATTTTACTGGAGAAAGAAGATAATACCTTTGCTATGTGAAACAGTTTGTTTAACTTGTAAATTTTTTGTTCCAAATTAGCTGTGCTGTCCTTTTTCTGTTCTTGTGAAGAGATAGTAATGGGGCTTTGAAGGATTTTTCTCTGAAAAATGTACTCTTTTTGCTAAATGCCTAATAATACTTACCGATAACAAATTTATGAATTCCAGATCCATTTTTTAAAAAAAACAAATTAAGTGTGGATAGGTGAAGACAGGAAATAATGCATATTGTCTGTCATCTTTCTGAAACTAGTTGAGTATTTTTTGTGTTATCTGGACAGTAAAAGATTATTATTACTATTTTTTTTTTTTTAAACCCCTGAATAAAGAGGCACTAAGACATGAGAGAAGTGAGGAAGGAGAACAATAGAATGAAGACATTAGGTATTAAGAGATTAGACTTTGTCGTCTTCAGGAAATGTGTAGGTGAGATCTTACTGGAGAGTGCCCTGAAGGCAAAGGAGCCAGGAGGGATGCTTACTTTCAAGAAAAACCTTCAAGCATCGTAATGCACACCTCAATGGGCAAGAAAATGAGCAGGTGAAATAAGAGGTTGACTTGGGTTAATGGAGAACTCCTGAGCTCAAAACCAGAAAGGAAGTGTACAGAAGGTAGAAGTAGGAATGAACTTCCCAGGAGAGATGTAGAAATATCACCTGAGTTAATATACTGGTGTGAAATTAGGAAAGACTGGGCGCAGCTGGATTTGCAACTGATGAGGGATTTGTATAGAGCCAGCTTCTTCTCTGAGGCATGCAGCAGGAGGCAATGTTTGCAGGACATAAAGCAACGGTTCTTCACAGTGGTAATGGCTGGATGCTGGAAAAGGTTGTCCAGAGAGGCTGGGAGATCTAAATCCCTGAAAATTTTCCAAAACTCAAGTGGCTAACACCCTGAGCAACCTGATGGCACCTGCAACCTGGCTGTTTCAAGCAGATCGGACTACGTGACTTTAGAGATTCTTTCTAGTTGAGTTATTCTGTGATCTGTTTAGTCACACATCATGAGGGATTGCCAATTTAGTATGTCTCTTGCTTGGAGGAAAAAAAAAAAACAAAACCTCATTTTAATTTTTCACATGGATTTGGCTGCTCAGACAGATTTATATTCTTTACTCCTAAACATGGGGGGAAAAAAAGAGGAAATTTTCCATATTTATTGGAAAATAATCCTTCCTTCTGTGTCTGAATTGACTTTGGAAAAACTACACTATAATATTTGAGAGTGTGAAAATTACATAATAACAAACTCAGAAGTTTTCAGTTTGTTGGAGTTGTTACAGTACTTGAGAAAACTTGGGTTAATTTGGAATCTACTGGAAAAAGTAGCTGTCACTTAGGAAGGCCTTTGACTTTTCCAGTGACCATCTTCTTTTGATTTTAATGTCATAATCTTTTTAAAGTATCACTTTACGCATGCACAGTGTCATTTCATAAGTTTAATAGTAATAGCTAGCAGGGAAGTAAATTCAGCATCTTGGTGTTTCCAAGTTTGACTTAGTATTGCAAAGCTTTTGCTAGGGATAGACATGACTGAACTAAACCCAGATTTACCGCAGTTGATGTGAAGACTTCAGAAGCATCAGTAGTTTTGGGATCTGACCACGCGCTTCAGTTAAGTGCAACTTAACAAAAACCAGTGCTTTATTTAAAAGCTTGTCTTGGGGAGGGGCTCCCTCTCGTGGTGTTCACTGGGTTTGCACAGTAGCGTTGCACCGCTGTGTAAAAACCTATTCCAGGTACTGCCGTACATTTTGAAGTCAGTTGTGAAATACCTGTGCGAGTTTGGAGAGCTGATCGTGCTATCACAAGCACTGAAGTCCAGAAAAATGTTCTGATGTCCATAACACTCTGTCTAGCATAGCCTTCGTGTCTGGTTTGCTTGCAGCTTTGCAAAGGGAAAATTTTAATTGCTTTAAAACACTTTGGTTTTGCTAGATTTATCAATTACAGATGTAGTCTGAGGGACTTGAACATAACATTAAGGATTTTTATATTTAGACTGTTACATTAGTTGTGGCATATAGAAAAATAAAAAATAAATGCCTCAACTTTTGAAACTGGGCAGGAAGCCCAACCTGGATCCGGTATAAACACTCTTACCTAATGGATGAAATACTTCTGGGTGCTCACTTGTGCTGTTGTTGGATGCCACCACCAGATGGAGGTAAAACGTAATGAAACTGCCACGAATCAGAAATTAAAACAGTGCTGAGGGTCGAATCTGTTTGCCAAAGACTGAGAGATTTTTAATTTTTTATGTTTTATTAACTTATTTTATGGGGGATATTGTTAGGTCACCTACAAATGAAAAAAAAATATTCCAATAGACTGCTTAAGCTTTTATGTACGTTGATATCTGAAAGTCCCTCTCATGCAATTTTATGATGCAGTCAATGTAGTAGGATATAATTATTTTTCTGAGTCTATTTTAATTTGATTTTTCAATTACCAAATTAGGATAATAAATGTGATAGGGGAAGAAGAGGGCCAGCATGTTCCTTATTTTTGGGAAAGTCTATCTGTATATCAGCAGCAGTACAGTACTGTTCTTACCTCTCATAACTTTACACGTGTCTTGTAGCTCTGTAGTTTAATATTCTGTAAATGTGGTTCCTATCAGCTGCTAATGTGTTAATTTTTGTATTGAAACTTGAAAATCACCCCAGATGTGCACCACTCTTCCCTCCCTTAAAATGCTCTGTGCATACTATGCAGCTCCTAAGCACTGTTTAACATTGGGGATGTACGCGTAACAGAGCTGCCGGAATTAGGAGAACCAGGTATTCAGCTTTACGTCAGGTAACTGAATGCACTGTCTGTCTTCTGTTGGAGAAAACCACTGAAATAAGACTCCCACCCCAATATAGTAGTATTTCTACACTAACACTGCTGTTTTCACAGCAAGACACACAGCAAAACAACAAACCAAAAACCAAGAAAAAAAGGTACACAGACTGCTTGAGTTACCTCTAGTAAGGGCTGTTAATGACATGCTTGCTGATGTTGCTACGTGTGAATGTTCCTTGAATGGTAACAGGAGCTTCCTGGCTAAACCAATTCAAAAGGAAAAATCCCCCTCTTTGTTAACTGGAGTTTAGCCACCTTTAGGCACTCTGTTTTCTTTAGCAATTGAGTATTATATTTCACACATCTTTCAGAATTTTCTTGGTTTGTTTTGTGTAGCTTATTTGGCTAAGTTTGGTGTTCTGGTGCTCTGGTCCTTCTCTCTGAAATTTAATTTCATTTAAAGAAAAGGAAGTATATATGGTGAATGCCTATTTTTAAGGGGGTGCAGTTGAAGATAACTGGTAAGTATTTTACATTTGGAACTAACTATGGGAATTTTTCTCAATAATGAATTCCCCAGACATGCAGTAAATGTCTCTCTCCTTCCATACTTTTCCCGAAATTGCAATTTCAAAGAAGAAAGCAAACAAGCCTGTATGTGAGAAGAAAGAAGTAAACAAAGCTGTTAGTTCAAATTTTCTTATCATGGGGGAATGTTCTTTTTTCTTTTTTTTTTCTTTTCTTTTTTTTTTTGGGGGGATTTCAGGTGATATAATATAGTCCTACAGAATTGTGGAAATGTGTATGTTTTGGGGAAGGTGGGAGAATAAGCCTGTTTTTTCTCAAGCTGTGTTTGTAGGATGCAGAACATGTGACACTAGTTAAACCTGTTAGCTACACTGGCACTAAATTGCAGGTAAGCTTCTGCTTTTATAAAGAAGAAACATTGCATCCTGCACAACTTTTGATAGGATGATGATGGGTTCATGTTTGTGCACCAGGAACTGGCTGTTCAGAAAGTATTCGGCTTAGAAAATCTCAGTAGTGCAGATACCCTTAATGGAGATCAGTTATCGCTTCAGGTTGTTTTCCAAACCTTTTTCCTTCCTGCAGATGTCACATATGTCTTACAGATGTCCTGATTTTAGTCAGTTGTTGATTTTTCACCTAGATCACAGAATGGTTGAAGTTGGAAGGGGACTCTGGAAATCGTCCAGAGACCTCCTGCTCAAAGCAGGGTCACTTAGAGAAGGCTGCTCAAGGCAGTGCCCAGTCAGGTTTTGAATGTGTTGAAGGATGGAGATTACAAAACCTGTCTGGACAGCCTGTTGCAATGTTTGACTACATTCAGTAGTAAAAGGTTTTTTTTTTTTGTGTGTGTGTGGGGTTTTTTTTTTTTTTTCCTTAAATGTAAGTTGTTTTTTTATGTTTTCAGTTTGTGCTCGTTGCCTCTTCATTCACTGGATACCACTGTGAAGTGTCTGACTCTTGTTTTCCTTCCCCCTTCCCTCGTCAGATATTTATGTACATCGATAAAGTCATCTCTTCTCAAGGCCAAACAATTCCAGCTTCCATAGCCTCTGCTTGTGTGACAGATGCTCCGGTCTGTTAATTATCATGGTGGTCCTTTGCTGAACTCGCTCCAGTACGGCCATGTCTGTCTTGTGTGGAGGAGGCCACAAATGGGTGCAGTGCTCTGGATGTGTGCCACCAGTGCAGAGCAGAGAGGAAGGACCACCTCCCTCTACCTGTTGGCAGCACTTCTAATGCAGCCCAGGATGCCGCTGACCTCCGTTGTTGCAAGGGCGCGTTGCTGGCTTGTGTTCAGCTTGGTCTTTAACAGAACCTCTAAGGCCTTTTCTATAAAACAGCTTTTGGGATGCTTAGTCTCCAGTGTGCTCTCTGCCCATGTATCCAGCCTGGTGAGGTTCATCTGAATGGCAGGCCACTGCTCCTCCCTGTTTTGTACCATGGGCAAACTTGCTGAGGATGCACTCTCTCCCATCATCCAGATCATTCATGAAAATGTAAAACCCAATGTCAAACCCCTGGGGTGCACCACTGGTGACTGGCTTCCAGACTGAATTTGGTCACAACCCTTTGAGCCGAGAAGCTCAGCTGATTTTCAGTCTACCTCTGAGTCCACTTACCTAGCCCATACTTTGTTAATTAGACTGAGGAGGTTATGGGAGAGAATGTTGAAAGCCTTGCTGAAGTTGAGATAAACAACATCCGCTGCTCTCTTCTTGCCTGCTGATCCTGTCATCTCGTTGGGAAGGCTGCTGTTACCATAATATTTTCTTTTGAGTAGGAGGTGATGATGGCATTTCTGTATTGCTGATGTTGCTATCGAAGTACACAGAGCTGAATTTTGTGAGATTCATTGACGGTAGTAAAATACTTGTGTCCTGAAAAATTTTAAAATAATTATCTAAAGAGCCTTGAGTGGGATATTGTGGAAGTAGTCCACTTGAGCTTGCAGTCTGTTGATGCTGTTGGTATCCAATTTTTATCTGGAGATTGTTATGCAGAGTGGGTTTTTCTAGCAATGATGTGTAAATAACTATGTATCTGTAAAAACCTGGCTTCTGTTTGCACTTGTATGTGTACTATACTGTTATATATAAGGGAGGAAAATGTAACATCTTCAACTTTTAAAGCTGAGAAACATATAATGTAAACTTTTTCTTGTTTGTTGCAGGTTTATGGAATCTTGCTTCTCTTTTTTCAAATTTATGTTTATTTGTGTTGATGCCCTTTGCCTTTTTCTTCTTGGAATCAGAAGGATTTGCTGGCTTAAAAAAGGTAGGAAAATACTTTAATTACAGAGTAATTACAATATATATTTCATTTTCAACCCTTGTTTCTGATGAAACTGAAATTATATATTTGGAACGATTTGGTGCTGGGATGTGTGTGCTTATGTGACTGTTTATGTACAGACGTGGACTTTGGCACAAGCAAGTGAAGAGAGTATAGTGTGTGGCTGTGAGTAAGCTTACAGGGGGGAAAAAAAAGCCCTTGAAAAGCCATGTATACTGAGAGCAAGAAGATTACTTGCCTTGTCTTTTTTTTAATAACAAAATGTTTTAATTGAGATTTTATTTTTTTTTGAAAATTGTTTTGTTGGGATGCTAAAAGAGGAGAAAGTTCAATAAGTACACTAAAAGTAAACTAACAAAGGGAAGAAATACAGTCTTCTTATTAATGGAAAGGGTAATTAAATAACAGATGACCCAGAGAAAACAAGCTTGATTTGTCAATTTTAAAGATTACAAACATCCCCCAAAAAAGTTAGTGTGGTTGGTATTAACAATACTATGTTAAGAAAACTGTCTTAAATGGATAGAGAATATCTAAAAATATTCAACTTAGTTGCATATTCAAATTGAGAGAGCTGAATATTTCAGCGAAGCATGAAATTTGGCAAACAATTTCTGAACAATAAGATTATTACTACATTAGCATGTGAACTAAAGAAATATAAGGAAAAATTACTAGAATGAGAGGCACAGCAAAAGGAATTTGAAATCATAAATATCAAATAAATTAAACTGGAATAGCTGCCTGGGGACCAATTGTAGCATGTTTTCGTTAATCTTTATCATCCAAATGCTTGCACTTTTGTTTTTAATGATACTACACTTGAGGGAATTCCATGTTGTTTGAATGACGGTTATTAGAAAGCAAAGGATCTTGAAAAGTGGTCTGAAGTCAGGAAAATGAAATGCATTAAAGATGGATGCAGAAGCCTGTGAGTCATTGGTGAATCACATGTAACATAAATCAACAAGGGGATGATTGTGGTGGGAAGGAAAACATAATTCCTGGTTGTGCTGAGAATATGTAGCATGGAGATGAAGTTGCTGTTTTTGTTCTTGGTGGAACAGGGGAAAACCCAAGTGAAGTACTGCATCTGATTTGGGCTTTCAGGGTTTGTGTAGACACTTAAGAGAGAAAACAGAGGACAGAAAATAAAATACGTAGAAAGTACAGCATGAAGGAAAATGTGAATTCAGAGAGAATAACATTAAGAAACAGAGGGTTTTTTTTCCTACAGCTGAAGCTACTGGGAGATTCCATAGACTGAGCAATATAGCTGGGTCAGAAACGACCTGCAGGACCCAGCCAAGGTGGTTTGTAAATAGTTTCGTGGTGTAGCCTATTCTGGGCTCGTTGATGCTACTGTAGGGTTACTTTGTATTGACCGAACTGTAGGTATATGTAAGTTACTTCAGTTGTGAGTTTGGATGACCTAGCGAATGAGTTCAACTTCAAAAGAGTTTGGTGACGGGCTAAGTATTGACCATACCACTATGTTTAATTCTACTTATCCAGCTTGACTGGAAAAACTCTCCCCTTCTCTTCTTCCTTCAGGTATCTGTAGGGCTATGAAAACTTTCAGCAACTCAGTTTGTCCTTTCAGTTTTCAAGTGGAGGCCACTCCATTTTTATTTTGCCTCTACAAACCACACCTAATAAGTTAACTGATTTTAGTGAAGTTTTGTCTCCTGCAGTCCAATCACACACAAGGATTCTCTCCATTAGTGAACCACGTATGATACTGCTGGTGTGTTCCCTTGACTTGTAGATTTCTGTTGGCTCCAAATGATGCATTATTCATCCCAACTACTTTAAACTTGCATTTTACATAAAACCTTTAATAGTTAATACTGTAACTTTTAAACTTATGATACTGGCTATCAATGAATCCCATTCAGAATAAATAGGACCACTGTTGCATGTTTACATTTGGAACCATTTGTAACTCCAGAAGAGATAAAACAGTGGCCTCTCTGCAGATGTCAGGAAAAAGACCACTGTTGGTGCTTTAGAGTAGTTTTGCTTCTTCATGGGGGTAGATGAGATCAGAGTTTAGTATTGAGAGGAGAGGAACCCAGTTTTTGGGATGTTTGTTACTTTGACTTCTCCTGGATGTTTTTGATACAACCCAGAAGCCAAATGTGATTTCTAGTACAGGTACTCAAGGCCTTTGTCCAATGTCTGTTCTACCTGGCTACTCTGTTTAAAAGTATCCAAAATGGATGCTGACGTATACTGAATTGTTTTACCAGCTTTGAGTGAGCCCTAAAGCCGTTGGTGTAGATGTAGGAGTAGTAGTCCATTTCTATATGAACATACCTTGTCTATGGTCACTTTTCTTACAAAGTAAGCGGCAAATGTCACTTCTGTACTAAGCTGATAGTTAAAATTGAGTGTGCTGTTCTGTTCAAATTCTGATGCACATAAATTATTCTACTTGCAGTAAGTATTTCAGAGAGTATATATTTTAAAGAGTTATATCACATAATAGGATGATTAGAATCTGGGAAAATTTATGCTTAATTGAACTCTGAATTACCTGTAAGCTTTCCAGTTCTGGAATCCATGAAGGGTACTTCCTGTCTTTTTTACTTTCTTTAGATTTTGGTGCATTGCTTATTTGTTTTCAGAGAAGATTTTGAGACCATGGTTACCTTGTAGAACACTGGTACTTAAAAAAAAATATTTTGGTTTTCATTATACTTGTGCAAGTTTTTAAAAAATTGTCATATTTTGTCATGTATCACATCAGACTAATGGGCTAGAGGGATAAAACATCATTCTAATACTATTACTGTTAACTGGCAAAATCGGATTTTACTGATACCAATTTAAAAGAACACTTCATATCTTTGGCAAAACTTGCAGCATTTAAGAGAAAAGCAATCTACTGTAAATGTGAAGACATTCCATAAGGAGGTTTGGCACAGGATATGTAATCCTTAATCTTTCAGTTGGGAGTTGGGTACGAGGAGTAGGGAAAGCGGTTGATTCTAGATACCCACCCAACTCAGCTCAAAGCTTGGATAAAAAGACTGTTCCAGTGGAAGCTTTTATGCAGATCGCCTTGAATTTGTCATAGAATTACCTTCGTTATAATGAATAGATAGGTCACTTGAGATATAGGTGTACACAGTCAAGATACCTTTTTGAACGTGTTCATGTAAGAATTAATAGTTGGATTTTAATAGAATTTCTGAAAATGCATGAATAAAAGAGGTTCAGTTCTGAAATTGAATGGATTTTTTCATTTTTTTAAGGGATTTTTTTCTTCAGCTCAAATTGTGACAGTAATGTTGGTCGTTATCACATATGGGCCTAACCCCCAAGGTTTTAGCTATCTGTTTGATGGTTTGTTATAGGTTTATGCTATAAAACTTGATTTTATCTATTCACTGTAATGTGAGCTTTCTGCAAGCTGTGATATTTCAGATGGCTCATAGGTTACTACTATGAGTTTTGTATAACTTTTCTTTCCATGTTCTTATAAGGAAGTATTGCCCCCTTAACTGTTCAAGTTTCATGAATCTGAATGGGTTTGATTAACCATTTTCCAATTTACTAAGGCTTTTTTTTTTTTTTTTCTTGGTTGCTAGTATACTTCCTAAATGGCACATGGCCCCTCTTGTAGACTCTTTTCGATTCCCCAGGGCAACAGTTTAAAACAACCGAGGACTTGCATATTGTGCAGAGGAGAGAAATACGGAAATGAGGCACTCACCATGCACGGATGCAGTGTTGTACTGAAAATCAAACTGATTCTCTGCCTAGTTTTTAATTACAACCACTATGTTAATTCAAAAAGGGCATTTTGGGCCTAAGGGGGTTGACCATGCCCTCTTAAAAGCTTAAGTGCTCTTTCTTGCTGTAGTTATTTCCTTTTGATGGCAACTGCAGACTTCTCTTTTTGGAAAAATAATTATAAAAGTAATGTTGCTGGTGTATGATATATGTATATCTTTGTGTATATGTCTGTATATGCCATGTGTATTTATGCGCACATGCGTGTTTTCATTCACACATGTAACTTAGGTTTTTCAAGACTATTGAAGTAGTTGGAGCTCATTGTGATACATTACACCTTAGCCAGTACTGTTAACTGAGCTATTGGAGTACCTGAAGTAACTTCAGTCTCCTGTGTAGGTATGAAAAACTTTTTCATATCTTTCTGTATTCTCATTGTCTTCCTCTGTGGAGTCTGTGCATAAAGTTACAGTTCTTGTTTAGATATTCTTTCAGTTCTTTGTGACTAGCCACCTCAAATTCTGTAGTACAGTTATGACACAAAGGTGTCAACCAAGTTTCTTAATGTCAAAATTAACCTCATTCTCTATTGTTCTTTCTAAATAAGGAAACTTACGGTATTTGCAGTTGAGCATCTGTAGTTCACAGCACTGACGTTTTCATGTGTGGTAACAGACTACACAGAAAATTACACGTGTACCGCTGTGTGAAGGAGGCAATCATTTTTGAGAAGATAATTGCTATGCCTTTTCTTGACCTTAAAATATGCTTTCTCTTGATGTAACTTCAACTGAAATTTGTATTTGTTTGAAGTTGACAAAGATAAAGATGTTTAGGAGTAATTTCCTTTTAAGAAAATACAAATAGTGCAATGTACTGCCGTGAGAAACTGGAATAACTAGGTATTGCATAATCATGAGTGTAGAGTTTTAAAAAGGCTTTATGAAGGATTTTACCTTAATACTGATCTTTGAACTTGAAGTCATGGCATAAACTTTAACATGAGCGACAGCAACATCCTGACCAATTATCCAAATTATCCAGACATCCCAAAATGTTCAGAACACAACACACAGAGTCTGTGGATTAAGAGGTTAACTCCTGTAACATCAAAAGAAGTGCATGATAATAAAAACAAATAGTACAAAAATTTGAGGTAACTTCCTTGTTTAATTAATTAGGTAGACCAGGTGGAAGCGAAGAGGCCAGAGCTGGTGCTCAGAATGTCTATAAAGCTGAGCAACATGACAGCACAATGGAGGAGGAACAAAGATTTTTTTAATATACTTCTATCCTGTGTCACAGTTTGAAATTGTCCTGGTTTATGTCCCTTTTGGCAAACTTACATAAAAGTGACCCTGTACTGTATTTTATGACCAGATGACTTTTTTTCCCAGTGGCTAATTTGTATCAGACCCCCATCTTAAAGAGACACAGAAATGAGTAGGAAGTCCAAGCCGGTTTGTCTCAATGAGCTTTCATTGCATGCTTTCATTATTTTTGCTCGTTTTTGCCACTGATCATCCATAAATTGTTGGAAATGAGTGATTAAGGAAGTGCTGCTTAGTGTTAGTGGCACATGGACATTCTTGGTATGTTTTTTGTGGGTGAGAGGAAATCGCGTACTGCACAAACAAAAAGGAAAACTCCTGCTGAGAACCTTTCAAGGAAATTTAACTTGCATAATGTTTTGATCTTGGTGTTTATTACAGAAAATAAGAGTAATATTTCACCAGCTATTGTTATGTGTCAGTTAGTCTCTCCATCTGCTTGCCTTTCCTTGGTATCTCTTCCCAAATTCTCATTGAGTTTATTTTAATAAAAACATCACTTAAAAATGTAGCGGTTTATTCATACACTTAAGGCAGGTGAGATGGGCCAGTGTTCTGAACAGTTTATTGCGTGGTGTTTGCTACTGTATAAAGATTTTGCTGTCATGACTGCAAAGTCCTGCTTGTGTTAGCAGTTGCAGTTTAGCGTGCACAAGTAAAACGTGGCATGTCGCTTCTCTTCCAAACAGTGAAATACGGTGGTTTCAGCTGCTAGAGGCAGACTTCTTCCCTTTCCCTCTTTCATTGGAGCACGGCTTTTAAAAATGTGTTTTGTAAATAAAATTACTTATTTGAAGAGGGAGTGAAAAGTTGAAGCTGTGTAAAAATACAATTACTAGCGGTTTTTTTTTGAAATGGCTTTTTTTTTTTTTTTTTTTTTTTCCTGTAAAGGTACGCTATTGTTAACTTGCTGAGCAGCCACAGTGTTTGTCTTCTGTCTCCTCAGCGTTTGAGTTAACGTGGTACGCTCTGTATTCATCAATAGCGATGACTTCTCCTTGTTATGTTACTCTGTAATAAGACTGAACTAAGCTTAAGTTTCTAACATGTTGTGTTGCCATGCATTGTATTTGCAAAGTCTAGGTAACTACTTTTCACTTATGCTTATTACTATGTTTAAACCTGCCACTTTTTCCTTTCCTGGTCGGTATGCAAAGTCTAATTTCTGTGTTTTCCCACGTAGAACAAAATAGGTGTATTCCCCAGTTTTGCTGTGTGTACCAGTAGAACTGTGGTTTAACTGTATGTGTAGAGCACTGTAAAATGCATTTTCACTATGTGATGAAGCCAATGTAAGAATTTTCAAAGTTAGTTTTGAAGTATTTACTTTTAGAAACTTTTTTTGCTAATTTCAAAAAGTGTTCAATAGGAAGCAATTGTTCCTGTATGCAAAATACTGGGGAAGTGAAGTTGTCTTGGAAATCTGTTCCAATATGAGATTATCTCTAATTAAAACCAGTCAGTTTTCCAGAAAAATCAAGAAAAATTTAGAAAAGTAATTTGAAGATTTTTGAACCTTGTTTGGAAGCAGCATTTGACTTTGTTTTATGCTTGCATGTACCTCCGACTGCAGTACCCATAGGCTACTGTGCGTAATGGCTCATCAGATAATCTTGAGGTTCCTTGTTAACAGTGAATGTTTATTTGGCATTTAATCTCATATTTATTTGTCTATAAATTCATTCAGCATGAACTGAGACTTTAGTGCTCTGATCTCCATGAAATATTTACTGGTATGTAACTGAATTATTGTACACTATATTACAACCCATTTACTCGTTCCATTAGTAATACCAGAGACAAAAGTTGTTTAATCAGTCACATCAAAGGAAACTGTTTAGTTTTGTATTTTTGACGTAAGCTAACATTTTAAGTTCAGATATGAAGTCCAGTTCTTTAAACTGGAGTCATTTGAAATGACACCGCTTCAAATTTATTAGATCTTTGTTGTTGTTGTTTAGAAGCAGATCCTGATTATTCTGGGATTCTGATTTGGCAAGTAACTTGATCAGGGTTTTTCCTTCTCTCTCTTAAAATAAAAGCATGCTTAACTGACAGTTATACAAACTCGTAACATAATCTGTAAGATGTAAGGTGGATAGTTAAGGACTATATTTAATGGTAAATCCTGCGTTAAGAATGCTGCATATCTTGACTCTTTGTTTGCTTCCTGCTTCTGCTGAAGTCTCAGAAATAGTGGATATACAGCTAAATGTAGAGTGTATTTATAATTTGCAATGTAAAGGCCAGGAACATCTAACATTAAATTAGAGAAGAGCTTATAAAATAACAGGAAGTGGAAGATGAGAAGGTTTAACATGTCACATTGACAAGCATCTACACTAAGCTCCGAAAACATGTTAAAATTAGTTTTACACTGTAAGGTCCTTTATTTGCAGTTCTACAGAGGAAAAGAAAATTTCTTTAAGAGTATTTCAATAAATTAGTCAGAAGAGTTATGTGAGTGTATGATTTTCTTTGGAGGACCTGTGATTGGAATGTGTAACTATACTAGAGATTACTATGAGATGAAAATAGCTTTGTCTGTAAAAGTATTGCAGAGATGTCTGGTTTTCTGTCCTTTCACAATGACTGCAACTAAGGCAAAGTTAAAGACAGTAAGAACATGAAAATTACTACAGGTAGGTCAAGAAGAGGTTGGGAATGTTGGTTATGTTAATTTTTGTATTACAAAGCCTAGGCTTCAGCATGTATAATCTACTTGGTGTCTGTATTTGGACATTTAGGAACAAAGGCTGTGCAAGACAGCAACTTTTAGGTAAGTAACATGCATATATTCTTCAGCTTAGGGCCTTGTCGTATTTCAATAAGACAAAGATAAAAAGAAATTTAAGAATTGGTCGTTAGAACAGAGAAACTTATGGCTATTGAGGAAGAATGGCTTAATGTGAATTTGCTTTTTTAGCTTTATAAAACATTTAATAAGATTTTATGAAACCTCTTGCTTAACTCAGTTGGGGACATTATATGCAAAATCTGTGCCTTTTATTTTGCCATAAGTAGATCTAGGGTTGGTTTGAATATATGTAACAGTTCGGTATCTGGGACAGCTGAGGGGGAAATGAGTGGATGTTCACTGTTGCACACATTGGATCAAGATGTGATGAGATGTGATCTGTGCTCTGTTTCATCAAAGCAGTTAAATGTCAGTTGGTTGCTTTCATAAATTAGAATGTGCTTCTTTTAAACAGACCTCAGTATAAGTTACATAAAGTAGCATAACAGGAGTTAAGCTATGCTGGGTAAACTTTACCATTAGCTTTTCTGCACTACCTGCTTCACTGTGACTTCATTAGCTGAGCAGTGATTTGGGGGTTGAGATTATAATTACTTCCTTGACCAACTCTTTAAGGTAGGTAGAAAAGCAAAATGTGTCAGGTTAGTTTGTGTTCTTGCAACATTTTCATGTATTTGAGCTGTTAAAATCAGTAGAAGATGAAACAAGAATTATTAGTAATATTGGGGTAAAAGCGCTGTGCAAAGAAAATCCCAAACATGTTTAGTGTTGTATCAAAATGTGATTTTCTGATCATTACCTCTCTAGCATATAGTGAGAACGTGTGTTAGATGACTCTTGCGCTATGAGTAGTTAGTCATCTGTAAAACTAATTCTTCTTAGAAATGAGCACTGGAGCATTAGTTATTCCACCTCATCTGAGCCAGGAACGAAAAGCATTGCTGAACTTTTGTGCTTTCCCCACTCCTACATTGCTCGGAACTTGTACATCTCTGCTGTATTTAGCATGCGTACGTTGTGGGGGTTTTCCACAATTCTTTGCTAAAAACTTTAACATGTAGCTGGAGGCCTGCAGATGGAATAAGATGGGAATATTTTTCTTTGCTGATGTCTTGGTGAATAAATCAAGTGGTTTTTTTTCTGTTATAGTTTTTATTTGGTTTTACGATAACTTACGGAGTTCTGCATGAGTAAAAATAGACACGCTAAGTACTTCTACTACTTGTAAAGTGTACAGATGGTACAGCTATCAATGCTCAGCCTGAACCTCTTCATTTTATCATTGACGTAAACAGAAGCACTGGGTTCTAAAATTCTTTCTTTTTAAAGATATATGTGTGTGTGGGTATATATATATTTTTTTTCCTTAATTTAGGCAGAAATTAGTAATTTTCAAATTTTGGTTGGATGGAACATTCTTATTGCCCTCTATAGACCCTGCTTGTTGTGGTAGATGATAGCTGTGTATCTAAAAACCCTGAGATGCATTTCTTCATTTTATTTATTGCCAGTTTATAATATTCCTGTAACTGCTTCATTTAAACCAGAAAACTTTGCCATCCTTTGGGAAAGAAGAAAGTATTTGCACATGCAGGGTCCCTGAAATGGCTGTGATTCAGGGAATCTAGAAGCCCTCTCGTAGTTGATGGGAAAAGGCAGGTGCCTCTAAGAATTTGGCATGTCCGAGTTAGAGGCTTCAAGAAGGCAATGTGCATGCGTTCTATCTCAGTGTTTGGGTTTGTTTTAGTAAATGGTAAGAAACATTAAACTGATCTGCCGCTGTTTTTATTTGAACATTGTGATTTGTTTTATAAAAAAATACTGGTTTGCGAGTGAGGAATATTTTATTTATATATATTTTGAATATTTTCACATTAGTCTGTGTTTGCATTGACATCAAATAGTGATCTTTCAGAACAAGTGAAAACACTATTTTAAATCTCTGCACTTTTGTTACTTTGTTTAAAAAAAGATTTTACAGATTTAATAGAAATGTCATTTTAATTCAGAGAGAGGGGAATTGCCATATAATTTTATATTGCTAGTGGCAAGTTTTAATATAAATATCTTAATCATAGAAAGGCCTGAAACAATTTTCTGATAGGCCTCCTTTATTAAATGAGCCTCTAGTAGATAAACATCACTTCCGATTTCTTCTCTAAACCCAATCTTTTTTCATTAGTACTGATAACCAGCAATGTGGTATTTATACGTAATATAGACTAAAGGTCTTTAGTATTACTAGAAATGCTTTATATTAAGAATTAATTACTCTAAATTGACAACTCAAGGAAGGAACTAATGCATCTGTAGTGAGAATTTGTAAGGCAGCCAACAACTTTGTTCACAAATGAGGGGAGGAAGGAGGACCAAGAAGTTTGCCTCCCATCCCTGGCCATGTATTAAAAAAAATATTTTTTCATTATTTTTTAAAATATCTTTTGGTGTAGCTTTTTGAAGGATTTCTCAGCCTATTAAAAGGAACTTCCAGCAGTCTGGTGTTTTGGCCAATTCCTAGAAGTGTGCTTTTTTCTTGATATTGTTCACCCCTGCAGAGGGTTAGTAATAGACGTTGACACAAAAAACCCCTTTAGTGGCATGTGTGGTTGGTTTGTTTTTTTTGTTTTTTTTTTTTTTATAACTTTAGTAGTGACCTGTGTGACTCTACGTGTCATTGGCTTTTAGGAACTGTCTTCATGGCTTCTTTTTGTCAGAAACACAGTCACAAATTCCAAGTCTTTCTTTATACTTTTGCATTACTTCTCTTAATCCTCTGCCAAGCTACAAAGAAGTTGGAAAATATTTATTTATCTTCCCATCACTCCAGTCTAGCAGGAAAGATTCTTTCTGATCCAAAAGTGAATGATTAGAGGGAGACTCATGGTGTTAGAAATCCCACAGCTCCCATGTTGTTGTTGCAGGTGGCTTTGGAAAGTCTGGAACACTTGGTAGGTGGAGGGAGTGGAGCATCTAAGAGCTAATTAATGAGGGCTGGGCTAGGGAATGGAACAACATGTGGGGGAAAGGGGTAGAGTTGAGACAGCCATCATTTTACTGTATGTGTCCTTTCATTTCTTCCTTCTATTCTCCCCAAAAGGTTTAGGTTGTATGCTTTCACTATCGTGTCAATAGATCTGCATCTGTCCATTTTCAAGTCCTGCTGTAGGATTATTTTTTTTTTTTCCAGTAGTTTCTTTCTGCAAAGGAGGGAAGGGCAGGCTGCAGAAAGGTACTCAGGTATATCTGACAACTGTAGGTTGTAATTTATTTTCTTCCAGCTAGTAGGTGTTCACATTTTCTGTGATACTCTGTCTAGCTTTTCCTGATTTTAAGAAACTGGTATGTCTTCTGTTACAAAATTTGGGGAGAATGTTTTTCTAATATACTATATCTAGGTTTCATTATTTCATATTTAACATAATGGAAGAGCCAGGTGTGTGCTCTCTCCTTGAGTAATTTGAACCCATGTATTTGAAACAATGCCTTAACTACTAGGCAATAAATGAATCTCACGCTGGTGTTCTCACTGGAGTCTGTCTTGTCTTGGATAATTAAAGAACTGTTTTTTATCTCAGTCATGAGGATGCATGTCTGCAGGGAGTCCGTCTTGGTTCTTAGGTTATTTCAGTGAGTTATTTCCATACAGCGATGTCAACAGGAAAATTTGACTGATATGGACTCCAAAATATATTATAACAGTATGGTTTGGATACTCTTCTGGGACACTGGAGAAGGCCTAAGTTTTCTTTGGCGGAGGAGTCACTCCAGTGGGTGTACTGCATCCTGGGTAGATGTCATCTTCACTGGTCTACTAAATAAAAACTTTAAATTTATTTATTTATTTTTAATTTTTTTTCCCCCCGCTATAGCTGAGTCACTTTGGTCCTTAATTTGTAGCTTGGCAGGCATAGCTCTAATGCTTATTGGTACCTGTCTTTAGCCATACCCGAAGAATTAATCATGTGTTTTTCCATCAAGTTCCTTTAATTTTTGTTTTTCTCTCTCTAGTTCTTAATTTCTTTTTGAAACTTCTGGATTTTATTACTTTGGCTTTGTAACTACTAAATTCTTTGCAGTTAAATGATTTCAGCTTCTTCCTCTTGCTCCATTGACAGAATAGGAACTATGGTGAAATTGTTTGGGAAAAGATACTAACACAAAAACCAGCTGAAAGTTACTGGGAATGTTTTGTGACTATGCATTTTAAAGACTTGTCTTGTGTCAAAAATAAATATAAACTTTAAAATATACTCACCGTGTTGTGCTGAAGAGTGTTCATTTTAATCCTAAAATCCCCACAGGTGCTGTGGGTGAAGGCACAGTCGGCACTGGTTACAGTCTGAAGTCTTTAGTTCGTGCATGGGCAAGGAAACTTTTTTTTCCTGAATGCTTGAATCTTAACACCTGAATATGTTATTTCTTGATTAAATTTTTTTGCTTGCTCTGCAAGGGTTCTGAGTCATTGGCTTTTACATTTTAAAAATGAACTGAGTTTTCCTAAAACTACAGCTTCTTTTTTTTTGACTACGTAATTTGTGGTAGTCTCGTAAGGTAATGACCCCTTGACTAAATATCAGTGTACTAAATGTAGTATGTGTTTCCGTGTTACCTGATGGAAAATTAGTCTCCTTTGCTTATTAAAAAAATTGTTTCTGCACTATCTTGTATAGAACCGAACAAAGATTGCTCGAAGTATGCTTTCTAACCATAGAAATGATTAGAATGCTTGAAGCTGATCTCTTCATTAGTGCTCACATACTGAGAATGGGGGAGTGTTGCTAAAAAAGTAGTTGGTGTTACTGTGTAACATCCCCAACCTCATACCTGCTGTAATTCTCATTCTTTTTCAGCGCCTCCGTTTATTTTCTGCAGATGCTAGCGTGCATGTTTGTTGCAGTTGGCCTCTCACCGAACAAATCTTAAGGTTACTGAGATTGGTTTTTGTCACAGGAAAACAATGGGCTTCATGTGTACTTTAAATGTGCCGTGATTGCAGAAATGTTTCCCAGACTTTCCCCATGGGTCAGGGCATGATGTAAAAAGTAATGTTTACTTACCTTGCAAGAGGTCAAAATGTCCAAGCAGAACTGTGTTCGAATATTCAGCACCATGGAAACTTTGTTAGGGCTCTGGTTTTGTATGTAACATGTTGTATTTTTTACTTCATTGATAATATTTTTTGCTATATTTTTCTGCACAATTTGCAACCGAAATAAAATATAGAAGCCATACCATGTTGTACGTTGGTGATGCAGTTCCAAAATTTTCATTATTATAAGAGCTAATAATTTGTTCATCAAAATCACTATAGTCAAATTCCAGCAAAGAAACGTTTTTTCTCGAGGCAGGCGTAGGGCTGTAGTTCTTTGGTTTTACCAGTTTTGCCTATTACAGAAGGAGAAAATAAGATGTTGCAAGTTTTTCTACTGTTTCATCAATGTTAAAATGACTTTTCTTTTAGCTCACACTGTTGCTGTCCCTTTTCCTTTTGCTCCTTCTGTTTCAGTTCATCTGTTTCTTCTTCTTCATAGTGTTTTATAGCCTTCCCTCTTCTTTACGTATCCCTGGGGGGAAGAAGAGCAATGTCAACACCTACAAAAATGAGGATGCTTTCTGAGCCTCTTCTTGATAATAAAAAGTCTCTCTGTTCAGGTCATGCTTCTTCTTGAGATCTTCAGGTAGCGTCTGAAGAAGTAGTCATGGTCTGTATTGATTTATCCATTTCCTTTTGAGGACTATATGTCCTGGTTAGAGATTCAGATTTTCTAATCTTCCTGACTGCTGAGTTGTCTTTCCAATCCCAGACAAGTTTTGGGGTTTTTTTTGGGTTTTTTTTTTTTTTTAAAGGAATATATATTTTTATTTTCTTTATTTTCTAGGACCTCCTATTTTCCTTATTTCTTTCCTACTCTTCTCTCCTTGTGCACACAAATGTGAGCTGAAGTCACAGCAATTTTCTTAGTGTATAGCAGTGAAAGTATGAGAACCCACCACCCTAACATGTATTTCCATTCTCCATATAATTTTATAACTTCAAGCTCAATTACGTTTTATGTGGTTTGTGGTTTTCTTTTTGATATCTGGTATTTGTAGCTCTGTAAAAAAGATTTTAAAGTCTTGATGTTTGTTTTTTTGTTACCTGTCCAACTTAGCCAGCAGCCCAGCAGTAACTGGCCAAGAGAAAGTAAGGAATTTGACCTCCTTAAAATTGACATGCTAATAGAAGTACTCCAGGGGTCAGCCTGTCATACTGAAAATAAGGCAAGTGTGTTGCCTGAGCTCACTCTTCTCTTCTAGAGTTGTTGCTGTATTTAAAAGGAACACAATTTAGCCAGAGGTGGAGGGGAGTGTTTTTAATTATTTCTCAAGGCTACGGTTGTGTTCATCTCAAAAGTCTACAACATGGGAGCATTATTTAAAGCTGTGTAGTTAATGCTGTACTGAAATCTGAGTTTGATATTTTAATTCATAGTAGTGTCAAGATTGTTCTCCTTATGCCCCCCCCCTTAATCAGCTAAATGTACAGACGTTTATAACTTGTTTCAGTCTGCGTCTTGCTGCTGAATTCTCCTTGAAATAGAAGAATGCAGGATAGATGCAAACCAGTCTTTTTTCCTCATTGTGTCAGTATCATGGAGGTATCCTTCTGGTGCTGTATTATGCGATCCATGCTTGATTTGGAGACAAATAAATCCCTCCTCCCTTAAAACAGGTTAAACTGCAAGTTTAATTTCACTAGGATAATTCATAAAACACTGAATTAATTGTGGTATGTGCAATTTGTTTGTAATGAAGGATGTCTTGGGAATGAAGCGGTATTTGTGTTATCAAATGCACGTTTCAAAGCTGTGACCTAGAACAACTTTCTCAAAAACCTGATGCAAATTAGTTGGTTGGATAGCATGTCTTTTTATTGTTTTTACCTGTTAGAACCATTAGGAAGACTAGAGGAAGATTTGGACAACTTCATTTTCCTTCTTGAATACAGTTTGGAAAACTAAAAATATCAAGTATTTTCCCATTCCTCTTTCTTATAGTCAGTTTAGTTTCCACAGCGGTTAAGCAGTGGTCGTAGGAGCTCGTGAGGCAATTTCTCCTGCTTGAACAATCGAACTGGAAAACTCCATCTTCCCTTACCTACTCCTGTATGTGTACATACACATGCACGTGCTTGTTCACTTTATTTGCTGCGTAGGTCACCTTCTTCGTTTGTGTGGTGATGGTTTCCTTTGTTTCCAGTTGCACACTGACCATGAGGAATCAAAGAACTGATTCAAAGGCAATTACTTTTTTTGATGTTAAGATGTAGTGCTATAAGACTATTTTTTCCCTGCTTAGAATGCTGATTTGAAGTAGTCCTGCGTACTTATACTACATATTTTTTTCTAGTTTGTTTACTCTGTACTCAAGACAGCTACGATAGCATAGACTGAACATGAACAATAAACATACTCTTACAAGCTGGTTTCAAATCACCCGTTTTAGATGGGATTGTTGCTGGTTTTGAAGATGTCAGACTCTAACCTTAATGCTGCTCTTCACACACAAAATTGTGAGGAGTAAATGGATTAAAAAAGTGCAACAAGTATTATGTGAAACAGAAGTGGCAATATCTTCTGTGCTGTGAAGACATCAGAGTTCGTCTAAGACATCAGAGTAATAGAATGGCGCTGTGGGAGAGAAGTGAAACGACTCGAAGAAGAAATATGAAGCTGAAACCAAAATGTCAGTGAAGAGGTTTTTGCTCAGAAAGAAAACATACTCAGCACTGAATTTCAAGGCTTATTTGCATAGTTTTGCTTTCGTTGAAATAAAATGAGATGTTGCTTGTATTTACCTGGTTTTTCTCTCTGTTCTCAAAGTCAGGAGTATAGATTTTAACCCAACTGTGAAACTAGTGATGTTACTAATGATAATGTTCAAGCTTTAAATTTTTCACCTGAACAAACAAAACTACCTTCAGTAAAAAAAAAAAGGTAGTAAGGATGTCTAAGGGTACATTTTCACGATTTATTTATTTATTTTTTACTGTGAGGGTGACTGAGCACTGGCACAGGTTGTCCAGGAGGGTTGTGGAGCCTCCATCCTTGGAGGTACTGAAAGCCAACGGGACACGGTCCTGGGTAACCAACTCTAGGTGGTCCTGGTTGGGCAGGGAGGTTGGACTAGATCCCTGCCAACCTCAACCATGCTGTGATTCTCCAGAAGTTGTCTCTGTGTATGTGGAGAAATTTCGTACCTTTCGTTCCTTACAAATAGCAGCTATTTGACCTGTACTCTAATGTAGGTAAGTATGAACTAATGTGCCTGGAACATTAAAGTTTGAATAGGGTGCAATTTTGTGGATGCCTAATTGAGATTAAGTATTTACCTATATGCTAAAGTGTCTCAAAAAATAATTTTTCCAGACTTTATACCAATGGTACTTTTGGCCAAAATCAGTGGTTACCTCTGAGTACCTGCTGTGGTTGTCTCCCTTTTTTTGAGAGAAAAAGAATATTATTTGTGTTGTCCTATTCTTACCTATCTTCAGAAAAGACTTGCAGTAAACACAAAAAAAAGTTATTTACAGTTGACTGTCTCCATCACAGTGTACCTCTTGTTTCTTTCTTTTGATAATTGTGTTCCTCCATTCAAGGGACGAGGGTTTGGTATTTGAGTCACCATATAATATGAAATATTTTCTAGGCTTGTTCAGAAGAATCTGTTGCTGTGAAACTTGGAAGTCAGAGAGGCTGAGATATGTGCATGTGTGTCATAGCAGGGAAGTAAGAAGTTGACTTTCTGTGGCTAGGCTTTCAGAAACCCAGAAGGTAGTTTTATATTTTCCTCTGCCTAGGAGAGGAAAGGAGTCTTCAAGATTTTTGGAAAGTTTGGAGCAGATCTCTGCATGCATCCTTGAATATTTTGGGTTTTCTTCTAATCCTGTGACTTTCTCCTGTTGTAAAGTGAAGGCTTGATATCAATGCTCAGTACTTAAACTGCAATTGGTTTGTTTCCTGGTAACTTACTGCTCAAGTTCAGCATTTTAATATTAAACATATGGCTATTTAATCTTCAGATACATATATTTGGCTTAGATGCTTACCTTCAAAATAACTCATGGAAGACTGAAAGCTAGTTTCTGAGCACTACAAAAATAACACTTCAATAACTCTTTACAACTTCAAAGCCTCTTTTATTATACACAAAATACATTCTAGGAATAAATCCATATCCTATCCATACTACCTTTAATTTGAAATTTGGTGTTTGAGATCCTTTATGGAGTTGGATTTAGTCTGCCCAGTTAAGCCTTAAGGGGAATTTTGTGAAGATCTCTTTTTGTCTGTTTTTCATTCACGCTGCCTTAGCTGTTCTGCAGAGGACTGGTGCCAGAGAGGAACTGGTGTGCTAGAAGAGATGGTTAGGATCATGGTTTGGATACCTAAGGTCCTCATTTGTGGTGGGATGCAGCAGTTACATAGGGAGCATAATTTTCAGGGTAAATGTCATGTAAAGATTACCCTCTTGTGTTAAGCAGTGAGGGAAAAGGTTATAAAAGTAGATAAACATTAAAGTAAAACAAACTTTCTGTTCTTAACTATAGACTTTTCAGTGGAATATGCCCAAGATGGGGTGAGCCTGTGTGAGAAACAAGAGATTGGATTTGCTTGTGGAGATGTATACTGGCAAATGAAGAGGAAAAAAAAAAAGTAAAATATTTGTGTGGACAGCAATCTGATGGTCCCTTAATGGCAAGGATGTCTGAAGAAAGTTCCCAATAGCTGTTGCTTGAAATTACTAAAATTAGTGTTAAAAACACCAGTAAAAAAAAAGAAACAAACAAAAAACCCATGGTTTTGTGTGTTATTTGGTATATTTACATTTACAAATCTAACATTCAACTATGAGAGCATTATTACATTTTTAGAGTCAAGAGCAAAGGCTGTGATATAACCTTATAGACCTGTGATTTGTGTGTGTGTTGAGGGAGATGTCTGTGTTTCACTCAGCGTGCAAAGGTGGGAGGTGATGGATGCAGCGGCTGCAGCAGCAGCAGTGTGTGGGCAAGCTCGGCGCGAGCGCTACTCCGGCCATACGCTTGAGGGCTCTGAAGACTGTGAGGAATGGTGCAGAAGCCGTTGCAGCTGAAGAATGTATTTTTAACTAAATTAGTGTGTTGTACCTGCGCAGGGTTTAATGCTTGCTGGGCCATTTGGCTATTTGCCATAATTGGCTTTCCATTCCCTTGATTGGAATCATAGATAAAAATTTGCTAATCCACTTTCTTTGCTGAAAGTGTTAGAAAAGTAATCCATCTTTTAAAAATGCTCGAACGAAATCATATGGTATAAAGAATACTTTATGGAATAATGAGATTAATGAGAATTGTAAGGCATATACAATTTAAAACATTTTTCTATGATTTTAAGTGGAAAAATGCAATCTGGGCACTATAAAGCTGTAAGTACTTCCTCTTTTTATGCACTGCCTTTTAAATGTGCATTACATGTTACGCTTTTGTCTACATGATAAAATATCGGTATATATTTAGGAAGAAGGAACTGCTATTTATTTGTATTTTTCTTATGTTTGAAAATACCTGATTCAAAGTTCTTGGCTGTGTTCTTTTTTCCCTCTCCCATCTTCTGCCCACAGGGCATCAGAGCACGCATTTTGGAAACCCTTGTAATGCTTATTCTTCTTGCACTGCTTATCCTTGGAATCGTCTGGGTGGCTTCAGCACTCATAGACAATGATGCCGCCAGTATGGAGTCTTTGTATGGTAAGGAATTTAAAAAAACTACCACCCTAGTTTCACTTTAATTATGGAAAGGGATGTTTTCAATTAAATGCATTTCTAGTAAATGCTATGTGAGTATTGCACAGGTTGTGAAGAAGCTGTATTAATTTAGTCAATACAATTTTTTCTGTTAAATCCGTTTTTAGCATGCTGCGAAGTTCCATGCTCATGTGGACACGAGGTATGTTAAAAACAAGTGACTTAATTGATAAAGCTGAAGATATTTTTCAAGCTAAAGTACTTGGGGTTTTAGTTGCCTGCAGGATTATTAATTTACTAATTCTTAGCTTATACTTGAAAATACAGTTGTTCAGTCCTGAATGCTTAAGAAAAGAAGTGAATTCAGTTGTGTTTGTGACATAAGTAGCCTAATTGTAATAAGCTAAGGCTGTGCTGAATATTTTCTTTACAGACCTCTGGGAATTCTACCTCCCATATTTATATTCCTGTATATCACTGATGGGATGCTTGTTACTTCTGTGTAAGTATTTCCCTGATTATTCCAAAATTTCTTTCTATTTATTTTTTTTTTAAGATGAAAGGAAATGGTTTTTCATTGTGAAAATTAAGATTGTGAAAGTTGAGTGTGAAAAATACGGGGTTTTGAGTTTTGAGGTTTTTTTTGTTATTCTTAAGTTTAAATGTAGATGTAAATTTATTAGGTTTGAGTTCTGAAGTTTGTGAACAAATGCTACTTTACATTTTCAAATTTTGAGGAATTTCACACCTCACCAAAAATTAATTTCAATTTTTAACTTTTTAAAGCAAGTATTTGGAAAAATAGGGACTCCTTTATGTAAAGAAAAGCACAATTTGAAAATGAAATGTCTGCAAGCGGTCAGTGTTACGGAGAGAAAGTTATTTTGGAACACTTAGCTTGTCCTATATTCAGTAAATGATTCTTCTTCCTTTTTTAATTGAAAATGTTCTAGAAGTTGGAACACAGTGCAATTAGCTTTCATAATCACAAAACTGGTATCTGGCCAGCCTGGAGGTCAGTTACACAATTGCATACAGAACAAATGCAATAAAAAACCCAACCTAATACCAACTGGCCCTAGCCAGTGTTCAATCATCCGTGTTTAGGGGAACAAGATGACAGAAGGCTCCAAATCCCAGTTATCATTTCAGCACCCCATTTCCTCAGACAATTTCTAGAAGATTGCTGAGAGGGGGACAGAACATCTCCTGTTCTGAATGTCTCAGGTAGGCCGTTCAAGAGTGATTCACAACGGTTGCTGAACGTTTTAATGGAGTTGTTGGCCTACAGATTTCCTACATCTGTCTTGCTGTTTGTTTCAGTAGAGCTGAAAACACAGAGCATGTTCTGGGGCTATTGTAAACCAGTTCACCAAAGTAATTTGGATTAAATGCCAATTTTTGGAAGAGTTATTTGTAATTTATACAGACAAATCACTGAAGTTATTCAAGGCCCTCCAAGCTGTTACATCTGTGTAGCTGAAAGGGCAGTGTACAGCAGTGGGAAAGTGGTAGGTGCTGGGTAGAGCTTCATTGTATCTTCAGCTGGCTGAATTGCTCAGGCAGCGTCTGAGTAAGGCTTATTGCAGAGGTGACTTGGAGTATCGCGTCCTTCCTCTTTTCTCCCTTTTCTGCAGGCTTCCTCTGTAGGAAAGGAAGAGGAGCTCAAGTTAGCCTTTTCAAATACTCTTGTTTTTTTCCTGTAATACACAGTAGTCTTAGTGAAACACTAGTTAATAAAAATAACTGTAATCCTCACTATAAAATGTTGGGTACTTTTTTTTTTTTTGACAACACTGTTTTTTTTTGTTTTTTTTTTTTTTTTTTTTTTTTTTTTTATAATGGAAACTATAAATATATGTCCTCATCTGTGCTGTTACAAATTAATTCCGTCTCCTACACACTTCAGTATTTGAAGGCTGTCCTCCCTAAACTATTGATTTTTGCTAACAATTTTCTGTTATCCTGGTTTGAGCCTTTCTCCCAGCAAACATATAGGTACCAATCCTGGAAACCAACACAGGCTACGATCAAAAAGGGCCAATTGTTATTTTACAGAAAAGTAGCTTAAAATCTGGTAGATGATCCTACTATCAACTGCAATTGCAGTATAACTTTCAGAGCAAAGCAGCTTGGTGATCTCTTGGCTGTACAGCTACACCTATGCTAATAGATTAAATGTGCCTGAGATGTTCTCCAGTGCTGTGGCCAACTGGTGTCGTTCCAGTCGTGATATTGCAGTTGGCAGAAGGTGGCTGTGTTGGTATTGCCTTATGATAATGGTTCCTGGACTGCACAAACTCCACAACTGTACTTGGGAATTGTTTAGGAAGTGCTAACTGGCCAAGGGCAAATCATGCCAGGGATTCTAGCAATTTACTAGTGTAGACAATCAAGTCTTAATGCCCAGAAATGTATCCTGGCACTGCTGAATTTACTAGTGTAGACATAGCCTCTGGTGCCACATGCTTTGAATAAATAATTACTTGAGCAAGTTTAAAAGATTGTATGGTGTTCCTTGTTGACAAAAAATTCACAATTTTGGTCTTGGAGGGGAGAGATGTCTTTGTTCAAAATTTATGTGTTAGCAATGTGCTTTAAAGTTCTCTTGGTTATATGTGGAATAGGACATTGAACATCCAAATAAAAATTGGTGTTTGACTTACAAATCACTGTCTTTCTTAATCTTTCTTCCTCTGCAGTATGCACGCCAGTGGGACTTTCACGGATGTTTACAGTAATGGGTCAGTTGCTGGTGAAGCCAACAGTAAGTGTTACACAAATCTGTCCTTGTGTGCTATCTGTTAGAAGGTAGACTGCTATCAGAGACTCTCTTTTAGAATGCATGCACTTCTAGGTAATTATCTTCTCAGTTCATCAGAGTTTCTATAGTCAATATTTGTGTACTTGTTTAAAATTTTTAATCTAACACAAGCCTGTGTTTTTTTTCCACAGAAAAAGGTTTTTTAATAGTATAGACTTCCTCTGATTTTTCTAATTTATAAAACAACTACTACTAATATTAATATTTATTGCCAGAATCACCTATTATGGCTGTTTGGCAAATGCTTAAAAAGTGGGGGCTTGTTCTGAGTTAAGGAGCAAAGGATTCAAGACCAAACTAAGGTTGGATGACAAGAAGGGTACCTGGGGGTACACTTGGATGGGTGAAATGTAGGTAGTTGGCACCTGTAAGAACTTTTTATACATACTCTACTGTTC
This sequence comes from Tetrax tetrax, assembly GCA_009806455.1. Lineage (NCBI taxonomy): Eukaryota > Metazoa > Chordata > Aves > Otidiformes > Otididae > Tetrax > Tetrax tetrax. The sequence goes on along the minus strand of WHYT01017074.1, from coordinate 405,760 downwards.
TTGTATGGAATGCTGTGAGGGAATGGAGAGGTTTGTACCATGGGCAAGTGCTCTAGTGACTTTGCTGTCATGTTTCCTAGTTTGTTTTTACTAAAATTTGCATGCACGTAAGTCTTGGATTACTTTTCATTAGTAAGTTCAACTCTGAAGATACAAAGAAAATACATAGCATTTTGCTATCTATACGGTTTAATCTCAAAGCACCCAATAGTAAGGTAGGCAGACTTCACTTATTTGGGTTTAGCTTCCAGTAGCAATTTGTATTTGCTTGAAATACTGGCTTGTGTTAAGTCACTTTAATATACTTTTTCAAAACCTGCGGTTATTTTTGTTTAAATCAAATTGAGCGTGAAGGTTGATAGGTTGTTAATTTTTTCCCCTAGAAATTATTTGAATTATTTTGAATATGGGTCAGATGTACTGTCCCTTCCCCTGTTCCTGAAGTCTCTTTAGATTGAAACTGAACTTCAGAGCTTTAACTTGAAATGAAAGCTGACAGAAAGTTTGTTTTCAGTAAAGAAGCAAATCTGTAACAGAATGGAATAATCCTTTGTGGAGTTCTTATTTGTATCAGTATTGCAAAGTTGTAGACTACATATTTGAAATAAGGTTACTAGAACAAAACAAACCTGACTAAATTAGTGCAGTCAGAAAAACAAGTGACTCTGATATTCAGTCCATTTTTCTGTTTACACATACAGATCCTCGAAGACCTCGATGAGCAGATGTATATCATCACTTTAGAGGAAGAAGCAATTCAGAGGAGACTTAATGGTATGGTTGTGCTGATACTGCTTCACATACAGTCTTTAGAGCAGAGTGATTCTGCTCTGAAGATTCTGAGACTATTGATCTCACTGTTACACAGCCTCTTCTCTCAAAATAGAAAATTGCAACATCTTAGTATGTAACAAGCATTACAGGTTTATATTTGTTGCTTAGTGTCTCGCTCAAGGGTGGGGGGTATGTGTGTGGTTTGCTTTGTTTTTAGTTTTAACATGTTCATCAGCCCTAATATGTAAATATTCTGAGACTGAGAAGGCAAATTGAGTAGCTGACCAGACCCACACCCTTACTGCAAACAAGTTTGGATTGGTAAATGTCTGTATTTTAGCCTTGTCTGAAGAACAATGAACTTATAATAGCAAAACGGTCAACTTCTGGCATGATGACTTTTTTTTTGGTTTTGGTTTTTTTTTATTTGCAGAATTCTTTCTGTTTCAGTTCATTATTATTTAGAACCTTCAGTGATGATTCATTAAACACTAGAGGAATCTTTTATATTCTAGGAGATATTTTATTTATTAGGGGAATTTAATAACTTTAATAATTCTGTTAATGAATAATTACACAAATGTTTTGGACTTCTTGTATTTAGTATTATAATTTTACATTTGATAAGGGGTTTCTGTTTTGGAGTATTTCAAAAGCAATATGAAGTTTTGATTTCTAAGAGAAAGAGTATTGCAGCATGGCAGGCATCAATTACAGAAAATACATCAATTCTATAAATTTGGAAATCATGTCGTACAAATTCTCTTCTGAATTGCTTTTTACTGCATGGATGCACCATCCATCCACAACTTAAACAATTACTTCAGGTTGGAAAACCAAAGAATAGTCATGTCATGACACATCCATTGTTGTGCTGTCTTCTGACTTATTTTAGCCTTAATTTTCTTCATTTCCTGCCTTTCTGTCTTACTCTTCAGTCTTCTATCATATATCTCAATCTTCTATTCCTTCCAGTCTCAGTAAGTCTCCTTTCAAAGTTGCTTGGTCAGCGAAAGTACCTTTGATAACAGTAGATCATGGTGGTTATCTTTATTCCAATATTTAAAATTTGTGGAGGAGTAGTGACTTCTTTGAGCTAAAATCACCCGTAGTTTCGGTTTAAAAGTAATGTTCACCGTTGCTGTTTTGGAAGCCTAGGTTTTTATAGTGGCACGTGTATATATATGCATACACATACAAACATGCGGAAAGGTGCATGCAGTGAACGGCTTTGAAGCTGTGATGGGGTAATTATAATTGTTCTGTGTGTTTGATGTTAGCTAGCAAGTGTATATTTGTTACTGAATATTTTATGTTGTCATGGTGATTGTGCTTATGTGCAAGAAAAGCAATACAGGAGAACGACTTGATATTATTCAAGTATCTACTAGAACTAGTGTGGAGTGGTTTCCACTGCTCGAGTGGAGAAGGTTAGTATTTAGGCGATGATTGTCTGCTGTTTTTCTGTGTAGAAGTCTATGCAGCAGTTGTTCATATTGCAATTTAGTAATTTCACTCGTGAGGTGAACCTAGTCTCTTTGTAGGCATCTATTAATCTGGATTTAGGACGCATGCATGTGGCTCCCCTAACCACTGCCTGAAAGACTAGATTCTCTTTCAGCAAATCTCTGTGTATTCAGTGTAAAGTGGAACTGCAACCCACCCGTGTTCCACAGAGCTCTCACCAGCCTACTCTTGAGAGGTGAAAGATGTGGGGCTTAAATGTCCCTTGACAGGAGAGGGAACGGAGTTCTTCTGTTTCACGTGCTGAGGGAGTGGTATTCACACGACCATCTGAAGGAATGCTTGAAAACCTGTAGTTTGGTGTACAGAGAGAATTAACAGACTTAAGCTAGAGTAAATAAAAATCTGAACATGGATAGAGCATGTAGGTGGAGGGCATTACATTATATGTGCAAGAAGGTACTCAGTAAGATTTTCATGGTTTTATGTAATTATTTAAGTAATTTTAAGAATGGTTCTCATTTATGTGGCAAGCATGGAAAACTTAATCTCTACCAGAAGTCTTCCCAATACATACAAATTATGCCAGAAAATAGGTACTTTTTTTTTTTTTGCCAGAACTGTGAAAACTAATGCTTATTATATTTGTTGCAATTTTTTAAAAATGTGTACGTGGTGCTAGTTACATCACTAAATGTCATGCTGTAATGTTAGAGGCCATAATCTGTGACTTAACACGCACTTTGTGTAAGTATTTTTTTGCTGTATGGGAACATATATAATAGGCTACACACTATCTGTGCAGTGGCTGTTGCAATTCTTCCACCGTTGTGGTAGTGGAAATACATGTGCTTAAGTAACCCTTGAAGTTACTGGACAGTTTGTCAGTCAAGTGTTCTGGCATATATACTTCATTTATACGTATAACCAAAGAATTGAATTTTTATTAAGACTGAAGAGGACCAGAGCACAAGCTTAAGTAACACTTGGTGACTGTCAATGCTGATTTTTTTTTTTTTTCTTTTTTTCCTTGGTGGAATAATTGCTATGACACTCCTAGCACTGCTTTGCCCTGTCCTAATTAATGGTTCCTCAGACAATGCCTGGACATAGGAGGGGTGTAGCACGAATCACTGTTCCCACTGAACAGGCTGGGTAAAGTCTCTGTTTTCAGACGATTAAAACAGTTCAGCTGCGTGAGCTGGTGCCCTTCTTGATTCATACAGCTGTAACTACAGTGGAGTGATGCAATGATAGAGTATTCTGTAACGCTTTTCATATTTGAAAATAAATCTAACTGAAACTGTGTTTCTTCTTCACGGAAACTAGTTTTCTTCCTTCTCAGATGTGTAACTGAAAGTCGGAGGAGGAGGGAGGGGAAAGTTTGATCGTGTTATCTACCCTAGTATTTTTATCTATTGAACAGATACTGGGCTTTGGGAAAATGTTTGTTTCCAGTGTATTATATTTCAGTACCCACATCACTCCTACAGTCGAAGAATAAAGCTGGGACTTTTTTTTTTATATTAAAAGAAAAAAGTTGCCTTCAGCTATTAGTTTTCCTGAATCCAAAGAGACGGGTGGGGTAGGATCAAAAATACTTACTTGATCAAAGTTATTGGCTCTGAAGGTATCCTTACCTATGTAAGAAAGATGAAAGGTGTTGTTTTTATTGCACGCTAGTAACAGTGTAATTTTGAACTAATTGGTATTGAACTGCCAATCACCTAGGGGGAATGCAAATAGATACTCTTACAATTTCCTTTGAGGTACTGAAATCTTATGTCGGGGCTGGAAGAAAAACAGAATAATACCGTTAAATTGACCTTAAATGAGCTGCTTTGTGGCTTTCTCGGAGAATCCCTTCTAACTTTTCATTGCTAGTCCAAACAAGTCTCGTCTACCAATTTGATTTATTGGCTAGACGGCGCTGACATTGAACTTTGTGCGTGTTTGAAATAAAGCTAATGTTATAGAGCTTTTAAGAATTTACCTGCATCCTTTTCAAATACTCTTTTGACTGATCTGAAACGTTGCCTTCCCCACTTGTAAAATATGCTTTTGTATAGCAACCTGTTGTTTGCTACTATTTTTAAGGAGGAACTACAACAGCACTTGAATGTGATTCAGAACGTCTGCTGAAGCGTCTCTGAGGGACCTAGTGTGATTACGCCGACTTTGTTGGAAAGACTCCCATGAATATCAGTGTTTTGTGCTCTGGATTTTTATATTTAGGAGAGGAAACAACGTATATATCCAATAAAGCTTTTCTTCAGGGACCCCTGCATCATTTAGGAGAAGAATATGTCAGATGCTAACTTTAATTTTTTTTACTTTTTCAACTGCTTCCATTAAGGTCCTTGAGACTTTTTCCACTGAGCTCTACAGCTATCCCTTTTTCAACTCATACTAATTAGTCATTCCATAAAGCAGATGTTGTGGACTTTTTTGGAGGGAATGCATCAGCACAAAAGCTTATTTTTATAATCATAGTGATATTTGGTTTTTAAAAAAACTCAACTTTTTCTAAACCCCCCTGTATTATGGTTGCTTATTTAAAAAACACTGAGAAATTAAACTGACATTCATATTGCAGGTACTTCAAGTGAATAGAAATTTTTACAAAACAGCATTTGTAGGTCTTACTGGTTAGTCCTGGGATTTGAGATACTGATATATTTAGAGCCACTGTAAATATTAACAAGTACATGTTATGTTACTGGTATCACAGATAAATATTTAGGTATAGCACAGAAGTTGTATTATGTGTGAAAATGTGTGTTAAAGAGTCAGATAATTAGACATTTAAATATTAGTTTTTGAAACTGTTGGATACCTCATTGATAGTTTGACTGTGTTGAACAGATCAGCATTAATACTCTGAAATAAAAAGAGTAAAAGTGAAAAAAAATAAATCTTCAAGAAATACTGTTGTATGTCTTGGTTTGCAGGTAGGACCTCACTGTGCTGGAATATGGAAAATGTGGGAGCTGGATGGAATGAGAAATTTACCTTCTTATCTTGTACTGAGATTGCTGGATGGATGAGCAGACAACAGAAAATAAGGAAATAATGAGATTGGACTATAAAGTAGTGTTAATGTGCCAGCAACCGAAGTGCTATTTAGTTTTTGTAGGCAAATGATCAAGATGTGAGATAAAAGCCTGGGCAAGTGTATTAATCTCCTAGAAATTTATTAGAGAGTGTTTAAAAAAAAAAAAAAAAGTATCTGAAACATGGTGCTGTTACAGGTTAGCCTGCAATCAAAGGTGAGGCTGAGGGCAGGGAATGAAAAACAGGTGAAGGGTGTCAATGTGAATCAAGAAAGAAGATATCAGAGAGGAATTAGGGTTTATTAAGACCTTGAACCCTCTCTGCCACAGAGTGAGGTTGACCTGGGATAGGGAAAATATGAGCCCTCCTGACTTATTTTCAGGTGAGATTTTTTTTCAGAAATAGAAGGGATGCAAGTGAGGCAAAGGTGAGAATGGAGAGTGTTTCTAACTTAACCCAGAAAGAATATTTCTCATTTGTGGCTGTGAAGAGTGGAAAGTAGAAATAATGAGATCAGAACTCGAACAGCAGCTCTCTAGTCAGCGTTGTAGGGCTGTATCATTGCTTGAACACTGTGCAGTGGTTTGTAGAGGAACTGGAATCAAGGAGAGAAACCACAGTGTGCTTGCACTGGGAAAAGATGGAGTCTCAAACACTTGCAGTTTAAAGCCACAAGTGTTAATGTGATGTTTCCTAAATCTGAATTGTCACAGTGTGTCTTACAGTACTATAGTTAGTCTCATCCAAAAGAAAATACTGTCTTCTCTTTTAAAAGGTATGTCTTCCACGGTGGAATACCAGACAGTAGAGTTGGAACGAGAGCTTGAAAAAGTAAAAAGCAAGAAATCAAATCTAGGTAACAAACTTCTTTCTACAGTTTCATGTGGATTGCAGTTTAATAAATGACCTTAAGATGCTGTGTTTAGCTTGTAACAGTCACTTGATTTGTTCCAGTTTGTTCTTAATCAAATTTGTGCCTTTGCAGTCTTTTCAAATTGTCATAGTTTCTATAAATACATCACATGGAATCATTGCGCCCCACTAATAAATAAATTTAAGTAGAGAGTCTGATTTGGATCTTATTTTTAACATAATTTTAGAGGAAGTGTAACACTCTTGACTTCCCTACATGGAGCTTCATAGCACAATCTATTAATATATAATGATATGCTTGTGATTATTTGGCATAATCAGAAACATTACTTTCCCCTCTGGTTTTGAATTGTTTTTACAGAAGTCAAATTGTGTTTAAGAACAGTAAAATAATTCTTAGCAAGTTTGTGTCATTTAAAACTTAAAAGTTATACTTGTAATGGCAGCCACTCAACAGGAATCTCTTTACTTATTCAAAGGCTGGCAGGATTTTTTTATTTATTAGTGTGTTATGCGCAAAACTAAGACTGTGGTTAGAAAAAGTTGCTAGGTTTTCTTTTAAACATAGTAGTGATGTCCAGTGAGTTAGTCTTGTCTTTCTTGCCTTATGTTATAAGAGGAAAATAACTGTTGAAATATTTGAAATTCCCTTCTAGCCCTTCAGGTTGTACTAAAGCACACATGTAAACAGCACATTTTAAAATTCAGTATGTTTTAAACCTTGCAAAATTGCTGTATGCCAGGGAAAAAAAAGTTATGGTGAAACTTGCCTGTAAACAAGAACGAAAAATCTGCTTCTGTATGTGTCCCAAGCCTTTCACTGAAGAGACTTTGTGTTTTTGGCATTGCTTTGTACAGTTCTTCAGGGTGGATGTTTTTATTAACTGATTGGTGTTGGTTCAAAATAAGATTTATTTTATTACCTATAGTTATAATAAGAGCTTACAATATCTGAATGATTTTTACTTGTTTTATTCTAAGGTGATCTATAGTATTAAACTTCTGTTTTTTCTCTTCTAAACAGAACGGCGGAAAAAAGCTTCTGCTTGGGAAAGGAATTTAGTCTATCCAGCTGTTATGATATTGCTACTGACTGAGACAGTAAGAATTTTTGCTCTTTTATTTTCTTTTCTTCCCCCCCCCCAAAAAAAAAAAAAGTATGGAGAATTTGTCAGTCATTTGGGGGAATACTTTTAAAATTTTTGAGTTATATGTCTTTAAGCAACAAACTTGATATTCTTTTCTTGACCATTTTAAAAGAACTTAACATTATGAAATCTGGTCAGGATAAATGTATACATTTAAAAAATATGGAATACGTTTAAATAAAAAGACTGTTTCTACTTCTTTACAGTCCATCTCAGTCCTTCTAGTTGCTCTCAACATTCTTTACCTGTTGGTGGATGAGACAGCAATGCCAAAGGGATCAGGGGTAAAGTAAACGTCTCTTGTGATTTTTATGACTTTAGCAATGCTTTGGAGCCCTTACAAAAGTGCAAGTGAGAGCTTCTGCTTTAATAACATTGAAACTAACGAGCCTCAGCCTTGTAGGTTTTGTGCGCACAGAAACACTTATTGCGTGCCATGTTATAGCGAGTTCTTAATAAAACTAGTCCAGAATGTTTATGAAATTACACTGATTCAGTAAAGTAAACTAGTAATCTGGAGTTTGCATTTTACTCATGTCTCCTACTTTTATACAGTCTAGAAATGTTCAATTTAAGAAACTGTGTTAAAAAGCAACATGAAAAGCCTGTCTTGTGTTTTTGTTCCTCTTACAAAACATGATATTTTTTCCTCCTTTATGATAAGAGTACTTCAAGACAGTAAAGAACAGCAGACTGAGTAGTAGTGTCTTTAATTGTGAGGTGTTTTTTGTTAACTTGGTGTTGCTTTCCTCAGCGTATAGCTGTATATGAGCTTGCAGAGCTACAAAGGGGGTTTAGTGGTGATGGCTGCTCTGCCTGTGGTATTGCAAACAACTGAAAGTGTCATCTTTTCAGACCTCTTATTTTAGTTTCCAAGTTTTAGTAACGGAGCATGTATAAAATGCAGCACAGTGGAGAGGTGCAGTGTGCGTAAAATGTGAATCGTTGTACGTTCTGTCCTAGTAATGCTGATTGAAGTTTGAAAGCTAGCTGATGCAATTGCATGGGATGGGACACTTGCAAGTTAGAACATCAGAATGCCTCTTAAATAGTGAATTGAGAAAAGGTTGTATTCCATGTAAAATGTTAGATTTTTTTGGTCATGGTAGAAGTTAACTTTATGAACAGTTGCATGTATCTTAGTAAATTATGCAAAGTATTTTTCTCTTTGTAGGGGCCTGGAATAGGAAATGCCTCCCTATCCACCTTTGGTTTTGTGGGAGCAGCACTTGAAATAATTTTGATTTTGTATCCTTTCTTTAAGAATTCTGTCTGTTAACAAGTATTCTGTCTAGTTTTCTGGGACACTGGTAATTTACTAAGCCTAAAAAGAAGAAAGAGACAGGTCAGTCCTTCTCAAGCACTCGAAGTGGTTGGTGTGTTTTGTTTTTTCTTTTTTCTTTTTTTTTTCTCTCTTTGGTTCTTAAGACTTTTAGGAGACTGCCGAGAACTTGAGTGAAACTTGCATTCCTTGGAGGTTCCTTTTTCCTTGATTCTCACAGCTATCTTATGGTATCCTCTGTCGTCGGCTTCTACAGTCTTCGTTTTTTTGAAAATTTCACTCCCAGGAAGGATGACACAACCATGACAAAGGTAAGGTAAAGTCTGTGATGATGGTGATGGCCCCCTCCTCTCTTTCTTGCCACCCAAGACAAACCGACTGTCTTAGTAATTGCCCTGAATGGCTCATTTGCAGTGATCAGTATTTGTTTGTAAGCTGCGTAAACACAAACTGGAAGATTTTCAAAATGCTGAATGAGTGGGAAAAAGGATGTGCTCTGTTTAGTTTGGATGGCATCCATTCACTTGTAAAAAGCTGGGAATAGCAGAGCTTGTTAACTAGCTATAGAAAAGCTAGTGAAAGAACTTTTTTCAAAGGAAACGTATTGCTAATGAGTAACTTTGATTGTGCTAACTGTACTTCAGGGAGCTTGTTTGAAATCTGAAGAACTTGGTTGCTAGAAGTAATACAGACAAAGTAATTCAAATTTGAATAATTAAACTGAGACTGAGGAGGCCTGTTCAGGAACATTTTGCAGTCTGAAGCTAATTTGACTTTCTTAAATTTAGCACTGGCTTCAGAATAACAAATGCTGTTACCTAACGTAGAGGAACGTGCCTAGGTTTTTGGCAAAATATTCCCACAGCTGACAAGGGGAGGTGATCAGTACCCAGGGAACAGATGGGGAATTTAACTATTTTTTCAGTGTGTTTCACTGTTTGCTTGCCTTTTTTTGTAATTTTTTTAATTTTTTTTTATTAGACTGGTTATAGTGGATAGGTCGTAGGAAGCTGAAATGTTCTTGACGTTATCTGTTGTTTGTTTACAGTACACCAGGAATAGCCTAGAAATAATGAATGCCTAAATATCTACCTACTTTCAAGAAGTTTTCTGATATTTTTTTTTTTTCCTTCTCTTTCTTTCTTTTGAATTCTGGTAGAATTAGAGCGGAAAAGAGTGATCCCTTGTGAGAGAAAGTTTCAATTACTCTTCATAAAGGCTTCACAAAAACTAAGAGTAAAATCTAGCAGCTGTGACTTTTTTGGTACTGTTTAAAGTAGTCAACAGGCATTCAATTGAAAGGAAGCTCTTTGTTGTAATTTTTTAAATAATGCTAATCCTGCAAGCAGTTACATACAAGGCTTAAGCTGATACATCAGTCATCTATTCTAAGCCTGTGGAATGGTTCTTTTATAAAAAGTTTGCAGGAATTAAATAAACAATTGATGCTTTGCAACATGATAGTTTTGAGTTATATTGAATCTAAGCATACCTAACACTTTGATTAAAAGCAAAAGGTGACATATTTGACTTTTTTTTCTAACTCTTCTATTGGATCATCTTCACCTTGTGTAACACCATATGGAGAAGCGTGACAGAAGTAAGCAAGGCTAACAATATGTTACTGTAAATTGCTTTAGGTTCAGGTTGAAGAATGTAACTTTCAGGAATTCATTTTGATCTTGACCACTGTTTTTTCTTTTTTTCTTGTTGTGTTTTTTTTTTTTTTTTTTTTTTTTTTTTTTTTTTTTTTTTTTTTCTCTTCAGCATTCTCAATTGAAATGCTCTTTGTCATTTTCAAACAGATCATTGGAAATTGTGTCTCAATCTTGGTGCTGAGCTCTGCTTTGCCAGTGATGTCCAGGACACTGGGTAAGTGAAATGGAAGTATAAAACATTGTAATAAAGGGTGTTTAATTGAGTTTAAAAACAAACAAACAAGAAAAAAGAACAGCCTGTAGTCATACCTTTCATAGTACGGATTTAATTTGCCATCACTTTCAGTAGAAAGAGCATGTATGTATGTGTGGCCTTCTTTTCTACACTAATATGAGCTGTTGAACATACATTCTCTGTACATGAGCTGCAAAAGATACATTCTGGAAAAAAAAGATGCTAAGTAATTTCTAGAGAATATATTCTTTTTAAAAAGGTAAGTCAGATTTCTTAAAACAGGAGATGGTGAGAAGAATAGATATAGAGAATGCATGTTCAGGGCAGTATAAAACAGTTTCATGTTCACCGTGAAATTAGTGCTCAGTTTTGTGAAAAAATACATTTGGTGATTTCAGGTATAAAATTTGAGGTAATGCTGAGTGCAAATGTCTTTTTTAAAAACAGTTAATGATTTTTCATTATTAAGTTTTTTATCAGCAATGAAACCAGGCTACTTTCATTTTCCCTAAAATTATCTGCTTGCATTCTTTGTTATTTCAGTTTTCAAATACAAAAATTAGTAATTCAGCATAGTAGAACCAAAGAAGTTGTGATTTTGTTAAGAACTGGTGGTAGCATTTGAAGTGGAGAAACTATTTTAACCAGTTGGAAAGACAAGATGTTTTGTATCTTCACTTTGTTTGATTAGGCAATCTTCAACTTGAATTCTTGAAATTGGATTGCAAGGCTGTTACGTGTTTATGTAGTGCAGGATACTTGCAGCTAATGTGAATTGCATTTGGAACATTAAACAGAACAAAACAAAAATCTTCACCTTGGGCTGGACAAGTCTTAAGTACAAGTTTAGGAGTTTAAGCTCAGGCCCACAGTCTAGTAATGTGTACCCAAGAGTTCTGTAGCTGACTTTCTTTTTCAACCAGAATTCTGTCAAATAAAGAGTAGTAAATATTTTCCAGTAATTTACTAGATAATTTTTATAGCAAACAAGAAAACCCCTGTAATGCATTTTGGAGGGTTGACTCTTAAAATACATATTCTAGAGCTCGTGTTTTAAAAATCTGTAGTAAAACTTCACAAAAATGCAAAAGAATAATTCAAGTATTTAAAGAAGTGCAGTTTTAAAATAGAACCAGTATGGTAAAGACCTAAGAAGTAAAACAATGTTAGCACTTAAGAGCAAGATGTTATGTTGAAAAGTTAGTGGTTTGGAATAGAATTTTAAGATTAGTATTGTCCAATAAGTTATTGCATTCATTATTTGTTTAAAAAAAAAATAAAAATCATTGTTAATGATCTATGAGATTAACAGTTGATAATAAATGGATTCTGTGGAATTAAGTGTACGTGCTGGGTGCATTGTTGTCTCATAGGAAACAGATTAATGGTAAAACTCCCTTAAAAAAAAAAAAGACTAACAAATGAAATTCCTGAATAGTTTGCCATAGAGATAAATAAAAGAAGAAAAAAGATGGAACAATTAACACACAGCTAACAAATGCACAGTCACAGCTGTCCAAACAGGATTAATAGAGTGCATTAGAGTACAGTGAGTCATGTGGTGCTTTGCAAAAATATCAACATGTGTTGCACTACATGCTACCGCCCTGTGGCACTGAATAGATGAAAAGAAATAAATATGTTAAGCAGATTCATAGTCTTTTCACTTTCTAAAAAAAGCGAGTTTCTAGGCTATACAGAAGAGACTAGACTTAATCATTATGGGAAAAGTGAAAAAGCAAAAGTTATCTAAGACATGTACTGACCCTTTTCAAGTTTAAAAAATGGAAATATGAGAATTTTTTTTGTGTTTCATAGCCTTGTCATTAAATATTTGGTGGTGGATGTCTCTAATCTGTCATTCTTCTAGAATTCCAGGAAGGTTTTTACTAAAATAAGTTATTCTACTAAAATAAGTTAACTCATCTTTTCCAGAACTTTTCAGCCTTTTAGTAGTCCCTGAAAAAAGGAACCATATTGCTAGCCACTGTGAAACAAATAGGGGACAGAGCACTTAATAGCCAGGAGTATAGAAACAAGGAGTTGCAAACAAAATTGAATTTTCTAATACACAAAAGGATTCCTGGAATTCTTCTTTTGATTATTATGGTTAAGTAAATGGTGATTTAAAACTTACTTGTATGTACAGTCTGAAAGCAAAATATTTCCTTATATTTTTTTTAAACCAGAACAATTTAAAAATTTTATTTGGTAAATTGCCACCAACTTTATTGATTCAAACTCAGCTTTCTCAATTTTCTTGTAGCTCTGCAGTCTGATTATAAAACACTGGACTGCTTTGAAAATATTCTTAAAGACACTGCCTGTTTGGCTTCAAGTGTGAAAGCAGCTCCATGTTTATTATCCTTCATCTGTTTACCGGTTGATTCAGTCAGCCAGTTTCTTCTTGTGCTAAGACTTCCTGTGATTTTTTTGATATTTCTCCCTGCCTCTCTTGATCAACTCTGTAATCTTTTTAATCTTTTTTTTTTTTTTTATCCCTTGAAAATTCTCCTTCTTTTAATTTTCTTCATTTTTACATGTTTTCCTTAAATACTAAACTTGATTCCCCTATTTTCTAATTTAATTGACTGACGCTGAGTACGAGAAGCGTGTGTACCTATTAACAGTGTGATAGCTGGCTGTAAGTCTTGGGTATTAAGGTACAACGAGATTTGTAAATGCTAGATTTACCCTTGAAAGGGGAGTAACTGACCCTTACTTCTGTTCTATCTTAATTCTGTTCTGTCTCACTTCAGTTATTAGCACTGTTGAAGTCAGTTCTTAAAAGTCCCCAAACCTTTGTAAAATAAGATGATAGAAAACTTGCTTCCAGGAACTTCAGAGCCAGGGTTACTTTCTGATTGCCTAGTTTTCTGTTGCCATTTTAGTTTTGGGGCAAGGTAAGCTTCTGTCCTTTGCACTGCTGGTCTGTACTGTGAGAGCACACGTCACTGTGACATCATCTATGCCAAAAGTTTTTTTGGGAATATAATGGCTCATCGATCCAGACAACTGTGATCTGGGTATCATCTCAATATTCTGCCCTTTATTCAGTGCAGTCCTTGATGTAGACCAAACAAAAGAACAACCGAAGGTTCTTCTGCTTTCTGAGATGGACCCTTTAGCTTGTAGACATTTCCACATTTTGGAAAAATTTTGCCCACTTAGCTTTAGTGATTGACTAGCCTTTGATCCGCACAAACCCCAAGTATTATGGGGTCTGCTCTGAAGATCACCTGTCAGCACTATCTTTCAGCCAAACTCTTTTTGTTCTGTGCAAGTGCTTTGTGGCTGTAGTGATGGGTAGATCTATAAAAACTGCGCGTGGAAACATGTATTTAAACTTTGATTTCAAAAGCAGTGGCTCTGGACAACACTTAGAAAGGCTTAGTGTTTACCGTAAGATGTTGCGGCTTCTGTGGAAAGGCTTTTTGCTACTTGTTTTCTTTAATAAGAAAGCCCATGGTGCATTTAATTTTTTTTATTATTTTTTTGTTATTTTTTATTCCCCCCCCCAATAGATAAAGGTTTCGTAGAAACTGAGATTTGAAGCAGTTTTCATACTGATTTTTTTCCTGGTTATACTTACTGAAATTATAAAAGCAGAATTCTTATCTACAATAAACAATTTACTTCAACTCACATTATTCAAGCATTTTACTAAGAAACTTATGAAACATTTTGATTGATAAGTGTCTTAAGAGTTTTATAGTGGTCCTTGAAGGGGAAAACGACCTTGAGAACATTGTCTTCTGTGTTTAACCATATGTATTAGAGTGTGTTGTCTGAAATAATTTTGCATCTATATGTAAAAAGTAATAGAATGAAATTTTTACGGTTCTTAAAAAAAAACGTAATCGAGACTTTGATGTAAATCTTTAACGCAATTTTAACAGGAATCACCAGATTTGATCTGCTTGGAGACTTTGGAAGGTTTAACTGGCTGGGAAACTTCTATATTGTATTATCTTACAACTTGCTCTTCGCTATCATGACAACATTATGTCTGGTGAGAAAGTTCACTTCTGCTGTGCGAGAAGAGCTCCTGAAGGCATTAGGTAATACAAAGCTGACAATTTAGTTTGTACTTGAACGTTTCCTTTCTCCAGCATTGATACCTTGATGTGCTACTGTTAAAGTTCTGTTACAACTCACAGAAAACTTTTTTTTTTTTTTTTTTTTTTTTTTTTTTTTTTTTTTTTTTTTTTTTTTTTTTTTTTTTTTTTTGAGCCCTACATGTTTGGAAAATCTTTGTACAGAATATACAGAATCTTAGTTACTCGCTGAGTGACACCTGTACTTGATATAATCAAAATGATGTTCAAGTTATGCATTCATGTTTTGTGGCCGTAGGAAAAGGACTTCAAAAATATTTGATACTAAGATGATAAAATGTACATATTTAGTGATGTGTTGTTACTACATCTTGTCTTTACTAATTAATGAAGCTCCCACCTCTTTAGAAACCTAGAGTAGTATTTGCTTGAATTGAGAAGACTGATGCTGAAACTTCAGTTTATAACTGTGGATTCAGTTTGTAGCATTTAAAAGGTCCTTGTGTTAGTTTTCACTGATGACTGTGGTTTCCAGAGTTGTGGGCCTAGTAAACAAAATCCAAGAACTTCATAGAGTGCACCTCTGCTGGTGGCAATTAAGGTAAAATCAGACCTGCTAAATAGGGAAATACAAAATGACCACTAGTGTAGGATTAAAACAAACCATTCTGTGGATTTTGATGTTGAGTTTTGAACCTCCATGGGAACAGATTAGTGGACCAGTGGTGTGTGAATCTGTCCATTGCTTTTTATTGCTGAAAATATTTTCAGAGAAATTTCATTGTTGACTGAAACAGATATATGATATGAGTATGATGTGTTTGACATTATCCTCCAGCTTTTAGTTAAGGTCATTTTATAAGAAGACCTTGATTCGTCTCTTTCAGTTGACTTGCGCAATCCTAGTTTTTTGTGCAACTATTTTGACCGTAAAAGGATTACTTTGTGTAATGTAATGGCTGTTGCAGAGCTCTGAAGGAAGGAAATTAACATCAGTCAGCATGGGCTTATAGCAACATGTCTGGTAAAACTTTAAAGTTTCTATCTTAAACCAGTAATGTAAAATAACTCTCTTGATAATTTATGCCACTTTACTCTATTAAACATACATATTTTTTTATTAAACACTATATGTTGAAAGCTGATTAAGAAACATAGTAGGCCTAGTAGGATAATGGTCCTTGGGTGGCATCATTCTAGTGGATTTTTTAGGGATTTGTTTGGCCTCTTGCATATTGTTTCATTTTGTGTAAATATTGTGATCAAAATAGAGAAGCAGAGTAATTGGAAAGAGATTTGCATTTGACACAAGCAGGGAGTTATAAATCCTGCACAACATAAGTTTCTGACACAATCTGGATTTGCTTTCAGTGCTATGCATAACAAACCATGTCTGTTAAATACTGTCACAAGGAATTCAAAGAATGAGAACCAAAATTTGTGTGCTCATTTCCCCCATGCTGAAAAGTGTGACACTGAGGACTAGAGATTGGTGGAGCATCTTGGGTAATTAGTGGAAAGTAAATTCCTTTTGCAGGCCAGTGACCGAAAGAATTCATGTCATATTGGGACTTAGAAATAATACAACATAGAGTAGATTTTGGTTATTAGTGCAGTCAGTTTTGGAATTCCAGTGATGCAAAGTAGTTTAACTTGGTACATCACGGCACATCAGTGAAACGTTCAATATAGTCAACTCTAAATTGACTCGGTAGGAGATTTCAGAGAGGAACTGTAGCAAGCGAGGAAGGACTGACATCCTGCCTCTTGTGAATAAAATATGGTTAAACTCACCATCTTTCCCTGCCTTCCCCCATAAGAGAGTAGCTTAACTACTTGCCTGGGGCAGGATGAGAGACTTAAAGTAGCACTTGTAGAAGAGAACTCTACAATAAAAATAAATGGCTGGAAATTGAGATAAACAAATTAATAAAAATATTATTAGACATATAAACAGTTCAGAGAGGTGATGTGGTCATCACCGATGATCTTAAGATCAGGAATGGATGCTTTTCAGAAAGATGCTATAGTTTAAAAGAAATGTTTTAGGTAATTATTTTGGTGTTTGTAAGTTGACAGAGTAAAGGGTTGCAAGTCTTTCTCAATTCTTGACATCTAAGTCTGTGACTTAAGCAATGGCTTGTCTCACTTCCATGCTTTGTTAAAGCATGAGTCCGTTGTAACGGACTTTTCTCACTTTAAATGCAACTGAGGGAATTTCACAGAAGTAATTCTTAGCTGAGCTAGAATGTCAATACTGGTCTAGCAAATATGAAGTAGAATTTCATTTGTATGTATTCTTTTGAATAGTTGTATACATGAAACATGGAAGAATCTTGATTTTTTTTTTTTATTTTTTTATTTTTTTTTCCTTATTGCGTAATGTTTTGCAGGATTAGATAAACTTCATCTGTCAAACAATCCAAGAGACTCTGAGACAAAGCCGTCTGCAAATGGGCATCAGAAAACACTGTGATTAACAATCACCTGCAATCAACAGAGCTGAAAACATCAACCTCATGGCATTCCTGTCATCTCAACAGCATTTTAATATTAATTTTTTTTTTTGTTAATAATTTGGGTCCAACCTTGTCTCATTTTTTGATGCTGTGTGCATCTGAGGAAGTTAAGTATGTCAGATTCTTCTCTTTCCAGTGAACTTTTGGTCTGCTTGTTTATTTCCCAGTAAGTTAATGCAGGAGGTGCCTTGAAGACTGGAAGCTGAAGAGAATAATGCATTCCTTTTTATTTGTTGACAGTCTCATATCTTTAGATATAAACCTGCTATCATTTGAATGCCCAGTACCTCCTGTGTTATACAGACACGGCTATAAAGACTAACTTTGGGACTTGGTTAAAACGAAAAAGAAGAAAAAAAAAAAAAGGGATACACTTGAAGCCCTGTATGACCCTTATTGGAGATGTAAAATACCTGGAGTGGGTATTCTTGACAGTAGATAAACAGTTCCACTAGGAATGTGTTAAAAATGCCTGGTAGAGTAACTGGTAGAGATCACAGTCCCTTTCATGCTGGATACAGTGGGCTGTTCGTAGTCTAATGTCACGAAGCTTTCTTGGAGGGCCAGCATTTTCAGCTTTCTGTTCTTAGCTATAAATGCCAGGTTGCTTTAGTGGCAGCCAGACAATGTCTTACTGAATAGAGTGAAGTACAAGATGAAGATTAACTTCAGTGTTAAATCTGAGCCTAGTATGCTTTGTAAAAAGCTGTGTAGACCCCCTGTCACAGCTCTTACAGTTCTGTAAGCTATTGTGCCATGGAGGTCACTTACCCCACTGAGCGCATCCCTGTAAAATTCTTTATGAACTACTGTATATAAGCAGTACTTGTAATCAATGCAAGTAGCACAGGCCTAGGAGGCTGCAATTGCAGTTTTTTACAATCTTCTTTAATTTGAAGTAAATTATTTCTCTGAATTTATACTATAGTTATCAGGATTTCTGTTCAGTGGCATAATCCAGTATCTTTCACTCGCTTGTTTTTTAATGTACACATGGACATGTATATAGGCCTACATGTGTAGATATCGTAAATTAAATTCTAAGCTTATAGAGATGACATAGGTGACTTGGTAAGTAAAACTTGTGTGTTCAGTCTTGGTAGTATGAATTTCTGTGGTGTTGCAGTTCAACTGTTCAGAGGCATGAGATTCAGGATGGCATCAGTGGGTGGTAATGTCGTTTTTCTTAGCCTTGGGAATCCTTTAGGCGGTTTACAGTAAAGGAAAGACCCACCAACCAAAACACAAGTAAGTATTCAAAATCTGGTTGCACTTTTTTGTCCTGCTCTGCTACAACGTAGTTGATCTTCAAACAGATTGGAACGGGGCACCTTCAGTGTGTGCCTGTTATATAGGGAGTCAGATAATGTTCCTATTTATTTCCTATTTCTGTAAAACAAGTATGTCTGTAGTTTGAGGTCTTACACGGGATCAAGTGGTGACAGCTGGCTCTCCAGTGTGGTTCCAAAATAAGATAAACCTTGTGTCAGAAACACTTTGGCTGTTCTCGTGAGAGACTGCTCTGGGCTGTAGACCTTATTGCTGTGTGTGTGAATTGAAGCTGCTTTTTTTTTTTTTCCCCTGGAGTGCTTAAAGAATCAAGCTCCAGTATACACAAGGATTTCTCAGTTGTTGTTTGGGTTTTTTTGTTTGTTTGTGTGGTGGTTTTTTTTTTTTTTTTTTTTTTTTTTTTTTTTTTTTCCCCAGCTGCCTTTTCTGACTTGAACTGGGGCATAATGTAAATACTGCTGTAGTAAATATGATGCTAGAGTTACTTTTTTTTTGTGTGTGATTAGTATAAATTGAAGGCTTCTTAAACTGACTATTGATGTGTTGTACTGAGTCTTGGAAGACTTAAAGTAAAATTGCTTGATTTCACTAAGATTTACAAGCATCTTTTCTGTTGTTTGAGTTTAATGCTGACATTTTAGTGAGAAGTCTTTATCTGAGTCAAAGTTCTGCAAGCAAGAACAGAGACCTGTAATTAAAAGTTGTTTTAAAATGTGTTTACATTTAAAATATTGGGAAATTTATTATTAGAGGTGTCATTCAGGTGTTCTCAGAGCTTGTAGCCTTATGTATTAGCATTATAGTTAAAAATAACTGAAATGTGCCCACTTGTCCATGCAAGTGATTGTGTGACCAAAATTGTCCTTGTGTCTTAATGGGGCTGGTGAATTGTGATGTGTGAGGCTAGTTAGCTTTATGAAAATATTTCTATAACAACTTTAAACACACAGTTATTTAAATACACTCTGTGAAACTGAAAAAATGAATTTAAGGAGTAAATCTAGGGAGCGTGAACCAGCGTAGGTCTGGCTCCTCATGCTTTTGGAGAAGTATTTGTCCTGGCATCAGTGACCCAAGGACACAGAAAAAGATGGGATTACAATGCATATGTGGTTTCTGAAAGTTGATCAGTTACTTAAATTGAGCAGAGAGAGTTCCTGCTGATAAGCACACAAGTTTCAGACAAGACTTTAACATTTTTTTGAGAGACTTTTACAGCCTTGCCTGTTCCCACCGATTCTGCAGTCAGAGAGATGTATGGGTTAAGGCTACATTAGTGAAGATTTTACCCTGAGATGTGGAGGATGGTTAAGATGCTGTGTGGTATCCAGGGTGGATGATAAATTCATAACTACCCTGTGCAGCTACTGACAGTGTTTTTGTTTTGAAACCAGCTGTTCATATTGTGACACTGTCCACATTAAATTACACCTTTGGCCTTGAAAATGACATGCTTATGCAAAACTTCTTTACAGATACAATGCTACTTTCAAATATACTATGTGTAAGATATAGGTCACTATATACTCTTCACAGAAGCATATGGCCACTTAAGTACAAGCAACTGGTAATTCATTAATGGATATTGATGATACATTCCTAGTATTTTGACTCATGTAGAGTCAGGTGGTCTATACCTTCAAGGTATATACAGCTGATCTTAGTAACATTAACATCTGCCTCACTTCTTATGAGGCAAAAAGCACATTAAACACTTCCATCTTCAACTAGATATCACACAAGACCAAAAAAATAGATGTAAACTACGTGTTTTAAGTTAGTTTCTTGGCTTTATTCTGTGTTGGTAGCACAATATTAGCTGCAGTGGCAGAACTGTAATGTTGTGGGAGTTCTAAGTGTAAAGCACACAGACTTATCACTTTAAGCTGAAAAATAATAGTATTGGTTACTGTACAAGTAACAGATTTTGCATTCACAGGAAGCTTTGTTTGCGGTCTGTAATGTGATGTTTATTGTTGGCCTTGTTCCTCTGATACTTTTTGCCCTGTTGACTGTTTTAGTGTCATAGCAATTAAAGGATTTGACGAGTTGTTTTCCTTGACTGGTTCCGCAGTACCACCTCGAGTACCGTAAAGGCCCGGCTGTCGCTGCGGTTGAGCCTGTGGGGATGAACGCGTGAGTGGGTGCTGCAGAGTGACGCTCTGCAGGAGTCACTGGGAGTGACGGGTGTGAAGGGGGCTGAGCCCTCCTCTGTCCCACCAGGTCTCTCCTACTCGCCCGTATATCTCTGCGGCAGCTGATGCTACTTCAGGTGGTGTGTCCACTGCTGTGTTGGAAAGACAAGATGGCCCTTTTCTTAAAGAATTTACAGTCTAAAATAGAAAGGAATAAGGTGGAAACAAAGAGCAATTGGCTTCTTCATGCATCTGACTTTCCTTGAGTTTTGTAAGAATGTTCTGGGTTATTTTCCTTTCTCTTTCTTTTCCTCCTGTTCCAGAAGGGTGATGGGCTCAGGTGGTGTATGTACAGTAGCCGAGCCTTATGCTTAATGGATTTAAGCAACATGTATAATTTTGTAATACCACATATAGGAAGATGGCTAAATCCTGTTGTTCTACATGTACTCTAATTTTTAAAATAGCAATTTTAAAAACCTAGGTGAAGTCATTTACGCAGAGATAGCACACTAAGGCCATGTTAATAAATTCTTTAAAGAGAAACGTGCTTAGTTTTATTTTTAAAAGTGTTGGTGTGAACTGTGAACCTTTAAATGCTTTAAGGAAGTAAGATCCCCTACCCCCAGTGTTAGTATTTTTGTTGTTATTTTAGTGCTTGCTTGAGACAATATTGCACACACTAAGTTCTCTCCCCAACTCCTATATTTCAGGAGCTGAAAGCTTGAGCTCCTGAATATTGAATTTACTATTGGTAAACTGGCAGGTTATTTCAATCACATTAACAGCCTTTGAACTTTTAAAATAATGCTGCTTTTGAATTCATCCCATTCAGGGAGAGCAATCTAAGCCAACAGCCATCACCCAGTGGGTCCCCGCATGGATTCCAGAACACACTGGTGTCCAAGGGCAGCCTGCGGATGGTGATAAAACCTCTGTCACCTTGTTTTCCCTTGCCCAGTGCCCTTCCCTCAGCCAGTCTCTGACTCTATTGTAAGATGTTGTGATGCTCCGGTTCTGTTCGAGGTGAGAGATCAGCCTGTGGCTTGTCCGTCTGCCACACCCGTTTCCAGATGCCGAACTGGGTTACTTTTGATGGGGATTGCAGACTCTCAGGGTTTCCAGGTGGTAGCTGTGAATGTTTTTTAACTGTAGGTTTTCACTTTTGGCTCCGTTTTGTTGGGACTAAGAAGTCATTCAGGATTTTCTGGTTGTATGTTTCTGTGTAGGCCATTCTGTGTTTGAATGGCTTCTTGCTGTCTCAAGAATGCTGCATGGTTTTGCATAGAACCGTGTTCCCCCAAACCACGTCTAGAGAGATCTCCTGCAGGTTTCATTTTAACAATTAAAGCCTGATAATATCAGTCAGAATCTTAGTAAGCAGAATGCGTCTGGTGGGGAATTAACACTAAACGTGACTTCCAGAATTCCCACTGTGCCCAGTAATTGGTAGGGGGTAATGAGATGGAGCTCACCTGTGCAGACAGTCTGTTTTCCATTCTTTTTCTAGTTAATCTTTAAAAATCCGTATTACTAGAAGCATATTTAAAATCCGTAATGATGAAACAATTTTCTGAGTCTGGCCGTAATTCTTGAAGATACCGAACATCCTGGCTTGCTTTCCTTTTTCATGTTTTCAAGTCATTATCTTATTTGCTGGTACTGATGTTAGTAGCAGATACTCTTCTTGATGTAGATGAAACATGAAATAACAGAACAAGAAAAATCTAAATAGATCTGATTTATCATCTGTAAGAATATATGCCAGAAGGAAACTTAAATGGGAAGGTTTTTTTTAAATGTTTCCCAATTGAAGCACCTCAAATTCTTCTTTCAAAGAGAAAGAAGAAAAACATGTATCATTAGTATATGAATGTTAATTTCATGTTCTCCAAATATGCCAGTAATTCACTAACACTGAAAAGAACTTCATAAATTCTTAAAATCTATTTTGTGATTCTCAGTGCAAGAGTATCCTTGACTGTAGTTTTATAGAAGCCTGTGAACGTTTGAAGGTAGCTCTGTCTTGGCAACAGAAAATCTGAGGATGCTTGCTAGTTCTGTATTAATTACCGTACTTTTCTAAGTACCTTTTTTTTTTTGTTTCGTTTATTGCTCATACACTTTTTTTTTTAATATACGTAGTGTTAAATGTTTTAACAAATACAGAGAGTGACCCCAAACAGTCAAAGGGGTGGTGTCAGAAATATCCTGTAAATGTTGATGTCCTAACATCCTAACATATCTAAATCCAAGCTATTTATAAGCTGTATCTGTATGAAGGCCTCACATAAACACAGAAATTAGGAAATCCCAGTTCTTAAAGGCTTCAGGTATCCAACTCTTTATCTGTACCTCCATGAGCACTTCGGGATACTGCTTCTCAATTGCTTCCAAGTGTTTGTTGTATATTAACCTCAAGTGTGGCTATTGCTTCCCCCCACCCACCCCTATTACATAAATTTTGTAGTCGGTATCACTGGATGAAGCTCCTTTCATGAACAGTGCTTTATTTTGCATTCCTCATGTATTCAGTGCTTGCATAGATAGAAGTAGCGGGGCACTTGCTTTGATTTTAATATGTTTATTTTCCCACATAGTCTACACAGAGACATTCCCCCGTTAGAAATATTCTTCCATTGAGAAAATATTAATCTTTATTCATTCACTTCCACTTGATCTGTTTTTTTACCACTAGATCCCATTAAAACAATCCCGTCATTAGAGTGGGTCCTCTAACAGATTACCAAGAGCTCATGTAAGTTTGGATTAGGAGTGAGATGGAAATGGTTTAGTCATGGCATATATTCGTGCTTTTAACTTCCAGTAGTGTGAGGCAACCAGCCCACTTCTCAGTGAGAGTCACGTGCTTGTCCGGCCGATTTGAGCCCGTGCCGATGGCAGGTACGCTGGAGTAGCTGACGTACTGTGGGACCGCTCTTCAGTATCTTCCATGTCATTAGTAAAGACTGCAGCTCTTAGTGTGCCTTGCTGCCTGCCTTGGTTGGAGATCGAGACGCATCATTCCGGGGTGTCCGCAGTGTGTCTCTCTCATGTTTTGGTCAAAGTCAAACTCCGTGTGGTGCCAAGGTAAGAATCCATGTGCGCTTCCTGTACCTTTGGTATTTCGTCTGTATGAGCAGGTTTTGGACCTTCTCTATCCATGTAAAATGATAATTCAGATAAGTGGCATGGTGGTGGTACCTGTATTGTGAATATGATGGATGTGTTTAAATGCTTAAGGAGAAAATTAACTGTTGCATGACTTCTGTTTACTTCCTAACCATAAGTTTTTCCAGTCTGGGCTAAAATTAGATTCACGAAATCTGCACAGGTAAATTTCTCCTCCCTATCTTTGTATAATAAAACAAAGTTGAGCCACTTTTCATTATTTAAAGGTAGGTTTCAAAGTGTTTTTGTCTTACTTGGCCTCACTCCTATTACTTTAATACAAATGGATAGAAAATGAAGATACATTTGGATCAGGGATTTGAAATCTTAGTGTACTTTATGAAATACATGTACACAAAAAAAATATGGCTAGACTTCCTTTACTTTTTTGTGGGGTTTGGAACCCAATTCTGTGTTATCTAGACAATGCACATTCCTCTTGTCTTCATGAAGCTTTGTCTGTAAAATTCACATTGAAGAGACCGAAAATATTCTGAGAGTGCTGCTGGCCATCTTGTCCACAGGGATCAGCTTCACGTGGGCTTGGGTGACGTGACCATACAAATCCAGCCGAACGAGCATTTCTGTGGATGTTTCTACTGCTGGTGCTGCAACAATGGCAGCAGATACCTTCTGTCCTGCACTTTCATGTTCTTCACTGCAGTGTTACTGGTTAAGATTTCAGTTTACAACAAGAAAAAAGAAAAATAACGCACAAACTTAACTGTGTGTGAGGCTGAGAGATGCTGAATGGAATCAGCAGTCCCCTCTTGGTCTGATTTGTGCTTAAGGCTTTCTAAACTCTGCAGTCTTAAGCAGCTGATGTTACTTTCACATTAATGTATCTTGCACCAAGGGAAAATACAGCTGAAAAATTATGCTTTTGGTGTTAATCAGAACAATCTTCTGTGTACATATCTTCTCCCCAGCAAAGCCTTCCTGGTTTATTTTAGGTCATCCAGAAATATGTTTTATAATGTTCTCAATTGTGGATACTCTGCTGTGTTAGAGAACTAAATGCAAATATTTGCTGCCTTAGCCAGGTTAATTTTTTTTCTTTTTTGTAAAAAGCAGTGGTAGCGTGTTTTTTGCTTTGTTTGAAATGTTACACTGAATATTTTGAAGGAAGTTTTTTTTTTTTTTTTTACTGTGTTATCAATAAAGTTAAAGTGTGATTCGTAGTGGGGTTTTGCTGGTTTGTTGGGGGTTTTTTTTGTGGTTGTTTTTTTTTTTTTTTTTTTTTTTTTTTTTTGTTTTTTTTTTTTTTTTTTTTTTTTTTTTTTTTTTCTTCAATAGGTTTGGAGTTATTTGTTGGCAATAGAGGAATGTGAAAGCTGAAGAATCCTGAGATCTTGAGGATTGCCACAGAGGCCATCCTCTCTGTGGGTACTCTAGAAAATGGCAGGTCTATTGGCTGTCAGTGTTTAATGAACTTTTCTTTGGGGAGTAGAATCAATACACACACACACACACACACACACACACACACACACACACACA
>WHYT01017074.1:259291-380579 GCA_009806455.1 Tetrax tetrax | reverse complement strand
GTCTGTGGCATTCTAAATTATCCTGTCATTAGTTGAATAGTTGCATTCTCCTCTCTTCTTCCTTCCTCCCCCCAGTTTAACATCCTTTTGAGATTCTCAAATGGTCAGGTTTTTGAAATATGTGATGTATGATATGTGATGGAGATTTCTGTACGCTGAGGCATTACAGCCCTGTGTTTAAGACAGATGCACAATTAATCTCATCCTCTACTTTAGGTAAGTGGGGTTTGTTTATAGAAGAGTATGCTGATTATGCAATGAATGTCATTTTCAGTAGCTTAATAGGTTGACTGAAGGGCAATTTTTTTGGATATAAAAAAACCTGACCACCATGTTTCCTGAACTGTTTGAAACTTAAACAGCTTCAGGCTTTCCACTTCACAGGAGACTTCAGGCCTTTTTCAAAGTTCAAGAGTCACATGGCTGGAAGGGGCCTGGAGACATCAGCTCCGTTCAGCTCAGAGGATCAAACATTCCTACGTTATTCCTGGTATTTAACCAGCCTGGCAGGACTATCTGCGATGTGATTTCTGTGCTGTCTCTAGGCAGTATATTCTAGTATTTAATTGTCCAATGCTTCCTAAATGTCAAATGTGAACGGCCCTTGCCAGGCTTTAAACTTTAATTTGGTTCTCAAACATCCATAGTGAGACAAGTCTCTGTTTGCACCAGCTTTTTCCATGCCTGAAAGGTTACGTTTCCCTTTGTTTTCTATTTAAGTGACCCCCAATTCCCTCAACTATTTTATGCAGGCCTCTCATCATCCTTTTTCCTACCTGTGGGGACCCTCGTGTTTCTAGAAATGCAGAGCTCAGAGCTGGACACAGAAGCCTCCAAGCTTGACACCTTACACTACCCCATGTACCTTTTTGTTTGGTTCAGTTTTTGCGACATCATTCATGAGCTTGTGTTCTCACACATGTAGCAATACAGAAACTTTCTTAGAAGGACATCAAGAAATATATTTAAGATGTGAGTAATCTCATACATGAGGTTATCCTTACATAATTGTGTATCTCGCATTTTTATTTTTGTGACACTGTTTTCTGCTTAATCTGCCAGACTGTATCCTGTTACAGAAATGAACTGAATTGGCTTGCTATGATTCTCTTCTTGACAAATCCCATGTCAAATACGAGTTCCCTTTAAGTAGTTTGTACCAGTGTTTTTCTGGGAAATGAAGGGAACTCATGTCTGCAATTCCCTGGGATTTCTTCCCTCCTCCCCGGTTTCAAGATAGGCTTATCAATTCTTGGTCCTTTGTTGTGTCACACATTCTCCACAAATTCTTAGAAAGAACCATCTCTGAAAGCCCTGCAGACAGCTTTCTGGCTGCCCCACCGCAGCGACCGATCTGTAGAATGCTTTTTATCTAATGGTTCTCTAATACAGCCTTTCCTGCTTCCAGCTTACAACCGTAACCCCACACACCTGGCATTGCGGTGACCACCCCACTTGATGTGTGACACAATGTGATGCTGTCAGCATTATTTGGAAGCTCGCTATCATTTGTGTAGTTGATCAGGTATTGCCTTTTTATGCAAACCAGATTTTCTTGTTATCTTGATATATTGCTGTCTCATTTTGTTTTAGCTTCTGACTTTTGTGCTCATACTTTTCTTATAAATTGTCTGCGGTGGCTTACTTAGTTTCAGCCGACTGAAAAGTCATAATCATGTTTTTTTCTTTTGAAAGTGCTCAGTACTTACTGTGGTTCCAGGCTCTCTGAAGTTCTGAAATGATCCTGCATCTTTGAGGGCCACTTTTATCTTCCTACAGCTGTCTGGAATTGGTCAGTTGTTCAAGCAGAAGCAGCAGCCAGAGTTCTAGTTAGTAAAGGTGGCTAAAGAAAGAGGGGAAAAGAAAGTTATTTTTGCCACAACTACCACTTGCAGTAGTGGCAGCCCTTGTGAGTGGGGACCTGTGCTGCAACAAATCAGGTGTAAAAGACAGGTGAGGGATCAGGGTATTGCTGAATGAACACAATGCCTGAAACAGCTGTGGCTCACCTTGGGGAAAAGGAAATGAAAATGGAGGAAGGTTGGAGTGACAGACGGAGGAAGAATAAAAATGCTGGAATACCAAAGGTGAAACAATATAAAAGGGAAGCAACAGCACCCTTCTAACTTTTATTTCTCTAAACACAAGGCAAATATCGTTGTCCATACAAAATCATTTGTTCTTGGAAGATCTGGCTCTGAAAAGGCTCCAAAGTTAGAAGTACATGTGTTATCAGCTACGATCTATGATATAATTAATTATAAGTGATATTTATCAACATTTGAAGATTTTCTTTTGATAATACGAGCGACGTAAAGGACAAGTATGTTGCCGTCCCAAGGAAAACTCTTCAAATGCTTGAGGACAGGTGTGATGAAACAAATGTGAAGAAGAAAGCAGATTAGATTTGGAGTTACTTGTAGGTAGTCCATATGTGGATGAATTGTGAGCAATTGGACGAGTGGGCCTGATCAGTTGCATGATCCATGGAATCCTGTTGCCATTTGCCACTGGCACCAGAGGTGATTTAGAGGTTAAAAGCAACCAGTCCACATACTCCGCTGATGGACCATTATCCTTCAGAGAAAACACAGGATTTTCATCACTGAACTTTCCCAAGACAGATGTACTGTTCTTATCCCGTACGGGTGCAGCACAGGGGGTACAGCTGTGTTGCAAAAACGAGGTACAGAACTTAGCTGAGCATTGGTTGTTCGATGGGAAACCAGTATATCTGCTGTGGGGTTAGTTAAAGGCAGGATACTCAATGAGAGAAGAGGCATCTTAGATCTTGTCCTTGGTATAGACTTGTATGATCTACTACCTTAAATATGTTTCTGCATGTAGGCCTGAGCAATCTGGTCATCATCTCTGAAGGTGCTCCCATCAGTGGCCAGCAAAATTCTTAATAGCAATGAATCCTTTTCTTAAAATTAATCATCTCCTTGAGTGCAGTCCCAACTCACTGTGGCTGCTTTCTCTCATTGCTACCTTGATATCTGAGGTTCTGTAGGGAGTCGCACAAGCCTTGCTTTTTGTGACTCTGCTTGTAAATGCTTTCAGCAGTTTTAATAAACATTTCAACACCTGCACCATGACCATGTCTTCCTCTCCATGCGTTCCCTTTGAGTGAAAACGTGATGTAAGAGAGGGAACCATCTTTTTAGGGAGGATGGGATGTGAAGTGGGAGTTGTCAAGGTCAAACAGCCTGATGGTAGCTGAACACTTTCATATTGTTTCATCTTCCTTCTGTTGTGGTAGCTTTTCTCTACCAGGCCGAGTAAAGCTTCCTTATAGCTGCTAAAGTGACCCTTCACAGCATATATCAGCATCTTCAAAGTGGAGATGTTGCTAGACCCAAAGGAATCAAGAGCTTAAATGCCACAACCCCCCCACAAAACTATCTGAAAAGCTCACTTAAGATTCTAAGATTTGATTTACGCTTTGAATTTTCTAAATTTTCTTCTAAAACTATGAAAAAACTCATCAGTTCATGTTTTTTTTTTTTTTTTCTTTAAAAGTTATGTTCATTTAATGTGCACGTCTGAAAGTGTTTTCCAGTGGAACACATGATGTTTCTCAATAAAGATGTTAAAGACAAACATTAAGTGTACAGGTAAGAGAAATAATGAAAACCGTCAAGTAAGACAAGTTGATTCTTAACATTAGCTTTGATCCTGTGTATTCTTTTTATTTTATAGTCTGATTCACTGCAAACTGCTAGGACCTATTGTATTTCCAAAAGATCCCTACCACCACAGAGCATTAAAAGGATGTATCCGTTTGTCAGTACAAATCAGATTTAGTTGCCGTGTTAGTTAATGCTCATGTATCAACCTAAGAAAAAAAAAAAAAAAATAAATCCCTTAAGACCCCCTGTATAGTGTATGTTTTAAATCACAACGTGACAGGAAAAGCAGCAGCCCCTTCTGTACTCCGTGAGAGAATTCTGTATCTAGCAAAGAGCAGACGGGTAATCTTGTGCTCCCCTACTGACTGTTCACTGACAAGAAAGAAAAAAAAAAATCAGATTCTATCCCATGCAAACATGCACACTGACCTTCAGTGGTATGTGTAAAACAAAAACCAAACAAACAAGAATCCCACCACAGGCCTCCTTCAATATTTACACTTTGTGGTCTCCAGACAATCGCAAATGATGACACTGGGCTTCCTCCATGAGACATGAAATACTAATGCACCACACTTCAATCAGGTTATGTCTTTAGTATTTTAATGTGATTATGTATTTAATTAAGCAATGACAGTCCCAGTAAGCTTTATTTGAACTGTTGTTACCTAGGTTCCAGAACTGAGTCCACTCCACACTGCAATTTTAACTGCTCTTATTTTTGTTTTAGAATCTGACTTCAGGAAGAACAGGGTAAGATTACACCTAAACCTTATAACTTGTGTTTTCTCTTCAACATCAAGTAAAGCTTGACCTATTTGAAAATACTTCTGGTCCTGATTTATGCTTGGTCTTCATTTATATTGGTAGCAAACTTGAACAGACCTGAACTGTTTTCATAAGAAAGCTAGGGCGATATAATAGAAAGCTGAAGCAGCCATGACCATGCTTTCTAATAGCCTTTTGGCACCCAAAATATGAGAAAAAGCAACCATGTTTTAACTCTGCCCTTGTCCAGTATCTATTTCTGTGACCATAAGAGCAACAGAGACAGTAAGTGCTCAGTTCCAGGACTTGGCCCATCTTTGTGAGCTGCACTGACTTGACTGAGGCTGCTGAGAAAAATTAACCAACAAGGAGAGCTGAAAGCAGGGGGCAGAGAGGGGCTGGGGTTGCACTAGGCAAGCAGTGCCCCCTTTCTCTCTGTGCCTGTGCTCCTTGTTCCTTTTGCCCTCAGCAGGGAAAAGCCCTCCACTTCTTCCCTGAGCTTGCACTTGTGTTTCTCTCCCCCATTTCACTAAGTGATCCTGAAAGTCCTCTCATGAGCCTCCTGGAGCAGAAATTGTAAGAATAAAAAGAGAGAAACTCTTCTGCCTGAGACCGTGATCTATTAAGTTCCCCTGCTGCTAAGATACTATCTGCTTTGAGCTACTTCTGTATTTTCTGCAGCATGACCCGACTCAACCCGTATCCATCAATCAGCAAATAAAGCCTAAGGTTGGGAAGAGGAAAAAAAAAAGTAAGTGAAATTTAACCCAACATTTATGCTAAGTAGCAAATCAGTGTGAACTATCAATGAGAACAGAAAGGAAATAAGAATTTTGTATAATTTGTTGGTGTTAACATGTTCTAGGATTTAAATACTAAATTCTGCATACTCAATAACTTTTTTTTTTTTTTTTTTTTTTTCCCCTGGAACAACTGAAACTGATTAATTGAATTTCTTTCTGAAAACACCATACCTCTATATTTCATGTCTGTGACTTCTGAAAACTTGAATAGAATGGCATAAACCGAGTATTTGAAAAACTCTATCAGTATGCAAAACTACATCAGTCATCTGTACAGCAGCACAAGACTATGATAAAATAAAACGATGAAACAAAGAACCGGGGTGAACTTTGTCCACAGGGAAGCCTTTTTAAGTGATCCAATGTCAGCAAATTGCTTACTAATGTGTTGACTTATGGCAGCCCTCAAAAGTAAAATGAAAAGGCTGGAATTTACAGCGTATCAATGAATCAGTTGATAAGCTTTTACTGGTTTAATATCCTCCTAGTTTTGCTGCTTGGAGCCACTTCAAGTTAGCAACAGAATGTTTACCATCTCCATGTGATAAAGGAAGTCAAATGACTAAACAAATTCCAGGACCATTATACTGTTTGGTGAGATTTAAATTAAAATCGTTGGGAGAAATCATGTGGAGGGGGCAAGGAAGAAACTAAAGTCAACTACATCTTTTCACAATGACTTACCTTGCTTCCTAAACAATGGCAAGATTTTTAGCCAACCTGGAGATAATGTAATGCATTTGAAAAGATTTAATTGCACCAATAAAAGACTATACCACAATTAAACGACATACAGAAGTGACATTTATAGGTAGGATCAAAGAAGTTTACTACCTAACATGCTGAAGCAACACCCTGCTTTCTGTGTATAGTAGTGCTGAAAAGTAGCCTCCTTTGGTTTCAGTGACCTTTCTTATCTGCTTTGATCTAGATTATTAAAAATTTTAATGATAGGTGTAGTAAGGGCTACTGCAGCACTCTGAAACAAGTAATATGTGTTCTTCCTAGTACTAATATTTCAGACCTTGTTTTTTATTTTGTGATATTTATTTAAGAGTATGAAACTTGACATTTAACCTTTGGGATCCTTCCAGAGGAGGTAGGCTATTAAAAATTTGATTTTTTTTTTTTTTTTTCTATTTTAATGCTGTTTGATTATGCTAATGTTTAGTAAGTGACATTTTAAAAGCACAGCACAAGTTGGAGAGGCAAAATTTACTTTATAAAAGCTTTTTAGTGTCTGGAAATGGATAGCTCTTTGCCAAAAAAATTTAGTGTTTTCATTAACCAATGCTTACAAGTATAAGAGCTAGCAGTCGGAAAACTCACCTACAGGTCCCACTTGAAAGCCGCTAAGAAAAATAAGTATTTATCCTTTAATTGTAATTGGTACTGAGTTTATTTAAACCTGGCTAATCCATACAAGGAGACTTTATAAATTTATTTTTAATAGAAGGTGAAAAAGTAGCGCCCATTTTGTTCCCTGCAAAATCCTGAAGTGTTACGTAGGAGAATGATTTCCTAATGCTGTGAACTATACATGGAAACTGTGTTAAATTGAGGCCTTCCCATGGCTTATAATCATGTGATGAAATGTGGGCAGTCTGTTAGGCTGTTTCTCCCTAA
The DNA here is from genome assembly GCA_009806455.1 of Tetrax tetrax. Classification (NCBI taxonomy): domain Eukaryota; kingdom Metazoa; phylum Chordata; class Aves; order Otidiformes; family Otididae; genus Tetrax; species Tetrax tetrax. The sequence goes on along the minus strand of WHYT01017074.1, from coordinate 373,750 downwards.
AACAGGTAGCTAAGAGAGGGGCCCTAAAAGGTGGCCCCTGAAGGTAGCTTGGGAGACGCTGTTGTAGCCACCCGAAGTTTGGTGAGAGAAATTTTAATAAACGACACTCAGCTGCAACTTTCAGCAGATTTAGTTCCCTTTTCTGAGACTCTGTTTATAGCGAAGTATGGTATTTTGAGCCCACAGAAAACTGACAGCCTTACTGGGAACGAGGCCTACGACTGTTTCCCCAGTCTTCCATGAAGAAACATCTAAGTGTTTCTGTTGTCTGGTCTCATCATGCTACTTGTGGACAGTCAAAGTACACTGAAGGGTTTACTTCTTCCAAACGTAAGTGTTTGAGCACTTTCAAGTGTAACATTAGCTTTCTTCAGTCAGCTCCGTATTCGTTGTCTCTGTTGCAGTGAAGGACTCTGCATTGATTACAGAGGTAGCGTAGCAACCAGCCCGCTGTCTCAGCGGTGAGGCTGAGAACAGCATTTCCTCTCTCCCTTGCTGCTGTCACCACAGAAGCAGAACAGTTTTGTTGCAGCTGTAAGATCACCTCTGGGGTTCCAATCTCACTATCGCACACAGATATGTAATAGAGCGAGAGGGTCTTTGCCCCCAAAGCTCTCCTAACACGAGAAATAACGACTGACAGTAACAAGCCTTTTTCTGCAAGCGCTTTTCTGTTTAATTAAAGCAGTGATTTAACAAAACCCAAACAACCCATTTAATTATTGGTTTAAACCTACGCTGGTTTAGCTGGCGACTTGGGTAAGAGTATTTTCCTGGTTGCACACGTGAGCTCCACTTAAGTGGTTGTCTCGCGTGGCTTTGTTAAGCTCTGTTAACCTGGCTGTTCGGTAACCCGGGGTGGAAGATAGCTTCTCTCGCTCCCTGAGGGGTGGTTGGTAATCGCTGAGGATGTGTCAGAGCAGTTTTTGTTGCTGAAAAGCTGAGCTGGGCTGGCTGTTGCTGAACTGGGGGAAGACTGGAAGCTGGCAAAGGAGAACTTGAGGGTTGCAGAGGGACTCGGCCGCAGCCGTGTGCTTAAAGGCAAGCGGGGTCACTGCAAAATGCTTGCACCTGCCTTGGCCTCACTTGTAGGGGGTCAGGACCCTGATTTCCTACAGTCTGCCTTGCATCTGAGCAGAAGTTAGAGAAGGGCAAAGCTGTGGAATGGAATGATCCAGTTCAGTGTCCAGTGAGTGAACAATAACAGTAAAAAGATGTTATGATTGTTTATGGATTTGTTTTTCCCTGTACGATACCCCCTTCATATAATTCTGTAGGAAAACAGGTTACTGTGATTTATCAAAAGTGAAGGGAAATACAGAGCCTCACAAAAAGCCCCACTACTGTTGACCTAGACAAAAGGCAGGCCTTAAAATTAAATATTTAAATTATTTTCCTCACTTCTATGCTGCGAGGAGGATAGAGTGAACAGACTAACAAAACAACTGAGTGCCTCCAGTGCTGCCTGTTTGGTATGAATAAAAAAGAATAAATGAAAAGGTAGAGAGCTGATATTCAGATGGATTTAAGGGAGCTGAATCAGACCAAAGAAACAGACGAGGAAGCAAATGCAACATACCTTTTCTCAAGTAATTGCTTTCTTAATATGCTATTTTTAGAAGGCATTGTTTTTCTCTAGTTTTTATACCATTTCTAGCAATATATCCCCTCCAGGAAGATGGAATTCTGTAATGCATGATTTTGCTCAAGAAGAGGAAACTCAAATTTCTATAATTTTACTATTTATATGAAACAATCATTTAATGCTTTTTAAAAACTTTAATTTTTGTAGTGCTTTCATTTTGTCTCGTTTCTTATTAAAGTTTTAACACATTTGGAACATTATTTAGAAATAAATATTGTCCAGTGACAACACCTGTAGCAGACGTAAGGCTTACCTAATAGAGCACTGTATTTTAAACAGGCGTGCCCCATCATGTATTACTTGGGTCTGATACTGCTCTTTTCTACACCTAGGACAGGACTTTCTACCTGTAAATTTTTCAAAGGCTTTCAAGGCATGCCTGAAAAAATAATTGCAGTTACTTACAATATATTTCTTATCACTGGAACGGATGAAACAGGATAGATTACAGAATGTAAAAACAGGTTATTCATCAATCCACGAACACTCCACAAGATGCATATTTTTATAATTAAAATGTTAAGTGAATTTTGTAAATCTCCGTATATTTGCATGAAATTTCATGAATTAAACTATTCCTGCTTAGTATACAAATGTGTACCTTGGTTACAAACTATGTTTTCCCGTATAGTTTTAAAAAAGGTAATAAAATGGAATAAAGTGCTTCAGCATAAAATAGCCTTAAATTATATTTCTAACCATTAAAATCTAGAATCAAAATTACTTTTCAAGATGATTACATTTAATTCATTAAGATATTAACTTAAGTAGTTTAATTAATATACTCATGTATTATGTGCTTTAATAGTTACATAAAAATGTACTCACTTTATGGAATACATGAGAACATGAAAGCAGCACCTGTTTTTCAAAGGAAAAAAAAAAAAAACCAAAACAAGAAGTCTGACTTTAAACTATTTTAAAAGCTGAAAAGTAAAAAATGCTGACAAGAAAAATTGTGCCTGCCCAAAAGGTCATCAGTTTCTTTCTGTTGCTACTGCAGTCTTTCCAGTGAAAATAAAATTAGTCTTCTATAGAAATTTCTTAGTATATTATGTCTTCAACCAATATGTGAATTTTGTGTTAACAACACATGGAGTGGCAGAAAGCAAGAAATGCTAACTGCTACTGACTGGTGGAAAAGATTATAAAACAAGTACTTCAAATGAAAGCTGATTTATTTTTTTTTTTCCCTTTCCTGCACAGAGACGTTAAATTTCAAGAAGTGATATACATCAAATGCAGCATTTCACACATACAAAAAAAAAAAAAAAAGGGAAAGCATGTTCACAGGCTACAAGAAAACTTCACCTTTATCTGACCTAAATTCCCACAAATGCTGATGATCTCCATCTTGACAAAAGATATAGAGTTGGACAAAAAAGGCAGTTGGCTCTTAGAGGAAGGAAAAACTGGGAAAAGAGTGAAAACCAGAACAAGTAGTGTGCACTATTGAGCTGGCAAACACAAAAGGATTAGTGGCAAGCAGCCAGCTGAAGGGAAAGCTTTCAGATACAGTGGCTTTTTTCCCTTGAGGGAGGAAAGCTAAGGAAACACTGAGGACAAAAAGAATTCCAGAGGCATTTCCCTTTTTGTGCCAAATCTAAAGTAACCTTTTAACTGAGTGCTGTCTTTTGCTCTCTCTTGTCAGGCTTTAGACTTTCAGGGTAGCCAGAAATTGGCAGAATGGTCTTTTGCCAGACCCATCCCACCTGTCTGTGGACAATTGTACACCTTCGGTTAATGCTGATGTAAAAGCAAGCAAAAGCCCTGTATCTAAGGATATTAAAAGACCTTGGTTCACATCACAGACTTGGCTGTAAAAAGTCTTCAAGAAAAATTAAAAGGTAGAACAGGCAGAAAAAAATCACCGTGAAATGCACTGTGGAAAGAAACTTGCAAGCAGTTGGGATAATTCTTCTAGTGATCATCATTGCCTCTCTCAAGCAGCACTCCTCTTCACTCAGTCACTTGTCCCTTTTGCTTAATATTTTCAGGTTGATAGATGAAAGAATCTAATACAGCATGATGCATTTATGCTTGTGCTACGCACATGCATTGAATAAAGCCATCAAGGTAAAATGCAGGCATTTCTTCAGATAACCCAAGGAAGTGACTGACTGGTATTAGGAGTACATCTGCTTCAATTTTCCGAACAGAAGTAACTGTTGAAGTAAACTGCAATTAAGAAAAACTTGTGAGAAAACAAAATATATCTTAAATTGTATAATTAGTGAATATTTACCATTCTGATGAATGAAGGCTAGGATTGTATCTAACAGGAGTTGAAATGAAGTGGAAAATAGCCAATACCTGCTTTGCAAGAGCAGATAAAAAGGCTGATTAGCTTCTCCTCTACTGTCATAACTTCAGAAGTGAGCAGACACCACTAACCTTTCTGTCATGTCCAAAATACCTTCAGAGTTGGTCACTGATAGCTGGGTCCAGCTATGAAATGCTAAATGGTGCCTTAGAGTAGAATCTTTCCTTCCTTTCTTCCTCCAGCTAATGATTTTTGGCAGTAACTCTGGAAAAGAAAATTAAATACAATTGTGCAGTCCACGTAATGATACAGTCAGACGTGTACCTGAGGTTGAAGTGAAAATTTTTCCCTGCATATTGCACAAGGCTGTATGGAGTCTCCATGCTGTGTGGATCTCTGCTTTATTTTTATCCATTTTTCATCAGTTAGTGGCAAGGAAGGAGGCTTAATTAGGCCTGACTTCTGAGCTGCAGACAGTAACAACAACAAATCACTGAATAAAACCCACTGTCAGATGCAGACAATGGATTTTCTTCATGTGAAATTCATCGATAATGCACTTATTTAAAAACACTTTATACAGATACTTCATGTAAGTCTATCACCAGACAAACAACTGGCGGGCAACATGCTGTGTACTATTAATTAGCTATTCAGTAATTGTTAGAACCTCTTTTACATACAGGATTTATATAGGAAATTTTTTTAAATGTAAACTTTCATTTGCTGAGTAATTTGAATTTATTTTGATACCTTTTTACAGCCATTAAGATGGAGATTATTAACTAGACAATATGACAGTGCACAATAATGTAATTTCCAGTCATTACTATAAACAAAATCTCTGTTAGAATTCATTTGTGAAGGTTTCTTCAACATTGCATTCTTGTATTCTTAAAACAACCAAAAAATGAATAAAGTGGTATAACAAAAAATTATTGCTAGTGCAAAATACTGAAGTGTAATGAGACTGTGATGGATGCAAGAGAAATAGAGAGCATAAAGAAACAAAGAGAAGAACATGAGACACCAGTGATAGCATCACTGTGATAGATGATCTTGTTGATCTCAAATGATAACTGAAGTACCTTGCTGCATGTCCACATGAAATCTTTGCCTCTCAAAGAAGGACTCAGTGAAAATATTTAGAGTATTCCCCGCTGTGCCCACAAATGGCAGATATAAGTGCAATGTCAGTATCTCAGTGGTAAAAAAAGATGCTAGTAGGTACAGCAAAGCACAGGTATTTGTCATCTTTGAAGACCAGAGGAAGCAGCTTGTGTGGACTGCCCAAAGTCAATGGAAGAATGTCCAAGGTATGTGTAACAAGCCAATAACATGAGTCCGTGATGAAGCCTCAATGGTATTTGCTAAAACCAGAAAGGAAAAGGGACGTGCAATAGTTAGAGTGCGAGCTGATGACGCCTAGATGAGAGTTTTAGTTCTAAATGGGAAGGAAAGGGTCAACTCTTTCATTCATACCAATATCTTTGAATAAACCAGACATTAGTAAGCAGCACTTATTTGTTCTGTGTAAGTTTTCAAAACCCCATCAGAGAGCTTGTGTATCCAAATCCTTTATACTAGTTAGTCATGAAGAGAGAAGGAATCCTAACAAACCAAAGAATGGGGTTTTGGTGATCCACTTGCTCAAGTATCTCATTATTCTACGATAGGATTTGTTAATTTTCAAGACAAAAATTCTGCTCCCGAGCTTGTCCATCTACAGATGTGTATCATTAATCATTTAAAATTTGCACAAAATTGTCTTTGATCTGTTTAAAGAACTTTTGTGAGGTACTAAAGGAATTATAAAGAATACTTTCTTCCCTTTAGTTGAACTCTCTGCCTAACCTACTTCCTTGTGAGCTCATGACATCCTTCAAACATAAATCAATTTGATTCCCTATCTTAGAACAACAGGATGGCTTTGAGATTTCAAGCTGGGTCAGTTTATGCTTTTGGAACAACGTTCTCTACATATGGTTTGGTTCACATAGACTCCACCTTACTTTTGTAACCCTTGCGAAGTACCAAGTCAAAGGCATGTAAACCTAAGTGGCAAAAGAAAATGTGACTCAATGAATGCTGTAGATTACATCGGTGGTCATACAGGATCCCTCTTTCTATTCCTGAACAACTCGGATACCCAGACACAAATACAGCTCCTCCAGACGTGCGGGAGCTCACAGCTCTGCCTGCAGGCTATGGGCTAGAATTCAAACCACTCCGTTTCAAGAGGCAAGGCGCATATGTGTGTATTTATCGTAATTTCAGAATGTAAAATATACACTGTATTAACATAAAATGGCGTTATCTATCAATTTTGGTGCAATAAAATGCTTTTAACTGCTACTCTTGATGGTGAAAAATAGTATGAGCTGTAAGGGAAATACGAAGGATCCCACAAACTTTTTAGTCTAAAAACTGGCAGCTGAGTGACAAGGAAGTTTTCCTAACCAGGAGTGCTTTCCCTCTTGACCATTCAACTCTTGAAGAGCATATATTGCATAGATCAGTGTTTCTGACACAAAAGAAGAACCAAATTATAAAATACATGATAAAAATTTCAGTAAAAACATACATGAAGTTTCATCTGACAGTAATACCTAAGACTATCAGTGAATGAGTAAGGAAATAAGATCCTCTTTTGATAGTCCAACGTACAACAGCAATGGTCTTTCTGATGAGAAAAAGTGGATACACAGGGAGTGAACAAGACAACAAACCAGTCACAGCATGAAAGACAGTATCACAGCATAAAAACGCCCGCCCTTGATTTTCTTCCAAGCGCTGTGGTCAGAGGCTGTTTCAAGGAAGACAATGGGATAGCTTTGTGGAAAGTCTTTTGTATACCCCTAGGGTAAGAAAAAATGCTTATTTAAAACTTTCACAAATGGATGATTAAAGCTGCCAAACAGGAAGAGATTGGCGGCAAAACTTAACTTCTAAATAATATAAACCAGATGGGATATTTGTGAGGGACAGGTTATACAGGTGTTTAGGAGGAAAGCTTTTATGTTGATGAAGGAAAACTGGCAGCAGGACACACAAGAAGGGATATGTGGTTGAAGCAAAAGGCTCTATGAAGATATTCTCAAAGCAGCACTTTGAATAAATACAAGCAATGAAAGCCTATGTTTATCACAGCTCAAGACATCCAAGAGTTTTCATCCTTATGCATCAAGTTTACAAGCCCAACCCATTTACTGACACACCCATTTACAACCAAGCGAGTTCTTTATCCTAAAATGAACATTAGCAAAGTGATTACATACTTTAACCTTTAAACTATTATTATTTGATCTTAGGACTCAAGTCCCTATTGAGAAAAATTTAATGATTGAGGCCTGTGAGATTTCGTTTGATCACCCACAAACTCAAGAAGAAAAAGCTGCATTAAATTACATTTTCAAAGTTGTTTCACAGCTGTAAGGTTTAAACCACACAATTTCTACTAAGAAGAGAAAGCTTGACACAAGCATTTTAAAATAACATGAGACTGTAGGTGAAAATATTAATAGCCAAAACCAGAAAAAAATTGCTATTTTTATAAATCTTTCAGCATATTCTTTCAAATCACTTGCATAAGCATTCACAAGGGTCATTTCCATGAATGTTGTGATTTAAAGAGAAAATACTTTGTCTTTCTTATAATTGCAGAGAACATGCTCACACTTGGGCTGCATTTTTTCACCATAACCTTTAGCTTCTATAATCGCTCATTATTTATATTTGCATTAACCCCAGTACCCCTCTGCTGATTTTTCCCCCCACTATCCTCTCTTCTCCCAAATTCCTCTTCAAAATGAACCAAAGAAAAAATCCCCCCATCTTTAGAACTATAACCATGTAAACATAGAATAATCACCTCGTCTTACTACCTTTGTTCTACCACTTGTTACACTCAGTTGCTGTCTATTATCTTAAGTTACCCTCTTAACCTTCAGTTGATTCCAAAAGGCAGATGCCTGTGCTTGTATGGAGCTTCATTGATTTACATGGTTCTCTTTAGAGCTGGGACTACTGTGACAGTTACTATAGCAAAGGCAATATGATCTTCAGAGAAGCCTAAGGGCATTTTTATGAAAAAGAATAAATAAAACTATTATTAATGATTATGAAAGTTTATTACTCTTAAAGCTGCAAATTGTGGAGCCAGAAGGCCCTTTAAGAAATGCCTAATCAAGACAATCAAAAAGATGGAGACAAGAAGATGTTCATGGCAAGAATACTGTAGAAACCTTTAGAAAAGGGAAATACAAGACTGAAAGAGATAGGTGGGAAGCACGTTTGGACTTCTAGTCTCTTAAGATGCTCCCTGGATTTGTTTTTTTAAGCAATATTGTCTGTCGCTGCTGCACAACTGTATTATTATAATACTATTTAAAAGTGAGCTTTCTCACCAGGCATCATTCCAAGCCCTCACATCTGTGACTTTTATCTTGTTGCATGTTTGCTTCTAAATTTGAAAAAGGTATTTAACTACAGGTGTTAATTCTTCCTGGGTTTAGCCCCAGGACCATTGCAAAAACAAACCTTTTTAACTTTGAGTAAAGGTGGGTATATATTAACAAAGAATACATTTAATGCAGCACTAGTAAATGTCTTTTAACTGAATAAAGAATAAACCAAACTGTTTCAAATAGACTTAAAAAAAACCCTTAATACTAAAACACTCCCTCAAATAAATACAATGTCAAAATCATTGACGTTTGCTTGAGAATATAAGGTAAAGAAAGTAAAGAGTCAATATACAAAACATTTTTTTAAAAAGTGTAAAAGACTTCCCACCACTTAATGAAGAATTCTTCTTCAACAAGATGCACTAGCTTCTTCATTTTTACCTTCATTGTCACAATAATATTTTTAAATATGTTTCAGATATAAAAAGACACATTCAAACCACTGATTACAATTCCACTGTTTACCTAATGGCCTAAACTGCTGAATTTTGACAAACTTTAAACCAAGATTTTACATTGTTTAGCATTAAATCATCTTATTGAACAGAAAGCTTAGCTTCTTCATTTTAGTTTATTTTAAATAAAAACAAAAATTCAAAAATCAGAATATAATGGTTTACCTAATGTTAGCTGTGGAGGACTGGAATCAAGAACATACTCCTTTTCTGGATCTTCCTTGTTTTTGTGCTCCTTTTTTTCTTAGTCCAGTATCTACTACTGCTCTGACCATCTCTTTGTTCACGGGTTTCTAAATGTTCTTGGTATTCCTTGTCCTTGACTTAAAAGGATCTGCTAATGAAAGATCCTGGAGCTGATGACTGTGGATTATATGATCCTGTGATGCAACTGCAGAAACTGCTATCATCCCTCGTTTGGAGGAGCGGCCCTAAAAAGCAAAAAAACCCACCCTTGAAGAATTATTGTTATAAATGACTTAAAAACATATATATTATACTAAATTAAAAGAAATTCTGCTCTTAGCCAATATTTTTGACTTGTCAAAGGCTTTTATACACATGCAGCTCCCGTACTTGAAGCCTAACATACAATTACCGTAATATGAAATTTAAGATTGATGTTTCTGACACATTTTGGTTTCAACTTATAAAAAGTCAAATGAAATATTTGATTTATTATTTATATTAAATAAAATAGCAGTAATTTTAAAGTTTTAATTACTGAACCCATAATTATTATATGCAATAAACTCATTATGGACTATAAAAGTTTGGCATGCCCAAACACATTTTTACTTTGGTATAATTAAAAACAATCCCAAAGGCTAACCTTGCCTTCCAGAACACTTAACATAAACAAGAATATATTATTTTTATACAGGGAATGGGTTTATCTATCTGTTCCTCTATTTCTCCCCACCCTTCTTTATTTTAAAAGATGCAAAATCGTACCTTGTAAAAATCATGACACTCCATTGATAACGTTTGGCTGATTTTACAGGAGTTGTGTGGCTCTACAGACATTTACAAGAACTCGAATATTTCTCAGCAGAAACAACCTCATCAACAGCAGAAGAGAAACCTATGATTTTATTCGTTTTCTCCTAGGCTTACCACGGGAGACTGCTTAACGTGTAGTCCACGTGCAGAAGTTACCTCTGGATCCATAAACCAAGTGTGCCCCTCTCCTGTCAGCCTCCTCTCACTCCCAGTGGACAGCCCCTAATGTACACAGAATAGCTTAAAAATGGCAGTAATCACAAATTTCATGCTGAACTGAGGGAAAAAACTATGGCTGTAGCAACAAACTCCATCGAACTGTTCTGCCAGATTAGTTTATTTTAAGGAAGCCTGTGATACACAGAGTAAGGATGGTGCCAGCCACCCCTCTGGGGCTGAAGCTGCTCTGCTGAGACCTCAATGTCCCGTTGGGCAGAGCGGGAAAACCTGCGCCAGGCTTCGGAAGGGAGGGGAGGCTGGCAGGGGGTGAGGCGTCATCCCTTAACGCTGGCAGTGGCAAACAGCAGCCGCCGTTCTGTTTCAGTGCATGGCTGTTCCTCCCACTACCACAGCTGTGCGCTCCCCTGGTTAGAGCTGGAGATCGCCTTCTGCTCACCACCATCACCCTTCACGTGGGCCAGCCCTGTCCCCGGGCGGGGCGAGGCCATCACGCCCTGCCAGCCAGGCCACGCGTCCCGGCCACCTCACGGCACCTCCGAGCTAGCTCCTGGCCTTGCACCAGCCCCTGTGTCTGTGGCCTTGTTGCTCTTTTTTACCCCTTGGCACCTTTTTTTACCCCACAGGCCTTGCCGCCCTGTGCGCCGGCTCCACGCCAAGGGCCACATTGTCTGGTGGTGGGTGAGCGGGCGGGAAGGGGCTGCGGGGAAGAGCCTGGCCCTGCCCGGTCCCAAAGGCTGCTTGTTGGGACATCCCTGCGAATGACTTGTTGCTGATTTTCCCCTAACATTGATGCTTCACGCTTTCTTGTATCTCGTCCTTGCTGGTCAGTGTTTTCACCTTCAGCTCTTGTGTCTGTGTTGTAACATGGTAGCCCTCCATGTGCATTTTGACTTAAAGACTATTTTTCACTCTGCACTTTTCAGGTTTTAATGTGTACTTTTAACTTCAGAGCTGTTTTTAACCTGGCAGGTGGTAAGATGAGAGGCAAGACCTGCAACTAACATACATGGAAGGACTTCCTTCAGTAGTGGCCTTTGAGCAGAGCTCTCCAGGTTCTCAGAACCTCCCAGCAATGGTGGCAGGGATGCACAGTCTTAGGCCATTTGCTCCAGTAGCCTCCCTGGTTAGTGTTGAACACTGAGTCACCATTTATGCTGCATTAGCACGAGTTGGCTGTTGAGCTCTGATCCACTGGCGATCAGTTCGGTCATAGAATCACAGAATCACAGAATCACAGAATGGTTTGGGTCCATTCACAAAAGGGACCTTCAAAGGTCATCCAGTCCAACCCCCCTGCAAGAAGCAGGGACATCTCCAACCACATCAGGTTGCTCAGAGCCTCATCCAACCTGGCCTTGAATGTTTCCAAGGATGGGGCATCCACCACTTTTCTGGGCAAACTGTTCCAGTGTTCTACCACCCTCATTGTAAAAAAATTTTTTCCTAATATCTAATCTAAACCTACCTCCCTCTATTTTGAAACCATTACCCCTAGTCCTGTCATTGGTGGGTCTGGCATAAAAAAATACCTTTAGGGTGATTATTTAGGTAATTGTGACTGCACCTCTTCCGAAGCATGGCTGGCTGGGGTGGGGGTTTACATTTCCCCCTCTATTTACCAAATTCAAGGTGGCCCATTTGAAGTTATGCACCGGTGGCTTTAAATTTTAAGGGAAGCTACATCACTGCCATTCTGGGTGAGCTGTGTTTTTGGCAATTCTGTAGAAACACCATATTTAAAAACTAATTTCTATACAAAGAGGACAGATGAGTGGTATCCATATGGATCAAACCAAAGATCCTTGTCGCCTTGGGTACCATCTTTGGCCATGGCAAAAAGCAGATAGCTCAGGGAGACTGTGAGACCAGGGTTAGTGTGCAGCAGCAGCTCCTTCAGGGACTTTCCAGGCTTCAGAGCGTGGCTTCCCAAGCCAGAAACACTGCCATCGTTTGTAATAATCACTGATGTGTTCATCACAAGATCCACAACTGTACAGAGGTATTTTAACCCCTTGTAGGCTTCCTCTGGCCATTTTCCTGGTTATTCTCACTTGGCGGCCCCTTATATCCCACGTGGAGCGCAGGTAGAGAGGCTGCCTCAAGTCCAGGTGTGCCATTTATTTAATCTTTTGAGTTTAAATTGTTGTCAGAGTCCTCAGCTGCTACTGACTTGAGAGATTAATTTTCTCGTGGAGCTGACATTTTCCAAGGAAAAGCAGTGAGTCTGTCCTCCTTCGAGCAGCATATAAATGGGGTGATTAAGCCCCTGGATGCACTTCTTCTCTGTAATTATAAGTAATTACTTTAAAGTCAAATCTGCAAATGAGAATACCTTTGTGTACTGTAGGGGAAGATGTAAAAAGCAGCTGAAGTGGCTATCTTTAAAATGACATTAAATCACTGATTGTTCCTAAAGACAGGAATAAAAAGATAAAATAATCATTTTTAAAGTGAACTTGCAAGTTAGCCTAACATCAAACCTGACTCAGTAATACCATAAAGGGATATTTTACAATATAAACTTTTAAAGATCTTTAATAATAAATTTTAATTAGCAAATAAAGCAGAAAATGTGGTTTTCTGCTGTCTAAAATTTAAATGGAAGTGTAAAAGCTGTAATATTAGCAAAAAAAACCCATTGTGTAGGAAAATCATTAGTATGTATTCAATTTTAATACAAAGATACTGAAAAATAACTTGCTTGTACTTATTTTGGTTGCACAGTTCTATGCTTGAACTTGGTCCAGTGTTCTTGTATCTTGCGTTACTTTTTTTTTTAGGAATCCTCGACTGAATTTCTTAAAGTTGCTAATAAGCTTCTTTTGAAATGATGTTTGCTGTCTCTTCTGTTTCTGTCATACCTCATTAAGGTGATCCTATACACATGTATGCTTGATTAAGGCTTTTCATTAAAATGAGCCTTTAATCCAAAGGTGCTTGGCCTTAATTGAAACTTAGAGAAGATTAGTGTCGTGTCTTATTCTGGTTTTCACTTTTACTGTACTTCCTACTGCTTCTAAACATTCTAAATGAAAATGTCTGTATTAGCCTTAGCTGAGACATGGTCAGGAAGAAATTAAAATTCATACCGCAGTCTTCTGGAGAGTAACATGTAATTGCCCAGTAATTGCCATTTCTTATTAAGTGCCACCTTTTACCAAGAGCCTCCACTTCAAATGCAAGAGGTTGCTTTAAACACTCCAAGGACATTAACATAATGAACACGCTGCCTGTTTTGAAGGTGACTAATAAGTGTCTAATGATACCTGGGTTTATCCATGTGTATAATTTTAAATGATAATTGTATGTTTAAATGCTGAGGTCATGGGTCTGTCTAGGATGGTTGAGTTTTACAGAATTCTTTGTAAGAACATTTAGGAAAAATGAGAATTTTATCCACCCGTTAGCAGCACCCGTCTGAAGTACTACACGGTGCAGTAAGTTTTGAAGTCATTTTGAAGGAGTGGGACACAGATTGAACAGCTTCTGGTCTTATAGAACAAAATGCGCTAGCCAAAGAACCAATCCATTTTCTTCTTGTAGAGCTGCAACCGGCGTGGTACTGCTAATTAGCAGAGGCAAGTGGCCTGCTGCCGTCAGTGGCAGGAGAGTAACTTTTCAGGAAGAGCTGATAAATTGTGGGTTAAATAAATTTGATACAGAAACAGCAATGCTAGGGCAAAGGTTTGAAGTAAACTTTCTAGTATAGCAATGATCTTTGAAACTGGGTCTTCATACCATGATGTTGTCCGTAATATGTTTTTATACTTTACTGTGTTAGAGGAGTGTAATAAAAATATTAATATATTTGAAAGGAATGTAGTACTTTTGTGGAGGTTACTTCAAATTGATCAGCATTTGAATGGCGATTATAAATGTTATAAAAATGTATATTGACATGATAAGTAAAGCCCGTGCTGTAAACAGCAAGAGTGGTGAGTGCTATACCTTTTGTAAGCTCAACCTTTTGTAAGCTTGTCCCTGGAAGGGTTCTTATGTAGTATTGTTACACTGATGCTGGGTTGTGTTATTGTCTCCAAACCAAGCTCCAGGGTGTGGACAGTGAATAGGACGGGTAATGACCTTTGCATGTGTAAAGATATGGATTTTTTTTTTCTCCACTGGAAATAAGGACCTTTATGCTGCTGAAAGTGTACAAACCAATAATTCTTCTAAGAATCAAGTGCTCTACTGTCATAAGTGATGAGAGCTGAGTCTGAATGCGTTAGCGAGGAATTCCAGCTTGAAATACTTCTGCTGGCTGAGGAAGGCAGGTTTTGGCAAATCCACACATGTGAGCCATGCCTTTGACTCAGCAAGGAACACCGTGTCGCAGAGCTTTGTAGTTGCCCAGTTAAAGGTGTTTTTTTTTTTTTTTTTTAAGCAAACTGATGTAGATATCCTTGATTATAAAAAGTTTGGAAATGTTTTATCTTGTTTATTGTTTGTTCACATATATATTAAATATATATATTTGTTTACACATACATGTACACACACACTATGTATTTGTCATTGTTATGCTGTTTGTTTTCTGTTTGTGTTTTCTGACAGTTTCTGCTGACTTTCTAGTGTGTGCATCCAACTCGGGAGGAAAGCTGCGTAGTTTCAGTTTGTAAAGGTAGTAGAGATGTTACTAGGTCCCATTTAAAGCCCTTTCAAGTCAGTGAAAAGGCTGTCACTGGTTTATAGTTGAATTCAGAATCTATTCTGATTCGTAAATGTTATTTCCCTCTCAGGGAGGAAAAGATGAATTTAAGGAGAAATTTGTATGTGTAAATTTTTGGAACAAATTAGATTCCAAGCCAAATGTGATTTCATGTATGACCATTGATTTTTACTGCGCGTATGTCATAGAGAAAATTTTTTTACTCCTATAATACACGTATTAGTAAGGATTTATAGACCTGAAATGTTTATGTTTGTGAAAACTTACAAAGGTCTTATAAGAATGATTTAGAAATTACTTAGGTAATATTACTGTAGAACAAAACCAAAACATCTGGTTTGCAATGTTCCTGATGCCTGTGTATTAGCTGTGTATGGTACTAGGTTGTGTAATGCTGTAGATACATGAATGTTTCATTTTGGGTATATCTGTGAAATGCTGCATGTGTTCTAATCTGTAATTTCCAGTTAGATGAGTATTTGCTTAATGGAGATACTTTCCACTTTGTGGGAAATCCGTTTAATTAAGTAAAGCATGTATTTTCTAAGAATGTGTACTGTAGAGCACAAACCTCAAATTCATACCACTGTCAGCATTTAAGGCACTGATATTGTTTCTTCCTCTCTGTTTGTCTTTGGAGAGGTCCTCATTCCTTGAGGATGAAGTAAAGCTCTGGTTCCATCACTGTGGTCTTCAGAATTAGCACTGAAAACACAGGATTCTTTTCCTGGGTTGATGAAAGTAATTTCTTGTTTGCTGTGTCAAACAAAGCATGCTATTTGTCACATTGTGGTTTGTGTATCTTTTAAGAAGCTTTCAACTTTGATCTGAGTCAAGGTACACTCAGTAGCACAGATGACAGAAGTAACAAACCAGTGATGTGCATTGTCATTCATACAAGCTCTTTAAGTCAACAAATACCGAGACTTAGATGTAGAAAACCATATTGCTTTTGAGGGGGCTTGTGCATTCTTGTGAGAAAATGCAGACCTTTGCTTTTCTTGTTTCAGACAAAGGTGTGGAACAATTTATTAGTGAAGGATTCAATTCAGTGTCTGCAATCAAAAGGTGCCTCTTCTAGTCCAGATTCTGGCCCTTGCTTATATTTTCTAGGTAAACAGTTGCATTTAAAAGACATTGTAGAGGTGGGCTCAGTAGCACATAAAAGCTGCTTTCTTCAAACTGTCATCACAGAGGTTTTCAGAGCGTGCTTTTAATACTTCCAGCACTAGCGTTTGTCTCTCTCTCTCTTTTTATGTTGGATGCTATTTGAAACAGGGGCATTTTTCTAAATGCAACTTTCACCTGCTTTTTACTTGATCTGTCTGTGGGGAAATTAACCTTTTATGTAACAAGACAGAGGGTTAGAAAGCTGTTTCACAAAATTGCTCTTTTAAGAGAATGCAAAAAAAAAACAACCCCCAATTATAACAAACAAGAAATTGTTCTGAATGGTTTTGCGATTCTGAAAGTTACGTCTTGCCACTTGTTAAAATTTTCAGGTTTGAAGTACAATTTGATTATCCAGTCTGATCTTCTAAGATTGTGGAAGGAATTTTATGCAGTTAGCAAAGTTTAGAAATTAAACCATTTGGCTAAATCATATATTTCAGAAAGCCATTCAGTTTTCATCTAAAAATTTCGTAACTTGGGGGAGGTGCTTTGTTCAAGTGGTTAATCATCGTGACTGTTACTCTTTATTGTATCTAATTTGAATTTGTCTGGCATCAGCTTCTAGCCATTTGCTCTTTTTATGCCTTTCTCAGCTAGGCTGAAGAGCTCTTTATTAACTGGTATTTTTTCTTTGAAAAGATACATTAACAATGTCATCAAGTCATCCCTCAATTTTTGTTGCTAATCTGAATAGATTTGGTTTGTCAGACCACTCTTGAGATATTCACCTAGGCCTGGAATATTTTCATGTCTTTTTTTCCACCCTCTGCATTCTACAAATCTTCAATTTAAAAAAAAAAATATATACCTGAACAATATAATATTATATTCTTTGTTTCATCAACAACTTATACAAAGCAAAAGTATTTCTTATTCTTGCTTAGTACTATACGTTTCCTGATAGAACGGAAGTGTATACAGGAATAAACGTTCTTCACAAGAAAGTATTTTTCCATAATTTTTTTCTTCTCTTAGTATTCTCAGATGAAAATATTCCGTTTTTTATGTGCTGTTCAGACATCTCATCTTTGCAAAATATACCCAAGAATAGGAGATACGGTAAGCAAATGCAGCTGTAGTGCAGCAAAGGTGAAAAGACACCTTTAAAGAGGAACATTTCAATTAAATAATAAAACTTGCAAATACTGATATAAGGAGGTTAAAGGAAACTTTGGGTAGGGCTTAATATCTGGCATCAAGATAATATAGGTATAATTTATCACTTGTGAAATACAGTGCTCATGAAAAAATCAATGAGGTACAATAATTCATTTCTGTATAGTGAGTAGGAAAGACAGATTAGGATGTGGAAGTGCGAAGTTGATTCTATAAATCCCATAATCATTTTCAGGCAAGAAAAACGAAGAGTTGGTGGGACCACGTGAGAATATCTGGGCTAAATAATACTTTGCATAGCGTAAGTAAGACAGTAAAGAGCACAAAGCAGGCTGTTTTCTTCTCCAATGGAATTTTAAGGAGAACGTGAGTAGAGGTAGATGACAGCATTCGATCTCATGTCAAAATGTGATACACAACACCATATAAACTAAACACCTTATAAACCTAAGGTTTATAAAACATCTGAAACTTGGAATGTGACTTTTGGTGTGTTTCTTAAATAATAGGTTTTTATTATTCTTTGAAATCCAAATCACTGCAATACAAGTGTAATTGATCTCAAATAAGTTAGAGGAAATCTGAAGAATGTTTAGAGTTACGGTGATAAATGTGCTGGAAATGCATGGGGAGTCACCAGGGCACAAAGGGAACAAACAGAAAGGGCAAAGAGCTCCTGCAGAAACAAAGTATTTTGACTGCTTAGAACTTCAGCAGAGCAGATCCTAAGAAACTACCTGGCCCAGGGTTTGCTATTTACAAACAGCAAGTGTTGCCAAAAGCAGTGATGTGTACACTGTGTTTGCAACAACCCATGGCATTAAACGACAGTGAAAGTCAGAACATGTGGCATTCGTCCAAGGAATCTGAAGGAGCTCAAAAATTGCTGACTGAATTCCTATTACAACTTAGGTAATTAATCAGCAAAATGTGATACAATAGAGAAAAACTGAAGGTAGACAGCTTCATACAAAACTGTTTTGGGGAAAATTGTTCTGAGAATGATTCCAGGAATTAGAATGGTGAACCTTTCTTTGGTGTCAGGAAACTTAATTGATAAAATCGTTAAAAAGAGCTATAAAGAACTTGAATAGAGTATAATTCTAAGGAGAAATAACTGTGACTGTTGCAGCAGTATATCTTGCTACTCCAGCCTTATGGTATATTTTGAAGGTTAACAATTTAATGGAGAAGGTTGGCAATGCAAGTACATGTCTAGTTTTATCAAAAAGACCTGAGTTCCACAAAAAATACTAGACAAGGTTTTTAGACAATAGCTAGTAACACAGCTAATCACACAAGAAGAACTTGATGATTAAGGTGACGTAAGTAGAGCCAATGCAGGGAAAAAGTAGGCTGGTGATAGAAAGCAAAAGATTTCATCAGAAAACTGAATCAATCGGTGGAATGCCCAAGGATCATTGTGGGTGCGTTTAAACTGCCATCGAGACAAAGCACGTGCCACCTCTTGTTCTGATGCAGCACAGTAAGAGGTCTTATTACCTGAGAGGCCGTGTGAGCTGCACTGCGTGCTTCCCTTCCTGCAGCATGCCAGACCACAGAGGTAGAGCAGCCTGGGACAGCACTGTTGCTGAGATTTTTGCGCCGCACCCTGTTGTGAATCTGTGTTTGGAGGAGAGGCTGGAAGGGGTGACTAACGACATCCCAATTGGCCGATGAAACAAAATAAAGCATTTTATCACTACGTTTCTAGGATAAAAACCTAACCTCAAACACAGGAAGGGTCAAGGGGGAAAATAGAAATGATTAGCAGCATGTGGGGAGCTTCTTTACAAGTAAATTAACAAGAATGGTCCAGATTTGCAGCTGATGAAAATTGGCACGGTTCCACTGGAATCAATGGCACCATGCCAGTTTACACCAGCAAAGAATCTATCCCAGTGTCTTTTTAGTATGAAAACCCAGGGCTGTTATAGCAGAGACCTACTGTAAAAGACCAACATAATTACAAAAGGAAGGCTGTGAAGGTTAGCAAGTGCCAGAATTGACACTACATGTGTCTTTAGAGATGTATTCTTTTTTGAGTGTTGGTTAGGATCAGTTTTTACAGTCAATGCCAAGTTGCTTTGTATTTTTTTTCTGTAGAATGCAGATTTCTCCTGTCTTATCCCAGTCTGCTCCGGTCTAGCCCTTTCTCTGACCTTCTCCCCATTCCTATTCTATACTCTGCTGGCATCAGGGACATTTTTTAACTATTCTACCTAGGCACCAGAGAACAAAAAGGGAAGCAGTGAGAGCACAGGAGGCAGCTTGAATGCCCATACAGCTGTCAAGAGGTGCCTGCTCATCTGCTATCATGCCCAAATTAGCTTTAAGGTGGGGAAATCACCTCCTGCTTCTCCGTCTCCACAACATACAGCTTAGTGGGAGCTGTAAAATCTTTCTGGAAAATTGAGTTAACACTTAGGTGGTTGGCCCACGCTGAGCTTAAGGCAGACTTGGCTGTCTTGTTAAACTGCCTGGGTTGTGTCACACAGATGTGTATCCAGAGATTTTAGGCTGCAGTGTAAGACTAGAAGCCACAGCTTTTTGGAACTTGGTCCCTGTTCTTCTTACACTGATATCCCCTGGTTGCAGAAGAAGTTCTAGGTAGACATTTAGGCCAACAATAGAGAACAGTCAACTGCTGGAGTTAAAATCTGGTCGATGTGGTTTTATTTTCAGAGCTCTGGGAGGATGGAACATGTTAGCAGTAGACAGAGGCTGTAAATCTGCCAACTCTAACAAGGCTCCCTTGAGCGTATTTAGAAGGATGTGCCCAAATTTTATCTCTTCTGCAATTGTCACACCAACAATATCAGTGAAAAACACAAGTTTTGAGTGTAGACAAAACAGTTTTTTCCACTCACATAGACAGTTTTTACAGAAACTTTCCAGAAAATTTTCTTTCTGAGACAGAACCCTGGCATGGAAAACAGCTGAAGTTTGGCAAGGTTATAAGCAACTGAAAAGATGTAATAAAGTAGTGTTAAACCACTTAATTATAAACATAGTTGTGAGCTAAATAATTTGCATAGTGAAGTTGTGCTTGATGCAGCTAATTGCACTTCCTGATACTACCTGAAATAAAATTGGTGAATTAATGAGAGGGAAACACAAACTTAATGAAAGTTAATAAGATACAAGAAAACATGAATGTAAGTATATCCACACAAGGGAGAGAGGGAATCCACATTGCTTTTGTAGGGCAAGCTACTGCATAGAGTAGTAATTCCTTCTACAATTCATAGAATCATTACGATTGGAAAAGACCTCCAAGGTCATCAAATCCAACCGTCAACACACCACCATGCCTACTAACCCACGTCCCGAAGCACCACATCTACACATTTTTTTAACACCTCCAGGTAACTCCACCGCTTCCCTGGGCAGCCCGTTCCATTGCTTGAATGATAACTTTTGCTTCATCTTTTTTTTTCCCTGTAAGGTTTCAATTTGTTTTACCAAACTCCATTGCTCTCATTGCAATTTTTGTTGCTCATCTTGTCATTTGCCCTTGCCTCCTCACCTTACTATTATTATTTCCAGTGGTTTGGCCTGAATGAAAGGTGGTTCAAGGAGTCAATGTGGTCTTCTCAGAGAGGAGAGGAGGAGAGGAATACCTTAGACCCCAGCTACGCATTTGCTTGGCATTCTTGTGGCTATCATTGCCTTGCGTGTGTATTCAGCTTGACAGGGTGTAAGCCATTTTGGGGAGAGAGAAGTTACTGAAAAACAATTTCAGATGAGATAATTAGTATCCAGAATGATTTGTTTCTAGGAATACTAACTACAGCTGCTACACAAGTTCAGATAAACCCAATATTTTTCTCTTAGCACTGTACTGCACAATAATAGATCTTCTTAAGGAATTGTTTCTTTTTCTAAAAGAGAGTTAATTTAATATTTCAGAGACTGATCACTGGGCTATTGAAGCACTCAGATGCCCTAGTATTTCTAATTTTAAATCAATTTTTCTCCCTATGGATTTTTAATAATAATTTTACATTTCTATTTTAAATGCTTATTTAAATGTCTATTTAATTTCTATTTTAATTTCTTATTAAAAAAGAGCTAAAAGATAGTAAAGCTCCTTTTAAAATTTCCTGATATTTCTAATTAGAATTTATCTCAAAGGTTGAAGAACCAGTAAAAGATTTGTTGCATAGGAGACAAATGCTGTTGCTAATAATGTGTTGTAGGGTTGTAGCTATCGTGCCTGTGTGAAGCTTATGTTCCTTGGAGAAAATAAATATTTATTCCAAGTATATCTGTTAATCTAACAAATGTTTTTAAGTCTCTTTACATATATCATCTCTCTTAAGTAGAGTTTTGCATATTTTTTTTCTTAAAGGTTATACTTCGGATTTGGAAGAAAGTGTAAAATCAGACATTCTGTCAAAAAAAATATGCTAACATTTATGGTAATCCATACAATTAAAAAAGTAAATCGTAATTTAGATGTAGCCTTTATGTTGTCAGTACTGGTGGAAAGGTAGCTGAGTAGTTCTTGTTGATTGAGATTTTCTCTAACGTTTAAGCCACCAGTAAAACCCCCAGTTAAGCCCTTCAGAGGAAACTTAAGAACTGACTGATGGGAGTCACATGGTTAAATCAGTGCTTGTTATTCATAATTTATTCAATGGTTGATGGAAAAAAATTGTCCAATTATTTGACAAATACTGCTTGGCAAGATGATTTACAGAGAATAATGCAAGTATTTGTTGAAGAATTTAAAGTGACAAAAAATGCCAAAATTACGGCCTTTATTCTCAATGCAGTGATTAGAGCTGATTGAATGATATTCAGACAGTTTGACTAATTTTGAATAGTCCTTACACAGGCAATATTCCCATTGACTTCAGCTGGAATTTTGCCAGAGTAAGGACTACAGGATTGGGCCTTTGAGTGTAAATGTCTTGAAAGGGTCCCTTTATAAAGCAGCAGCTTAAATTCTGAACTGCAGTGAAAACCCATTTTCACTTTTCTCTGGTACTTTGCCTGTTCTGTGGAGTTGCTCTCTATGAATGTTAATCCCATTCCCTCTTTATCAGTAGAGGGTGCTATGGGAGTTTTGTGCTCTCCAGTAGCCTTTTGTTTATGCACAGTTCAATCTAATTTAGGTTGAACTGACCATTTCAATGGGAGTCAAGTGTGTATTTAAATGGTGTGTGGGAGAACCATAATTTAATGGCAAACCATTTCCTTAATTGATTCAAGTTAAAGAAGGGAGACATTTTAAAGTGGATAGTTCCAGATTCCTGGCCTCTACCCCCATACCTTCCTAAATGGATCACTGAACATGGACTTAATACCCTTACGTGATAAATGATAGCATTTTCACGTGTTTTTGAAAGGCAAGTTCAGTATTCCAAGTTACCAGAAATGTTTAATGAAGTAATATTTTTTAATATGAAGTTCAGTTACTTTTAAAAGTTCCTGATTTTTTTTAGTATTAGTAGGACTTCTTTACAAAAAGGTATTTACAAATCTCTGACATGGAAATACTCAAAAGTGGAAAATGATTTTTTATCAGATGCTTTGTTACAAGAGTGTTAAGGTTGTAAAGTCAAGTGTAGAGAAAACAGAAAATACATAGGCAGTCTTAATTCGGGTAATTTTTCAGATTGTTCATCCACATCCTGACAGGGATATTAAATTACATGATTGCATAGCTACTTTTTTTTTTTTCTATGAAACGTCTGTGCCTTTAACATATACAATAGACACTACTGAATAGGAGCTTTATGAAATGTTTCTTTTTCTCTGAATTGCTCAGTGTATGCCACTGAGTTATTTGCTGCACACCATTCCGTCCAGCATTGAATGCGTGATTATCGACTTCCTCAAGTACCTTCCTATAGTGCTGCCCTAAGAGGGTAGTTTATTAATCCTTTGATTAATCACTATTTAATGTATTTCTTTGCTATTTAGCACACTAGAACAGAAAAAAAAATGGTAAAATGCAAGGTAAAAATGATTACTAATTTTATCAATCCAATTTGAGGTGCATTAAGCCTGGTACATTTCGGAATCCTTTGCACATCTTGTAGCAAAAGCAGATGTGTAGCTGACTCCTCCTGCAGCTCTGAATTCTCAGCCCTTTCATAAATCAGATCCTGTGATCTCAGAAGATCTGGATTTTCAGAAAGTAAGGGCCAGACGGTCAGAGTTCAGCAGTGAAAAGTTCAGAGTGATCTTTTCAGCATCACATAGGCTGTGGTCAAAGCTGAGCAGACTCCAGTACTTGAGGATGACATTTTTTAACCTCAAGACCATGTTTTCTTCTTTCCTTGTGCACTGCCTGTCTTTCAACTCCCGCTGAAAATGAGAGGGGATCTTAAAGATGGCAATTGCATTTCCTGCATAGCTGTAATGGGTTTCTTGACGCTTGGTGAGCTGAATCAAATGGCTTCATGTGGATGAACATCTAGTAGTTAAAAACTATGGAGGTGCCGAAGTAAAGTTATGGAGGGATTCCAGAGTGTTGGGCTGGTATTTGGTTTTTTTTTCAGCCTTAATATTTATCATGTTGTCCTGTGGAGGGAAATAAAACTTCAAAATTGTTTGAAAGATGGTTGTAAAGCTGCACCTAGAAACGTAGTGCATTGCCTGAGACACTGGCAAGTCCAAAGTCCTTGAATGCACTGGACAGTCTGCTGCTGTTTGTTGTTCTTTATTATGTGGCCCAGCTTCTGCTGTACATTTTGTAAATGAGCTGCTGTATCCAATCATTCCCAAACTTTTCTGCCTGATCCTCATTCCACTGTGATAATTTGCAATATTCCCTTCTAACCATGACCGAGGAGAGGAAGGATAACAGACAGAGGCAATAAAAAGCACAGTAGGGAGAAAATTTACTGCTTCCATTCCTAGGCAGTGGACCTGCTGACTGCACACAGGCAGAAAGGCCTGCAAAGCTCTGCCAGGGGATGGACCTGCAATCTGGGAGGACGTGGCAGACGCGCTTGAGCTGGCCTGACAGGTTTAAGTGGGCGAAGCTTGCGTCTTGTTGTCTGCTATATAGCCAAAATTTCCACTCAGTCTGTGTGGTCAGATTTGTAGATGCTCATAACTTGGCTGAATTTGTGGACGTTTTCACAAGAACAACAGAATATTGACACTATGGCAACTGCTATGCCTTGTTTCCACATCCTGGTCTGAGTCACGGAGGGAGCTGTAGCGTCTCCACCAAACAGCTGTAAAAGGTGTTTTTTATTAAAAATAAAGAAGAGGGATGGAATGGGGGAAGCAATGTAATCATCCTCTCATCCCAGAGAAAGAGCAGAATTGTTTTAGATCAACGTTTCTCAAAAACTTCAGCATTAGTCAGAGCTGTTTTCAAAACTTTCAGCCCAAACTGTTACAGTTTGAGGAAGCTGTGAACTCCTGGAAAGATGATCTTTTAATGGGAAGTCTGCAACAGCCTTGTTTAAGAGCACTGTCCTCTGCAGACAGTGCATTCTCAGCTGTAAGCTGTAAGCTTCTGGCTGTGAAAACACTTTGTTCATTCGTTTTGTAGGGCCTCTGAACTCCTTAGTAATACGTATTTTAATTTACTCCAGTCCTTATTTTTTCTGTTCAGCATGCAAAGTTGGTTTCCTCTGGCATCATAAAAAAAGCTTTTAATGTTTGGATTTTTTTGAATAGCGGTTTGAAATCCAAAGGTGACTTCAGCATTGTTTGAGCTTATTGCTACAAAGGTGTAAGATTATGAGTTACCGAAAATGTTTGCAATAATAATATAAAAAAATTTGGCTTTCTAAATTGAAGACTATCCATCTTTCTTGTTTGACACTGTAAATCTATGTGCTTCACTTACAAATATATTTAACTGGAAATTTTGCTTATTGCTCATTTTTACGTTTGT
The DNA here is from genome assembly GCA_009806455.1 of Tetrax tetrax. NCBI lineage: Eukaryota > Metazoa > Chordata > Aves > Otidiformes > Otididae > Tetrax > Tetrax tetrax. The sequence goes on along the minus strand of WHYT01017074.1, from coordinate 348,911 downwards.
ATTCTTAGTGCTTCCAATAATAGAATCTTCTTGTAGGTCAAGTTAATGTAATTCTTGCTTACTGATTTCTAGAAGGTGGTCTTCCTTTCCAGCTGCTAAGGAATAAGGATGTTATTGTTAAGGATATTATTACTGTGACATGGCTTTTAAGTACAGAAATTAAGATTTTCTGTATTTAGGTAGGTATTTAGGAAAAGTGATATAATACTCTTCTTAAACCTAGTGCTAGAGGAAAAGATTTGACTCGTTTATTTGCTTATATCCAGTGAGTTGGAAGAGGATTTTAAGTTGTGATCTGTACTAGAGCAAAACAGATGCAGAGAAAGTAAATGAAAGAAATGAACCTTAGAAGATTTCCTAGCAAATCTCTTTCTTTTACCTCATTAGATAGAATCATAGAATCACATGGTTGGATGGGACCTATAAGATCATCTAGTCCAACCGTCTTCCCACTACCATTGCTGCCACAGCTACTAAACCATATCTTGTAGCTCCTCATCAAGCCGCCTCTTGAACACTGCCAGGGACGGCGACTCCACCACCTCCCTGGGCAGGCCATTCCAGTGCCTGGCCACTCTTTGGGAGAAAAAGTTTTTCCTCACGTCCAACCTAAACCTCCTCTGGTACAACTTGTGGCCATTACCTCGGGTCCTGCTTGTTGCCTGGTAGAAGAGGCCAAACCCCTGTTCATCACAACCTGCCTTCAGGAAGCTGTAGAGTGCAATGAGGTCTCCCCTGAGCCTCCTCTTCTCCAGACTAAACAATCCCAACTCTCTCAGCCGCTCCTCATAAGACTTGTGCTCCAGACCCCTCACCAGCTTTGTTGCCCTTCTCTGAACACGATTGTTCATCCTGAAGGGACTACTAAGACGCAGTCAGTGATGAAGCCCATCGTCGTTTGAGTAGAATCATGTCTGTACCATACTTCATTTCTGGAAAAGAGGGTGGTCTGATTTGGTTATGCTAAAACTCTTATTTTCTTAGGGCTTGACCTGTGCTTTTAGTTTGCTTAAACCTGACATTTCCTATGTAATGAGTGCATTGTCACCCAGAACCTTGTCAGAAAAAATGCTTGAGCATGTGCTTAGCTTCCAACCTGTGAGCCAGCCTGTGTAACTTATACTTAAGCATCTGAACGTAGGTAAGATTTACTTCCAAGTTTGACTCTGTGGCATCAAGACAGGTTACTGACAATGAGAGTGAGTTAGGGAGGTCAGTGTCTGAGGTATATTTTTTGCATAGTCTGTTCTAGGAGCCTTCAATGGTGGGCTGTGACAGTTTATTCAGTGTTAAGATCTTTAGAGATGACTCAGGTGAAGCCTGTAGGCATACCAAATAGGTTTATTATTCAAATATTCTGTATGTTTTTCTGTTTTTGCAGTCTCTGAATGAAAACTCAGCCTCTCAAGCCATTTTAAAACTAGTAATTCTAAGAGGAAGTGTTATCTATAGCTATGTATTTTCAGATATGTGATAACTTTTTGTTGATAAGGCCCATTAATTTTTTTACAAATAAAGGACTAATCCTTGCACCAGTGAAGGTAACATTATCTTGTAATTTGCTTTTGTATACCAAGACCATTTTGTAGACCGTTTTTCTTATACTCATTGAGAAGGTTAAGTGAAGACAGGCATTTTTCATTGCATGCGAATATTAGTATGTGCATGTGTTTTTACTGCTGCTGTAATTCTCTTTAAGAGTTGCTGAGCACTGAAACGTAAGCAGTCAGGGGAGAATAAACTTATAAAACTGTACTTGCTCATCAGGAAGAGCTTTCTTGCAAAGTTCTGTAACATAGAAAAGTTTTCTTTCATTAACTTTAACTGTTGTGAATGTCCCTTTAACCTGCATTTCTGCAGGTTGCAATAAGGAAGCCAACAACTTTCCCATATGCTTTCCTAGTTTGTTCAGATCACTTGCAGAATTACTGGCACCAGTCTTAATACTACTCCATCCTTTTCTTTATTTTATTGCTGCTAAGCTCTTCTGCCATGCTCTGCGTTCTTATTCTGTGTTCTATCCAGCATGAGCAGAAGCCGTGCTCATATTGGTCCTTGTGGTGACCAGCTAATCACTTCCCTTTGCCCTGCACTTTTCCATTTACAGGGGCCACCTTTCTTTGATATCCTCCCTGTCTGATAAACAACTGTTTCCCACTGCTGGGGAAGCTTAATTTTTAGATTAGAGTATCAAAAGGCCTTCTTAAATCTCAGGCAAATTATATCCAAATCTGTTTAATATCAGTGTTTATCAGATCCACACTGGCTGTAATAATCTGTTTTTCCCATTCAGCATCTCAATTATTTCTGATTGCATCCCACTGATTTTGTTTCTTTTTCAGCCCACCAGTAAACAAGATCCTCTGTTTTCAAGGCTTTGTATTACTTTTATGGTATATCCTTGTGATGAATTTGAGCATTCTTTCCAAGAAGGATGGGAAAAGGAGGCACTAGAGAAGGAAGAACTTACATGGATGAAGGAAATGGAAGAATGAAAGAAGAAAAGAGAAAGCAGAGAAGTCTAATTATTGATCTCCCCCACAAATGTGGTTTATAATTACAAGTCAGAGGGCCATGTGGAAGGAATCTATTTGTTCCTTCATTACATTATAAATGCAATGTAATATCCTTTTGCCAGTGCAGTGTACAATATCTGAAGTATATCTCTAGTGTATTTATTAGGTATCAATGCATTTGGATTTTGACCTGAACACCAAAGTGGCCTAGAATATTTTGTTCGTGATAATCCAAAACCTGCGGGGGGGGGGGAGGATCTTTCCAATCTGAGTCACTTAGCTAACACAATAAAATCAAAAGGCCTGAGTGTTCAGACAGCAGAACACTTACAGCTTGAATTGGGAAAAGTGCAGAAGTGCGTGCTCACCTTCTGATAAATCTTTATAAATAAAAACTTTTCACAAATAAAACAAAACAAATAGGAAAAACAATTTGGAAAAACAAAATGGAAAAAATGTGTAAGGTTTTTCTTCATATGGTTTAGTGTGTTCACTAGTTATCTTGCCAGGTACTGTCAGGAAGAACCATGCAAAAGAGGACTTTTTTCATATATATGCTAGACAAATGCTAGTATGATTGTTCCTTATTTTGCAATAAAGCCTTGTAAGGAACTGGAGCTTAAAATTCAAATCCTACCAATCTGCTGTTTCCTTGATGCTAAAGGCAGCCTGATTGGGAGCTACCAAAATAAACCCCCAATTCAGTAAACATTGTAGGAAATTCCAGTTTCTCCTGCTTATGGAAGCTTGGGCTTAATCTAAAGGCCTCCTGAGGTCATTATGTATTGCATTATCTCCCAGTGCTTTTATCCTGGGAATTCCAGGAAGTCATTTATCTCATGATACAATAGCCTTTGGTCAACAGCTTGTACTCTTTGTACAAAAAAGTAGATAATGGCCAGTACTGACAATATTGTCCTGGGAGTATGGGTTGTAAATCCTTCCCAGAAAGTCTGGCAGATACTTGGGTATTTAGCATGAGTATTTGAGATAACCTTATTGAGGATAACTTGTGTATGGCTTTGTGCTGTGGCAGTGACCGTGGTGTAGATAACTGTGACAATGCACATAAAATTTAAGTAGGTGTTTGCCAGCATAAACTCCACTCATTTAATTACTGACCACGTTTCTCTAATGTGGAAAAGTGTGGCGGAGAAAATTGTCCATGGTACACAAGCAATTCCGTTACTATTCTTGAATATTACTCAAGGACAGCTGACACTTTGTCATTGTAAAGAGTATTTCATAATGCTGATGCTATCAGGTTGCTGCTTAATTCTTCATCTGTCAGCTTTGACCTTATTCTAGTGCTGTCTGAATAAATATGCACCCTTCCTTTGTAAGCATTTTTAGAACAGTCAAAGAATTTTCTTGTATTTCAGTTTTTCTGTCTGTAGTTACCCCCTATCACTCTTCAAAGAGCCTGTTGATATCACATTGGTATCATCTACGTAAGTGAAAGAACATAGCTGAGAATTGAAGTTCAGAAGTATGGATTGTTTTGATGTTCATTTTTCCTTGTTCTACTGCATTTAAAAAATTTTTAGTGCTTAGAGAACTGTTGAAAATTAGTTTCCTGGAGGTGGATGTCTGTTGTTCAGTGTCAGCTGAACGAGTAGTATTGGCACAGGTAGGGGAGGCCAACGCTATGTGTTACACTGTAGTGTACCTTCCATTTTCCTCCAAGACTACATCCAATGACCCTGGAGAGACATGGTAGGGATCTGGACATAGAGATCCATGATTCACACAGCCTTATCTCCATTTACTTAATGCTTTCTCTTGCTTGAGAATCCTTGAAAACCTAAAGGTAACAAGCAGCAAGAGTTAGGATTCAGATGGAGTTTGGGCTGTAAGAATCTGGACCATGAGAGATTAGGAGCTGAAGTATGACCACCGTTGTGTTTCCTAGAGATAGTGATGTGAATAATCAGAGAGGAAAGGAGCTGTTCTTTGTTAATGACTTTAGAGATGTAAAATACTCAAACAGTAAGATAGTGACAGCACCTTGCAGCATCTTGTGACTTACTTTAGATTGGAACGGCCAGCTTAGAAGTGACAGAGGTCTGTATTGCTTCAGACTTTGAGATCTCAGAGGTAAATCTTATTAACACAGTCTGTTCTTTCTCAGATTTTTGCCACTATATTCCTATTTATCAGCCATAATGAAACTCTTAAATGAATTAAATTCTTTGGAAGCCACCTCTGAAAAACACAGCAAATTTGCTTGAGTATCCAACTGGAAGACTCCAAGCCTTGCTATATCTTCACTGGGAAGTGGGAAAATTTGTGCAATACAAGTGAGCTAAGGAATGGTGTTTCTAGGTAGTAACATTCTTAAGTAAAATATAAAAATATTTTTTATGTCTTTGCAGTCTGTCTAATACCTTCAGATGGACTTGACTTGGTAATGAATGGTATACTATATCCAAACTTTAAGCAATGACGTGATGTTACATAATGTTATATTTTGGTGGCAGTCCTAAAACTTTTCTCTTCTGGGAAGAAATTTCCCAGACTATATTCCCACAATAAGTATGTTTTAATACGGATCTCCTGCTCCTTTTTTTTTTTTTTTTCTTCTGTTCAAAGAAAATGTCAGCTCTCTTTACAATTGGCCAGGAAGCATTTGTAAGAGGTTAAGTGATACTACAAATATTCCTTAATTGAGTTGAGATGCATTCCATGCATTTTTACACCAGCATCAAAGAAAACATCTTTCCAGAGATAAGCAGGTTCTTCTCATATTTCAAAAAATCATCACGTATTTTCATCAAGCTTTCAGGAATGAAAGCTACTGGACTGCAGTGTTGTCATAATAAAAAAGAAAGGTGCACGCAGAGGTACTGTGATCCAAAGGTGACAAGTACTGAACAAATAGTGCATGAAGATGTCTTCCTAGCTGACAGCATCCGTCTCCATCAGTTATTGCTCTTGTACCAGTTCAGATATGTTTGATCAGCTTTCAAATGATTATCCTGGCAGGAGCAGGTGAAAGCAGTCCTGATACTTTGATTCAGACTAAAGTACAAGGCAGTCTGAAGGAACCTTTCATTAGCAGTTGATACTCAATTGATTGAGATTCGTATGAGGAAGTTGGGATGAAAACAGTTCTCCATTTCCCTCCTTTGTAAGAGAGGTTTGGTAAGGATAGTATGAGTGTAGTGAATTTCTACTTACTGACTTGTGTATTAACATATCAGCTGTTCAGATTCCCCACTGCAAGGTATGAGTATAGAAGGGAGGCCTTCTGTTCTTTTTGTACCATTTTTTTTGTTTGCATCTGATATTTTCAATTAAGTGACATGGTTATTCTTTCACTTGGGTTTAGTTTTTAAAAGCAACTTCAAACCACACCTATTCCTGTGACAAAACCAATGCAATTGTCTGTGTGCAATTTTAAAGCACTCCAGTTTCAAGCAGCTCAAGCTAAAACCCAAACTAAACCTTCCCAATAAGAAGCTGATTGTATTGGTAGCAATAACATTGTCCAATTAAATCTGTCTTTTTTCCCTTTGTTAATAATTTGGCAGATTGATTCCAGTTCCTGTGAATGTATTTCTTTTTCATGCGTATTCATCAACTCATTCATGGCAATTTAATTTCATTTTATGGCTGCTTCTGGGCTATTTCCCTGCGGTATCTTTGTTTTTCACTGTATACTTTGGGATTGGTTATCCAGTACCCATGATAATGGTTTTGCTTTCTGAATAGATTGCATAGAGCTGTAGATGCACATCCCAAGGTGTTCATCTCAAGTATGAGTCTTCGAAACTTTTTCCATTCATGCAAATGAAAATGAGTTCAGGTGAATATACGTGAATGATGAATAAAGAGATTAGAAACCTAGTTAATCTAAATAGCTTTTGGAATATGAATACTTGATTTTTTTTTTCTGTATTTAACCAGCTCTAGTGTTAAAAAATTTAATTTTATTGAAGAACAAGATTTAAATTCTTGTCAACACTGATGCATCTTAGGCCATGCCAGTAACTCCAGTGGGGTTATGGTTTCATTGTGTGTTTCATTTAAAAACTCTTGAAACCTACTTTTTTTTTTTTTTTTCTTCATTCAAAGACACTTTAAACAAACAGAAAGGAACAAGAGTTCCATAACACAAATAAGAATCAGGCCAGTGGTGTATTTTCCTGTCTCTAATATCTGTGCCTCTTTTCAGCATTCATCTGATCTCTTTGTGTCATGTTATAATTTCATGCACCTTCCATTTCTTGTAGATCCTACTGTTTGTGTCTTTTAATCTGTGTCCACCTCTTCATCATCTCTAATACTTTGCAATATTATTTGACCCTAAACTTTAGGTGACATAACCTCGCTTGATCAGATAGCTTGGTTTAGCTGGCTGCTACCGTTAGCTGCTGACAGTTGTTAACCTGTACACATTTGAGAAAGACATGCCTTTTGTATTACACCCCTTTACATTTCACTTTTGCATTTTATCAAATATTCATATTTTTGTCACTATTATAACCTATTAAAAATTCTCTCCTCTGCTACAAGGAAATGTGATTTTTAAAAGTAAAGAGATGCTTATGCAGGCTTTAATGGTTGCAATTTTTGCAGTTCCTCCTCCCAGTTTTCTTAATGAGACAAGCTCTTCAGCTGTTCTTTATCCTCCCTGAACCATGAGTTGTCAAGAGTGAGGTAAGATTGAACCGCGGTGCATCGCGAGAGATGAAGGCTGGTTGGAGAAGTTGAGCTGTGAAATAGAGAGGGTTCAAGTGGCAAGCAAAACCATAATTTGAGTAGTTTACTGTGCCACATTTACACAGTTATATCAAAATTGGATTTGCTCCTCACCTGAATAAAAGATAATGAAATATTAAAATAAAATTCTGCATAGCTAGATTCTACAGGATGTCTTCTGCTTTTTTTTTTTTATATTAAAACCAGGAACTCATATGAATAATTTACATTTCTGCAATACCTTCTCAGTTTTTCCTGCAATTGAACAAGAATGAATCAATGTTTAATTACTTATAAAATTGTAAAAGAGTTCTATACCTTTTTCTGGATACTTTAGTATAATATTCTTCAATAAGCATGTGAAAGTGGAGTTCTCTTCCAGGGTCAATAAGTAGTTACAGTGAGCACAATTAACTAAAATGTGCTCCTACAGGCAACACCCTCAACGCAGTATTCCTTTAGAGGCAGGAGCTGAAATGCCTCAGCTGAAAGGCCTCACCACCTTTGTGGCTGTTGTTACGGGCCTGTACACTCAGGTTTGCAGTGAATGTCTGATTGAGAGCCCCGATATCTTCAAAGTTTAGTATCTTTGTTGTCCATTTTTATGGTCTTTGTTCACTGCACTTGGAAATAAACCTCCTATGTCCTGACAAACTCCTCTAGCGAAAAAGAAGTGTACAAGAAAAGCCTTGAGTCATTTGTTTTTTATTTGCTGTGATAATGAGCTGCATTGTTGATTTTCCATTGTTTTTTTTGGTAAGGAAACTTTGTTCTAATATATCTTACGTTGCTTGGCTGTAGTGTGATGCTCAGGTCAGCTGTTGTAAATTAAACATACAGTATTTGCCTTGTAGGGGATACCTGGTTCTTAAGAAGGTATGAATAAATGAATAACCTTTCCTCTAATTCTGATCAGTGGTCGCTTGATTCTGGTTTAGTTTCTGATTGCACTGGCAATGGTCTTGAAAGCAACGGAAAGCTTCTTAAAAATAGGAATAATTTGTGGGACACATTTCGTGAGGATATTTTGGATATGAAATGAATTTTGACAGAAGAAGATGCACACTGAAAGTGGAAGCTTTGAAATTCCAACCCATACTATTCTACCAAATGCCTAATTGTCTATTACATGTCACAAGGTTTGAGCGTCTTCATTTTTTTTTTTAATAGTGGCATGTTAGAGAGCAACTTAGACTCTTTGATGCATAAAATGTCCACATTCACTCTCAGTGTTAAATGAAGAAAGATTATAAAGCCCAAAGGCAACCAAAAATACACCAATAAGACTCCCAGGCACTATAACAATTGAAGAAGTGGGGGCTTTTTCAGAGAAGCAGCATTTTTCATTCGTACAACAGATTTACTGGTCATCTTGCAGATGTACCATTTCAGGTGAAACTGAAGCAGCACACATCAAAATGCATCAAGGATTTGGGGCATCTTGACTGTAAGAGGGATTTTCCCTATGGTGACGTCCCTTGCAGTGCGGAGGCGTGCCCAGTTTCAACTGTCTTTAAATAACAGAGAGAGATTACAGTGATAGCATAGACACAGAAAATTCTTGCACTGGAAAATTTGTAGTAAAAAAGCTCTTTTTTTTTTTTTTTTCACCTGCATTTACTTCTATGCCATATCTTTTTGCCTGCACAACAGAAGTGATCATTGTTAATTAAAAAAAACAATAAGGCGTATACCTTCTGGTCAGGTTGTCCCACATCTCAGCATGACATCCAACACTTCACTGCCTCCAGGAGAGGTCATGTTTGGAAAACGCTGAGTTGCTCACATGCCTTTGGGATGATCACATACTGTAGAATTCTTGACGTTTAACCTGATTCTTTTTTCTTTATTTTACCATATCTATCTTCCTTCACTGAGATTGGACTCCGAGGAATTTTTTTTTGGCCTTCCTCTGAGAAAGGAGAACACTCAAGCCTTTTCTTACAGTTTATATGGAAATGTGAAGAGAGATCAGGCTGAAAACTTAAATGCTACCACTTGCATAGCCTAAAATTGTAAATCCCTACAAAGTGAGGCTAATTAAAGTCCCTGTCTTCATTAACCGACTATTCATACTCTGTCTTCTTCCAAAAATGCCAGATACGTGGGGGATTAGTGAGTGCCTGCATTATCTGATACCTGGCATCAAGTAACCAAGCAAGATGTCCAAACTTCTGTGATTCATTGGAGCTGTTTATATTTTTCCAGCTGGAGTAGGCATTCCTCAGCTCTGGGAGGGCAGGGAGGGAATTACACCATACCTCCAAATCCCATTTACTTTCTCCTTTCCCACAGGAGAGAATCCCTTTGTTGAGAGACAAGGTGGTTAGAAGTTAATTGCAATTTAATTACCCACCGCGTATACCTTTGCAACTAGAGGAAAAGACAACCTCTCAGTTACTATCTCCATGCTTTCAGAAATAGCCCTGTAAGGCTTTCAAGAGAGGTCTGTAAAATTGGGGTGCACTTTTTACACATACAGTTAAGCGGGTCCCCCAGTTTTGCTCTTACAAATGCCCTAGGGCATCATGGATTTTTTTGGGGAAAGACATGTCTCCAATTAAAAGAGTGAGATTTCTGAGACCAAGCTGGATATTTTTGTCAATCAATTGACACAATACTAATGAAAATATTACTAGTTTTAGTTATTATTCCTATGATGTTCACATGTAGGATGAGGTCTTCTTTCCTCCATGGAGGAACCATGAAACAAATAGCCAGCCTCCCTCCAAAATAAATTACAATCTTAAATATTCTCTTAAGGATCAAATTTTCAGAAAAAAATCTGAAAATCTAACCTATTTTATGGCCATGGTTTGTTTTAAAAATAGTATAGGTATTAGGCTGATAAAAACTGCCTTTTAGCAGGTCTTTATTGTGCCATTAACTTGAAAATACCATTATTGTAATATTACAATTAAAGATTAGCTTGATTTTACAGGATTGGGTATAATTGGATTTTATAGAGGCCTCTGTAGTGAAGCTCAAATATTTATCTGAATTCAAAAGCACATGTGTCAGTGTAAGATTGTACTTTACTCAACAGTCCTGATACAGAGGTGGGGTGAAAGTGTGTGTCAAAAGGTAAATGTTAGAACCAGCATTTTCTGGGGAAGATTGGTGTGTACTGGATACGGCAGAAAGCTGAGTTTCAGGAATCAAGTGCTGCTTTTTGTTGTTGTTGTTTTCATTGTAACATGTTTTAAATTCTTGTGTGAAAAGGCCTGTGTAAATGCTTGGTATTGGATTGTTCCCATTTCTTCCACTAGCTTCTTGTTTAACCAGGGACTAATAATCACTTAGCTTTTGTATGGCTGAGTTTGCTCATGAGTGTGTGCACTCTGAGTATTTTGTCAGAGGTGTCTTTAAGTTCCATTTATATTTGAATCAGAAGATAAAAGGCTTTATTGTAATAACTCTCCAATTCCTGAAGAAACACTGACATGTTAAGTAAAACAGTACACAATTTTTAAAGCATCTTCTATTAAAAATGATAAATTCTGAATATATTTTACAGACATGCATTTTCTCCTTCATATTTAAAGAAGAAGAAAGATACATGCTGGTAGAATTTTTTAAATACAAGAAGAGCTGATGGTAATACCTTTGGTGCATCTACAAACAGTGTTCTGCAAGGATCTGAAGCCTGTGGGCTACTCATTTGAAACTGCAAAACACAAAATTTAACCTTGCACACCCTAAAGGATAGCTTGGCGCGATCTGAACAAAGTTCTCAGCGAAAGTGCTGGGAACGACACTTTGTCTTTACAGTGCCTTTTCACTGGAATAGCTTTTTGAGTGCATTTTGCAGATGGGGGAACTGAAATGCAGAGGAAAGGGAGGGTCCAATACAATGAAACACTAAAGCACATCTTTATTATGAATAGTTGCTCTTTAACTTAAAATTAAACTTAGGCTCACACGTTATTGTGGCCTGGGGCTGAATTTCTTCTTTAAGATCATACAGCAGATGGTTCCAGACTCTTGGAATCTGTTGATTCTGGCTATTCCACTCTTTGCCTAGATTTGGGATAACATCAACAGCAGAGATGAGAAAATGCAGTCATTAAGAAAGAATAAACGCTTCTGCAGAAAGTGGTTAACGCTTCTGCAGAATATGATATTTTTCGTCTTTACTAGCATTATCCAACCAAGGGACACTGATGGTCATGGTAGAAAATATATTATGAGAAAAAAAAATGCAGTTAAGGGCATTCTATTCACAATTCAAGGCTAGATGTGAGTTGAAGAAAGACTGTTGAACTCTCCTGAGAAGAGTAAAGTTTTTAGTAATAGTGTGGCACTGAAAGATGATATGATGGTTATGCTCTTTGACATTAATTCTCAGTAATGCTGACTAAAGTTTTGTGCATGCAGCTGTATGAAATAAGTATGTGCATTTGCCATAGAATTCCTGCAGATCGACCACTTTTGTTACAAAAAGTGTGTAGTGTTCAACAGAGACTTTAGCAATATGTTGTAAAATAAACATATTTTTTCTACTTTGATAAAGAAGATGTAAATTGTTCAGTGCAGTGTATTTGTAAGGCTAAGACATTTTATTGATATCAGGTTGCCCCAAAGTCCGGCTTTGGGCTTTGGAAGGGACCAAATGGTTTCTGGAGGTTTTTTTTTTTTTTTTTTTTTTTTGACAGAATTAAAGAATGTAAAAGACTATTTGTATTAAACAGATTAAGCTGTTAGTAAACATGTCCCCTTTAAATTAAGTGGTGGTGAAGACAAAGAAAGTGCTTTGTTGTTGTCAGATGGATTTGTCTTAAGTCAAATGGGCAAACAAGTTAAACATCAGTCCTCTTTAAATCCCTAATGGCTGTGCAGATTAAATCTCAAAGGGTCTGTAAAATGAGTAAAAAAATTAAATTGCTTTACTTCTTCCTGTCATTTACTTTGGCTAAAGCATTTTTCTTCTTCCTTTTCTTTTTTCTTCTCTTTTCTTCTCATCCAGCTTTAGAGAACTTTGTTTTCAAACTGCATTAACATACAGACAAATATTAAACAAGAATTTCACTTCTCTGCAGTCTTGTCACTTGTGATGAATACATCCTTGCTCAGTAAGTGCTGGTGACACATCATTGTGGCAGCTTCTGCCTCTCAACAGAAGGCTAATTAATCTTGCTATCAACACTCCTAAACAGAGGTAGCTAGTTCAAAGTTTTATTCCGTAGAGCTGCTTTGTGTGGGGTGGGATTCCTTCATTTGAAATGGCTGCCTCTGAATCATGGCCTTCCTGTGATTAGCTTTTCTTTAATGCTGGTGGTGTTGATCTGTATGGGAACAACAAAATGAGCAGGCTTTGTGCTCCTCTGACCTGGCAGTTTTATGCCTTAATAAAGTGGGTTGGTGCAGCGTGCAATTTGGAAGAGATATCAAGAGCCAAGGTGGCCTCATAGGAGTGTGCATGTGAATTCAAGGTGTCATTCTGCAGATTCTTCTTCCATACGACTGACTACAGTGGGATGTTGAGTGGTTTGGTTGCTGGCAGGAAGAGATCTGGGTGAACACGTTGCTTATACGTCCCAGCTATGAGCATGAAAACATTTTCTGTGCGTATCCAACAGCTGTCAGCATCAGAGGTATTAAAGGGGGACAGGCGGCTAACTAGCTAAGAATTTAAGGCTGAGTATTCACAACATTTTCCCCTATGAATTTCATTGTTCCAACAGCTCTGTGATGATGAAAATCAACCATCAGAGTACTTACTCCAACTGGATTTTCATTCAGTTTATTAATGATAAAGAAACTCAATTTCAGGCATATTAAAGGAATGTTGATTGAAGGTCACAGAGGTGTTAGCTGTGGTGTCCTGGCTAAATTCCAGTTGGCTAATTACCATCTGCCTTCCTAAATCTCCCTTGTAGTTTCATTATTTAGATCATTAGCTCTTTATATTTTGTTCCAAACTCTTAGCGGCACAACTTTATTTTTCCTAAAGAGCTTTAACTGTTGAGCATGTTGGTTCATCAGAAGGCAAATGGTGAAGCCAACTTTCTGCCTCTTTGAATGTTATCAACGATATAGATATGGGATTTAAGAAGGAATACATCTAGTTCCAGTAAAAAGCAACTGAGGCATGTTTTACAATGTCATGTCACACTCTGTGACTGTCATTTGCTGTACTAGAATCAGATGGCACACATGTGGAAAGGTGTATCTCTTTGCTATTTTCTTCCAGTTACCTAAACATGTAATTTGACACCCCCCCATTATTTCATTTTTTAATTGCATGCTTCTTACTCCTACTTGCCTGATACTTTCTACACTTCTGGCAAGAAACCTTTTTTTTTTTTTGTAAAGGTTTGTTGAATCAAGCAGGTCAGATGGACAATCTCTTTTTGCTGCTTGTCTCGTACCAGTTGCTTTTTCCAAAGGCATGTGAGCTGTCAAAGGTGTCATGGGAATATACTTTCTATTTGGAGGTGCAGAATATAATTGCCCTCCACTCCAGACAAATCTCTGTTTGGTCGGGCCTCCCAGAGCTCTCTGTAGGAGAAGGATGGGTTCTGGACTCAGTTCTGAACTCAAGCAGTCGCATTGCAGCTTGCAGAGCTGATTCATAGTTTGGTGGCATTTGATATCTGCAGTCTTGTTTTCGCACTTAAGAGGGGTCACATATTGACGGTGTTGTCTGCTAGTAACAGACTGAGATCAAGTTTAGCTGTGGTCTGTGCTGACTTTACTCTTATACTCCACTCATGATTTTTGGTTGCTGAAGCTCCACTGTGAACACTGATGGAGGAGAAGCAGTGAAGCAGCTATTTAGAAATGGGTTCAAAAGCAGTTTAAATAATTGCCTCTAGAGATTAGGTCCATGCTCTTAATTGAAAACGGGAAGGAGAAAGATTTATCAATTATTCAAGATGTTTTCTTTGTACAAAATATTCAGGGTTTTTTTTTTGTAAGTATACATGTCTCAATGTAATGATTTTATTGAACTATTAAATGTGATTAGAAACCAAAGGTGAACGGTGTCTCAGTGAGTCAGGAAAGCCACGGAGGAGCCGAGCAGTGTCTGTAGCTTTCTGAGCGCTGTCAGTTCCCCATGAAGCCTATCTAAGGGTGATTAGCTCTTTACTCACACTTCAGCTTGTTCCTAACTAATGATGATTTACCATTTTGCTAAATGCTGAGCACTGGGTGTTTGACAGAGTGCAAAATGCAGGCTTAGAGAAAAGCAGGTAAAGATTCACTACAAAGAGCCTGTCAAAATACTTCTAAAATATGCTGTCGTAGTGTTAAACAATTTATTAATAAGCCTATTAATACCCAAGGATTTTTTGTGTGTCTGTCTTGAGGTTCTGTTAAAAACATCAGTGTTTAAGATGCTATCCACACAGGCTTAGTGCCAGGGAAAGCAATCCCATTAAATTGGACCTCATAAATATTTCATGAGGTCCAATTTAAAATTAATCTTGGCGTGGAGCCAAACCAGGCAGTATATTTGCTACTGTATTAAAAAGAAGTGGCAGATGAGGTATTTTTTTCACAATAGTAATCTGACTGGATTTTTGCACAATCCTAACAATATTTTTTAATAATACAGCTGTTAGTTTTGGCAGGAAGAAGTACATTTCTTTCATCAGCCATTCATGCAAGAATCATACTGCAACTAGCATATTTTAAGTGTCATCATTCTAGAAGATGATTTTTTTTTTTTTCTGGTGATGAAATCTCTGCTTTCTGAAAAAAATTCACCTTGTTACTTGAAAGGAAATAAATAGTCAGATCTGTAACTTCCCAGTGAGAGTGTAGGTTTCTTTGGGAAGGGGCTATGAAGTACTAAATTTTCAAAAGGGGTTTAGGAGGGTAAGAGGTTTTCAATGTGGTTTGAGTCTGAAGTTCCTAAGTCAACTGGGATATAAATTTTAGGCTTTTAAGTAATTTAGATAGGATTGTGAAATTTACTTCTGTCACAGCATTAGTAGGCAAATTGGAAGAACTGCGATTTGACAGCAGTTAAGACTTAGTACAAATATATCCCTAGGTATGATCAAAATCTTCTAGGAAAACCTTTATATATTTTTCAGAGACAGCGTGTCCTGATTTAATGCCTCTGAGTCAATTGAGTTTTTAATCGGTGGATACAGAATCAGAACACATAAGACACAGACAGAGAAAGGGCAACTCATTTACTTTGCTCATTTAAGAGATCAGATAATTCTGGGAAACTGTCTGATGGGAAAAGAATTCAGCCTGAAAAAAAATTATTGCAAAAGGAAAAAGTCTCCTACTCTTGGCAATAAGCATCATATGAGGTCTCTAAATAATTGCTTGTTTTTGAGAAGAATATTAGGAGACTCTCTCTTTTCTGTCTTTCATATATTGCTTGTTTTCCTACAGTCTCAAGATTTTCCCTTATACATTTGGAAAACACTTAAAACTGTGTGTGAGCAAAAGGAATAAATAATAAATACAATGACAATATAAGAGCTTGAGTAACAGTTTCTGTTGTATGGCTTTAAAACTGGTTTGGGGATGAAGAAGAAAGCCTTTTATGCTGGAATAATTTCTGGGAGACACTGGTAAGGAACAAGATTACAGGGTGTTTAGAGATGTGCGTTTCAATAAGGAGCAATCACCATTCATATGCATACGTTTCATTTAAATGCATTATATACACTAGCAGATTGGGAGGCAATCCTGAGACATTGAACATAATTTATTTGGATTTGAAGAAAGCATTTGCTTTTGTGCCTTACAATGGATTTGATTTACTAAGTCAGGAGACATAGTGGAAGCAAATTCAAATGGACTCACATTTGTCTGAGGAAAGGGGAGGAGCAGTAATACCAGTGTCGAAATGGACAAAGGGAACATGTAGGAGATGGCATGGTGGCATGGGGTTCAGCTCACCTGACCTGCTGCCTGAAATTCTTGTTTAGGAGTAGCAGAGTGAAGGGGGAGGGGGAGGCTTCTTCAGATAGCAACTTGTGCCTCCTGTTTTAGAGATGAATTGCATCCTCTTGTGAAGTTGCTGCTTTACGCCATTTACTGTTGATGGAGCCTAGAGACCTAGCTTGGACTAGATGCCTCATCCGAAATTAGAAGAGGTGAATCCCAGATTTGTTATTTCCTACGTGTGTTAATTATCTCTTTTCTTGACTGCAACCAGTGAGAGACCTAAGGGTCCATTTAATTCATCTGGACCCTTCTCTACTGGGTTTTGGACTGGGCCCTCTAGCCTTATTGGTGGAAGGGAAGGAAATGAAATGCTTCCTGTCAAGGAAAGGTGACCTTGATCAAACACTACGTACACTGGCAATACTGTCTGGGTTATGCAGGGAAGGAGCGAACAGCTCTGGCAGCCAGCAGGGATTCACTGAGGATGGGTCACCTCCAAGCTAATAGTGAGAACTAGTCAGAGCTCAGCGGTGAGGTATGTCAAATGCTTCAGTTACAGAAAATAGTCTTCAAGATCTGCATTTAAGAGTCTGAGATACATGAATAAAAGGGCATGTAGGAAACCAGAGGGGCTTGATCCTCCCAAAGAGAGGCTTGTCAGTATGGAGGAAGTGAAAGATGCAGACTTTTGAGAACTAGGGATTTCGTTAGTTCAAGGAACTCTAGCCATAAGATTTTTATAGTTTAGAAAAATTTGGTCAAAAGTTGAGTCTTTTTTAGCTTTCAGTTTACTTTCCAGAGTTACAGAATCATAGAAAGAGTGAGGTTGGGAGGCACCTCTAGAGTTTGTCTAGTCCAATTGCTCCTGCTCAAAGCAGGGTCAGCTAGGCAAGTTACTCAGGGCCGTGTCCAGTCGAGTTTTGAGTATCTCCAAGGATGGAGACTCCACAACCTCTCAGGGCAACCTGTCCCAATGATCAGTCACCCTTACAATATAAAAGTTTTCTATTACATTTAAATGGAATTCCTTGTATTTCAGTTTGTGCCTATTGTCTCTTGTCATTTCCCTGGATACCACTGAGAAAGGTCTGGCTCTGTCTTGTGCATACCTTCTCATCAGGTATTTATACACATTGGCAAGATACCCCTGAGCCTTCTCATCTCCAGGCCCAACAATCCCAGTTCTCTTTGTATGACAGATGGTCCAATATCTTAATAATCTTTGTAGCCCTTTGCTGAACTTGCTCCACTGTGACCAAGTCTCACAGTGGGGAGCCCAGCACTACAGCTAGCACTCCAGATCTGCCCTCACCAGTGGCTGAGCAGAGGGGAAGAATCACCTCCCTTGACCTGCTAGCAGTGCTCTTCCTAGTGCAGCTCAGGATGCTGTTGGCCTTTGCTGCAAGGGTGCATTGCTGGATCATGTTAAACTTGGTGTCCACCGGGACCCCCTGCATACTTTCTGCTGCTTTCCAGTTGTTCAACCAGGTTCTAATGAGGTTATTCCTCCCAAGAAGCAGGACTTTGTGTTTCCCTCAGTGGTAATCCATGAAAGTCCTCTGCCCATTTCTCCAGCATGTGGAGGTCCCTCAGAATGACAGAACAACTGTCTGGTTTATTAAACACTCCTTCCAGTTTTGTATTTCCTGTAAAGTTGTTGAGGGTGCACTGTGTCCCATCTTCCAGTTAATTAATGAAGATGATAAACAATATTGGCCCCAGTGTCCATCCCTGGGGTACACCACTGGTGACTGGCCTCCAGCTGGACTTCATACCAGTGATTACAACAGTTTGAGCAGTTCAGCAAGTTTTCAGTTCATCTCACATGTCTAGCATGTACTTCATCAGTTTCTCTGTGAGGATGTTGTGAGAGACACCACTGAAAACCATACTGAAGTCAAGATGAAAATCATCTACAGCTCTCCTCCACTACTGTCCTTTTGCCCACCATGCCAGTCATGTAATGGTAGAAGGCTCTCAGGTTGGTCAGGCATTTCTTCATCAAGACTGACTAATCCAAATCACTTTCTTGGCCTTCAAGAAAGGAAATGGTTTCCATGGCTATTTGCTCCATCACATTCCCTGGAATTGAGATGAGGCTTCAAATTATGTAAAATAAAACAATAGTTATTTTGAATAATTAGATTTTGACTTAAAAAAATGACCTTCAGATGTTAATATTGCTATATTCAGATAAAAGATGAAATTAAACAATTGGAAGGGAAGAATAAAGGGAAAGGAAGGGTGTATAAAAGCTGCAAGGTCAGTAAGAGAGGTCAAGAACTCAAGTTCCGAGATTCTTTTGCCAAGATCTATGGCTTTCTTGGACTTGAGGTCGTCCAGGAGCTAAACAGCAGGCAACTACTAATGCCATCTGCTGGAAAAGGGAACTTATGATACTGGGCCTACTTCCCCACAATATTTTTAATCTACTAATCTTGATGAAGATGGTAGTTTTGGAAATAATAACATTCTGAGGTAAAAGCCATGATTATGCATCAGCTCCTTGGAAAACAATAACACAAATGGAAGTTTCTTACAATGGAAGGGCAGATTATTGTATGTACCTCTTTATATACTGGAGTACATGCAAGGCCATGGTAATGCTGTTGTTATGAGTCTTGTCGTTGTTTTTAGCATTGTTGTCTGCCCAGTCTGGATGCTGTTCACAACACTGTTCTCTAGGTAGCAGATTTAAATACCCAAGTGTAAGAAGCTAGATTGTCTGCAGATAATCAGCTCTTTTCCTTTTCCTCTGTTTTTTTTTTCCTGCTCCTTTCTTGCTCATATCCTCCAACAGAAAGCAATACAAACAGTGACGTCTCCAATCTTACTTAAATGTGTCAGCTTCCTGAGATGCCATTTCACCTCTTTTGTAATAGTGTTGCAGCATAAGTCCATTTTTAGATCTTTTGTACAAATGAATGTTTGTCTTAAATTAATAAAATATAGGATAACTCCAAAGCCTATTGAAATGAATAAAATTAGTTGAATGTTGTATTGATATAGTGAGATTTAGAACAAGCTATGCATATGGAAATAGGATTAATTAATTTTTATTGACTGCAACATAAATGGAGAAGAGGCAGAGGTGCTCTTAGAAGTGGGACTGGATGATATTTAGTGAAGCTCTGGAGTTGATATTAGATAAATTTGGCACTCTATGAAAGCAGATCAACATTCCATTCAAGTTGTCATGTTTCCCTTTCAAAAGCAGACTTTTATCTTTTGCCTTCAGAAGGAAAGCATGTGATTTTTGCAACCAGGTGTTTCTGACCATATGCCAATATTATTAATATCAACACATTAATAATATTACTAGAAGATTATCCACCGTGCATAAGGACCCACATAGCATTTGCAATTTCATATGTTAATGAGCTTTGGGGATAAGATGGAGGTTGAAGTAGATTTGTATCTCTACAATAGCATGCAACGTCCTGACAGCACGCTACTGTTTCTCCATTATATTGGGTAAGATTTATACCAGACTACCAGCGCACAAAGTTGAAAGCATTATCTTTGGCTATGTATTTTATAGGAGAATTTTTTGAATAGAAGGAACTTGCTTGATAGCAGATAAGATTTTCTGTGGAAGTTATGGAGTGGCAACTCAGGTATCCCAATTGTAAGCTACACCTGGAAAAGCAGAAAACATTTGACTGAGTGGAGTGATGATATCTACTTACGATAGTTCAAGAATGTGTATGAGATACAGGTGATGCACCCTGTATTATCAGAGCTTTCATTTTTGGAAGAGATTTAGTTTCAGTTCTGGCAATGCTTTACCGTTGGTTCTATTTATTCTGACTTTGGAGTTTCAGGAATGAGGCCATTGCAGGATTATGGGGGTTATGGCTCTGCTAATTCAATTCTGCTCTAGTGATTTAGATATTTAATGCACTCATGGACCAAAAAATATTTTAGATTTTCCATTGTACATCTAGATTCAGTCAACATTTTAATTTTTACTCACTTTATAGTGTGGGATTTTCTCTTTGAAATCTATTTCATTTCCCTTCTATTCCTGCTTTAAAATAAACCAAAAAACCACATTGCCTTTGGACTGATTTCCTCTGCAGATATATTTTTACATTGACTGGTGTTACCCTATTATTCCTGAACTTACAGTCTCCTTTGTTTCCTTTTATAGTTAGATGACCCTAATGTGTTTTGATGTATTTCCATTCCCATATGCAAACTTTTTCCTTTTTTATAACAAGTATTGGGATATGTCTTAAGAGACAAAGGATGTAATTCAAATACTTACCTTCTGGAACATATTATTAATTTAAATAAATTAATAAATAAAAGTTCTCCTGTGCAAAATCCACAGTTCAGTTTAGGCTGAGTAAATATGAAATGTTAAAGCATAAGAGTAGGAAAAGCCAATTTGGACCCATGTTTTGCAGATAGATGGAATCTACGGTGTGATTACATTTAGACTTAGTAGAAGACAAACCATTGCCTGCATAGACAGGCTTAGATTATAGCAGAGGAGCTGTTTCTCACCATAATTTTATGTTTTTTAATGTAGTAGAGATAAACGAGTATTCCCAAATGGAGTGAAATGGCTTTTGAACTCTGTCTGGAATCTCAAAATTGAAATTACATTGTTCTTCTGGTGTAAATGGGTATAGACAGGTAATACAAGGCCAGGTGAATTGTGTCGAGGAGCCATTTTTTATTAATTTGGCGTGCTTACAAAATGCTTTTAGTCTGGATGGCAATCAAAGCTGTAAGATTTGAACTAATGTCAAACCCTTAGGATAACTTGGTATTACCACATAGCATGATGCTTGCAGAAAGCTAAAGAAACCTAGCGAGTATCATGTGTTCAATGAGTTTGGCATACCTACAGCATTCTTTTGGTTCTCCAAGAGTAAATTGCAGGGGGGAATCAGATGTTCGTTTTTACAAATATGAGTGGGTGAAATTCTCAGATAAAGAATTATATATGAAAGTAAATTTTAAATGTATCTGGTTTTGAATATTGGAAGGAATATGAGGGACTCCATACATGTGCTTAGAGGTAGGATTGATTACTTCTTAGACATGGTTTTATCCCAAAGGCCAAAATTTCTCAAAACAAGACTTTGTGATTTACTCTGTTTAAGACCACATCAGCCATAGACACTTTCCCAAACATCAATAGCATGTTGTGGGTAAGACAAGAGACACCTGTGATTTTATGCACTCATGCTAGATCGAATGGCTTGTATTTCTAGTAATGTTAAGTAAGTTCATCCATAGATAAAGAAGAAGAGGGAAAGAATTTGGTAAATAATTGAGTTTGTTCCAAACAATTTGGGTGGCACAAAGTAAGGAATATACATGAAAGGTGGTGAAGAGGGCAGATTTGCCAGAGCTGAGGAGTGTAGGAGGAGATGAAAGCAGAGATGTGGCTTTGAAAGAAAGCTTTGAAAGAAAGAAGAAGAAACATGAATGTGAGAGGTTTGAGGAGACACACCGAAAGAGAGGAGTCGTAGGGAGCTGAGTTTCAAGTGCAACTGAGCTGGAAGGATCTACAGTGAGAATGTGTTATGGAAAATGGGAAGCTAAGTTGAGTCTTAGCAGTGAGGATGACAATACAGGATGTAGTGGGAGATGCAGAAACTGGAAACTTCACGATCTGGATGTGAGAGCTGTACAAGGGAAAACAATGGGGATTTCAGCAGTTAAAAGTCTGGTGTCATCAAGCAAGTAACAAGGAAAAGAAATGCCACATTATTCATATTGGGTGGTCATATTCTCTTTAAGTTAAATGGCCTTTACCAAAGTGAGTTTACCTACTGAGGTGCATTACTAAGTAATCTTGAGGATTAATGATATCATAAAAATATGGACATCTTGGGTATAACAGGATCTGTAGAAGATGGAGAGACAAACCTTTAGGGTATGGCAGAGGAGGTCACCTAAGAGACTGAGAGGCAATTAGCCTAAAGGAAATTGTCTTAGAAAAAAATCAAATTAAGAGCTTCAGAATGCAAACTGAGAAATGTCACTGTTTTTTATCAGTTCTGCCTCTCCTAAAGATTTATGAGACATTGATTGCACCAAGCAGTTGCCACTGTGTTAGTGGGCTAGAGATAGAGGAGCAGAAAGACTGGTGTTTAGAACAGATGAAATTGCCTCTTGAGAAAAATGAGTGACAGACTGCACTTTGAATTTTGTTTTTAAAAACTGACTAAATCAATTTACATCTTCCATTAAAGCTGAAACAATCTGAATCCTAATCTCATTTTGTCAATGCCCTAGGATTTTAGAAAAGCAATTTTATTTTGCCTCAACTCTATTTTGATGAATCAGCATACATTTTGAGAAACCTCCTATCTAGGCAGACAGGGCTGTAGTTTTGTTGTGTTTAAAAAGTGTGTTTGTTTGTGGTAGGTACATTCAAATAGGCTTTATACTTAATCTAAACCACCACATTTCAGGAAATGATCTACCATAAAGTCCGTAGTTTCTGCTCTCCTCTGCTTTTTATAAATAGGAAATCACTGACTGTGATTTCTTGTGATAAGAATGTACTGATTTCTTAAAAGTAGATAGTAAAGGTACTTAAAAGAAGTCTGGGTGTTCAGTATCTTTTGGCTTCTCAAATTTTTTAGACTGTTGCGCAGGTTTCATTTACAGTGCTCTTTCTTGGCAATAAAAAAAGGACTTGGAGAAAGCTGGTGACTTTTTGAGGACTTCACCATATTACCTTGCTTCTATAATTACATTGACTTAAATCAACTGATTTACTCCGCTCTGAAACTAAGTAAGCCTTGCTCAGCCTTATCGCACATATTTATCAGCACAGTTCTGTTTTAAAATGTTATTGGCTGTAGCAATTATAGTCTTCATAATTTATGATATTACAATATAAGCTCTTTTTTTGCCTGGAGCTCTATAATTTATTTATGTGTGTTTTTATTTACATAACATATTTATTACTTATCAAAGACTCTTCAGTGGTAATGCTGAAGAGGAACAACATGGCATGCATGCACAGAACAGTGATTTTTAAGGTATGTGCCATGTTCTTTGAGCTCATCTTGCGAAGCTGGTAGTTCCAAGCAGCATCCAGAAATGATCCATTCCTTTCTTCTAACTCAATCTATTCCTATTTCAGCAAACTACTACATAAGTGGCATGTTTTCAGCATGCTTTCTGTGAATATATTTAGCATTTCCACTTCTATTGATAGCAATAGGGCTATATGGCTCAATTGATGTCCATGCATTCAGAAACACCTATCCAAAAAAAAGGGGCCATGTAGGAATGTAAGTTCAGTATTGGTGAAGAGACTCTCTAAAAGTTTCATTTGCTGCTTTATAAACATTCCAGGGCTGTGTAATATGGAGCTGTAAATCTTGAAGATGCTACCCATGAGTGTCGACTCATTGCTTAATGCCTTCAGACTCCTGATTTAATTGTATATTTGTGAGGAACAGTGCACCTTCTTGCTTAACCCTTCTGAGTTATGACACCCTCAGTGTAGTGTCAAGATTCCATTAGCTGTTGGTGCTCCATGAAATGTATCTCCTGTTAGCCAACTAGACCAACATTAAGTACTAGAGAAGCCCAAGAAAGGTGCTGGTCTTGGTTTGAAGAAATAAACAGCTATAAAAGTGAAAGTCCGTAACTGAATTTAGTAAAATCACTCCCAGAAACCTAGCTGGTTTCTGCAGACTTGCAGTGTAAGGCTATATGTAACGTGAAATTTAGAATCATAGAATCATATAATGGTTAGAGTTGGAAGGGACCTTCAAAGGTCATCTAGTCCAACCCCCCTGCAAGAAGCAGGGACATCCCTGACTAGATCAGGTTGCTCAAAGCCTCATCCAGGCACTGGATCCAGGCTCATCCAGTGCAAGTTTGCTCCCTGTGTTTAGGATCTCTTCCTTGTGTGCAAGAGTGATTCCAACATGTATGTGAGGTCCCAGGGAAATCAGCAGAAATGCTAAAGTGGGTAATGGTTCTCAAGTTGAGCCTCTGTTTATAATAAGAGTAGTGGGTGGATCTCAATGCAAACAAAAGCTTGTCAATACACAGATTGTGGCTTCCCTGGACACATCATCATAATGAAAATCTTACACTTACTCTGTATGTTAAATCCAATGGAATATCAAGAGTTCTCAAAATGTGATCAATAAGCTACCCTTAAAATATGACATATTGAAATACAACACAGTGTCTTGCTTTTAAAAATGAATGAGATCAATACATTTTGTTTAGATGTCCACAATCATGGAATTGATTAATCTTTAATTCTGAAAGGTAAGTGAAAGTGCCTGAAACGTTTAATATATTAATACATTAAGATGATCACTATAAACGCAGTGAACCCTATGCCCTAGAGATGCCAGGAAGGAATGTGTTTTTCATAGGTAATGCTTGTTGCTCTGGACACAGTGTTTCTTCTGCAGGTTGTACATCCAGCATGACATATTAATGTCACTGGATTTCTTTTTAGTATCCATGGTATTCAAGCATGATTTTTGCTTTGGTTCAGCAAGGTGGCATGTCATGCGCTTCCGTACTCATGCATGACTTGCAGATAAAGAACTAAAAAATAATTTAAGCTCAGAATGAAAGTATTGGCATTGCGTTTTGGCACTATAACTTTAGGTGGTTTCTTGCTTAGACTGTGGTGGCTGGGTAGGATAGTTTGGCTAAGAAGTTGATATTGCAAAAAATATCATGCTTGACTTAAGCAGACTGCTTCAGAGGCAGTTTAATCAGCTCTGTGCCAATTAATGGAAGAGTTATCCAGTTTTTTTTTACAATATGTTTTTTTTTTTCTCCAGTCATTGTGATCACAGCTCTTAGGAGACCCTTGGCCAACTCTGTCAATGTCTACTGATAAGTTATCATTATTGGACATGGACTTCTGTGTCAGGCAGTGATGCATTATAGAATATTTCACTTGTGCTGCTCATATCAGGGAAGGAGATGGTCCCACTTTGCAAACAAGCTTGCCTTGACTGTAAATGTTTACGGAACACATTCTTCCTTAAGTGAGTATTATGTATTCAATTATAGGTGGTACAAGATGATTTGTAGCACTCTGAAGCAAAGATGGTTAAAAACAACCAGCTAGCGTTAGTAATAAAAGTGATGTCCCAGCAAAGTATGTCTCTAATATAATCTTAATAGCCCTTCCATTGCCTTCTGAATAGTGTATTTGTTTTGAAAAAATGTTCTTTTGGATGAGTCAGAGCAATTTGTGTATTTAGGTTAGAGTGAGTATATTTTCCTGAAGAAACCATCACGAAAAAGAATCATGTTTCGTTGTAATTACACAGCCATGCCTTATACACTTTACAGTACCCGTGCCAAGATTTGAGATCTTATTCGCTAATTGCAGATGAATATGCCACTTAATTAATCAGGTGCTACACACCCTCAATTGTATGTATCTATCATACTGATTTAATTTATAATGATACATTTGTCTGGATAATTTATTGTCCATCGAGGGAGGTAAATCATGCTGTTTATTTAAGGCATCTAATTTAGGTGTGATTTAGGACACCAGAAGTTAGGAACTTCAGTTTTCTATGTTAGAGGAGAGCAGCAGGTACTTCCAGAGGGCAATTCAAAGCCTGTGCATCTGGACACATGGGTACACTCCTCCTTGGGAATGATGAAATTAAAGAGTTTATCTTATGAAACAGGATGAGTACTAATAGCTAGGCGTTCTCATGAGTTGCCAAAGCCCTGGATTCAATTACTTCTCTTCCTAGTCTTTTTATGTGTCCATGGAGCTACCTAAGCTCGTCCTTTCTCTCTTTCTGCATCCAGTTCCTATTAGTAATGTGCACGTGTACATGCAAGGCCAGGTTGGATGGGACTCTGAGCAACCTGATTGGTTGAAGATGTCCCTGCTTCTTGCAGGGAGGGTTGGACTGGATGGGCTTTAGAGGCCCCTTCCAACCCAAACCATTCTATGATTCTATGATTCTATGATTCTATGATTCTATGTCCTCAGTCCTACCAGGTGACAGTCACATGTATCTTGAAAATCTGGTTCTTGCTTGCAGAAATTTGATTGTCATTTTGTATAGTCATAGAAAAACATGAACCCTCTATACTTTAGGAATGACCATAACTGGAGCACAGAAACTATTTGGTGTGTATATATATATGTGTGTATGTGTTTGCAACTAGGTATAAGTTTAAGTATATGGTACAGGACATTTGAAAGGCAAAGTGATGTACATAGTGTTACTGTTTTTAATACAAGTCTTTTAAGAGTTAGCAATTTATCAAGGAAGCAGACAGGATCTTAACCTTTTTTTTCTATGAAATGTCTATGATCATAAATATTTTTCAATTAAAGTTTTTACTGATCTTTGGAGGGGAATCTTACAAAGCATTCCCTCAAATAAAACTAAAACCAGACAAACAATAGCTACATATAAAGGAAAGATATTATGATACATTCTGTTGCTGTGACTTTGTTAAGTTTACTAAGGCTGCTTATGGTGTGGTTGTCAGAATATATTTGCTGCTCAATGACATATAAATAAATAACAAATCTTGTGAATACATTTGAGAGATTTTAATATTGTTAAATAATTGATTTACTAAATACATAATTTGATGGTTTTAATTAATAATATGCTGTAGCGTGGAGTTCTGTCACGGTGACCCTAAGGTCAAGACCTGTAGTTTATGGACTATTAATTAACCATTAAGTCATTCGCTTATCTGACCTGCAAATCTATCAGATTGATGGATAGCAGAGACCTTTATGTTCCTAATAGGTATTCTATTTAACTTTCAGAATTTTCAAGCAAAGTTTGAGTAAAATGAAGTGAGAGGAGAGCTTAACATTTTTTTAAAGGCTATTTCATCACCTTTCACTTGAAAGCAGATATTAACTTGAAGAATACCATTGCTGTCTTCACTGTTCTCCTAGGACTACTGACTGAACAGTGCAACTGGTACCGTAATTTCTTTTCTTTAAAAAGAGGAAATCAAAATAATTTTTACAGATCTTTTGAATGCATAATATCAAGCATAAATTTTAATTGCACTTCATTTACTAAGTGGTGCATTACCTCACCCTTCGGTTTTAACAATGGATTTTCTATAAATCTTCATATGGTTAAACATGATAAACTGCTCAACATATCATGGAACATGGCAGTGCTTATTAGCACTTGAGAAGTTATTGATTGCTTATCTTGATTAATCTTTTATGGGTCTCTGTAGTATTAATTCCACAGAAAAGACTTTGGAAGTTCTGTAGCATTAGTCTCCTCATTCATACATTCGCCTTCAATTACATGGATTTCTCTGACTGCTCTTGCTAGATTAATTATAACCTCTCTGCCACCAGATCTTGCTTTCAGTTTATCAAGAATTAGAATTTTAATGAAAAATACATATTTAAAAGATTCTAAGAAAGAGTGGCATTAATGAGACGAGATGTTTCCTGCAATTTGGTAGAAGGAAGGAATTCTTAGGTTTCTGGCATAAGGAACTGCTAGCTGAGTATGAATTTTAGAGGCACAGTTGATGATGTATGGGTTTTGCCAGATAATCAGCTGCTTCATCTTCGATACAGCCTGGGAAATTTCCATTTTAATTGCACTTCATTTACTAAGTGGTGCATTACCTCACCCTTCGGTTTTAACAATGGATTTTCTATAAATCTTCATATGGTTAAACATGATAAACTGCTCAACATATCATGGAACATGGCAGTGCTTATTAGCACTTGAGAAGTTATTGATTGCTTATCTTGATTAATCTTTTATGGGTCTCTGTAGTATTAATTCCACAGAAAAGACTTTGGAAGTTCTGTAGCATTAGTCTCCTCATTCATACATTCGCCTTCAATTACATGGATTTCTCTGACTGCTCTTGCTAGATTAATTATAACCTCTCTGCCACCAGATCTTGCTTTCAGTTTATCAAGAATTAGAATTTTAATGAAAAATACATATTTAAAAGATTCTAAGAAAGAGTGGCATTAATGAGACGAGATGTTTCCTGCAATTTGGTAGAAGGAAGGAATTCTTAGGTTTCTGGCATAAGGAACTGCTAGCTGAGTATGAATTTTAGAGGCACAGTTGATGATGTATGGGTTTTGCCAGATAATCAGCTGCTTCATCTTCGATACAGCCTGGGAAATTTCCTCTCAAGTTTTAACTTAATGACAAAGCTTTTCTTTAACAAACAGTATCAGCTTTATCATAAAGAAGAGGAAGACTGCAGCCTGCTTACCAGGTTTGTCTTCTGGAATGTAGGCAAAGACGCAAGACCTGCTGGATAAATGCTGAGTATGTCTTTGAGGGTAGTTTTCCTATGTCCCAGAGAAGTCTAATCAGCTATAGGCTATTTTAGAATCTCTTGTTTCTCGTTTTTTAAATGGAAATCTTGATATGTTTGCATCTTCTTTCTGATGAAGAGTGAAAAGAAATTCTCAGATTCAAAATTTTATAATGTCTTTGGTTTTGGACAGTCCTAAAGTCAAAGAGCATAACATGCACAGAATTCACTTACAAGTGTAAGGACTTGCTAAACAGAGGTCACTAACAAAAATATCCTGACCGTAGATTTGATAAACTACTTCAAGCCACAAGATCTGAGAAATTGATATTCCAGTTTTAATTTGATGGAATGTCATTGTTTCATGGTCAACTACTGATGAATACTTGGGTGCTATGCAGTTTGCCATCACCATCCCAATGTGTTCCTGGTCTCCATCTCTGGTCTCCCTCTGCTCTTGTTTTGCAGTCACTCTAAACATGCATTTAATGAGCACTGGGATTCGGGGAGGTGGGGAAAGGAAGGCTTTGTAGCCACTCAGTGTCCAGCCTGGACTGTCATGTGACAGCATTATGAACTTTGCATTTCCTACCCTTTGTGTAAAAACATTAAAGAAATCTCCATCTAGCATTTGTGTGTATTGAAACCTTGTACAGTTGTGGAGGAGTCCTAATCTGACTCTGTGAAACAACAACAGGAGGATGTGGAAGTTTCCAGTGATTTACAGCCGAGTTGATCCTGCTCCAATTCAGAAGAATGGAAAAGCTGTCACTGTCTGGAATGGACAGGGGTCAAACTGGTGTCGCTGCAGCAGCACTTGTGATGATCTCACTTTCTTACAGATCTAAACCATTGGCAAGAGCAACAGAGCTCTGAAGTAAACAAACAAAAACCCCATAGCAATAAAAGGCTAGCTTTATTCTGATGTTAACATCATGTTGAAGGAGTAATGAGTCATCTACCTTATTAATAACGGGCAGATTTTCAATACCAGCATATTTTATTGTCATCAATCCCTGTTGCATGTGTAGGAGCTGGAGCACAGCCAAAAGGAGAGGAGGAGTAGAAAGGACCCTTGGTTTCATAGGTTAAAAGAAAAAAAAAGAAAAAGAAGGGAAGAAAATGAGCTCAATCCTTGTTTCTATTTAAGCTGAAACGAAAACATCTTTTGACCTTGAAAAGGTCAATGCTTCACCCTGCGCTGGGACTTTTCCCCTTTCTGTAATGTGCTTTTATATTCAGGGTCAGCCATTTAGAGCTCTGCCATCTTCCTAGATGTGCTGTGAGAGGCTTAACTGATCCTGGTAAAGGGCTTCACGTGGAAGGTGCCATGAGAATGCAAATCATGGACAGTATTGATGACTGATGGAGTATGCGCGGACCTCTGTAAAGGAATCTCTTGTGTCTGCATTGTATTCCCAGGAATATTTTGTATTACATGTTAGTTCTGAAAGCTGTTGGATATTAACTACTGCACATTAACAAAGTTATTACATAGGCAGACCAAGTAACAATTATCCTTCTGGATCTGCTGAACAAAGATGTGGACCTATGATGACTTCCTGGCCCTAGGAGTTTTATCAATCACATTGCAAGGACAAAAATTTCACCACACAAATCCCTCTGATTTCATGTAGTGTCAGAAAGGGCTTAAATGCAGCTATTTTATTGTATGAGAATGTACAGGCCGCACAGATAGATAGCAACCTGCTATGAAATACTCAGCAAGTTGACATAAAATAGGATTTATACTTGGGCTGTAAACTGAATGGATACATTAACCAAAAGATCCCTATAGGGGAAAAGAAGTGGGCCATGACTCCAGTGTAGCCTGAGGGTCATGGCAGCAGCTGCAGAGCAATCGTTCTTTGTGTCATGCAAAATGTTCATCTTCTCTTGTTTCCACATGGGTCTCTACAGAGGGAGAAAGATTTTATTCTCTAATAGTATAGAGGCAGTTATTCCAGTCTTTTTCAAAGGGTAAACTCATGGTGTTTCTTACTAAGTTATGCTGTAAATTAAAGAAAAAATCAGTCTGAAAGAATCCTCAAGTTTATTTAACTTTATTTTGAAGAAGTAGATCAGAGAAATGTCTTTCAAATGCAAGGTGGTCATATTATGTCTCTTAATTAGTCCCAGTATCAAGATTATGAGTGGGGTTGCGTTTTTCAAGATGACTTTCTGAATGTTCTGAGCAAATTTGATAAGCAGGTAAGTGAAATGAAGAGCTGCAAATACTAGGCATGTCTATCTGAGCAAATGTGGAATTTGCACAGGGAAAAATTTAATTTAAAATTTAGTGAGTCAGTTTAAAATTTTACTCTTTATCTCTACAATGTTTGCAGGCAAGAGCCTTCAGCTTCTGCTGTGGCTTACACAAAAACGTGCACATACAACACCAGTGCCTTTCTTGAAGGTGCTACCCCTGTGCTGGACAACACTTCTGCTCTCTCACAGCTCTTTCACACCTGCACGCTCAGAACATCTGCAGCATATACCAGCCATCCTTTACCTTATGGTGCAAGATCCCTTTAATATCAGTTAGGGAAGGCGTCTGAAATACTTCACAATTTTTGCTGTTTGAGGATCTTTGCAGTTAGGTCATTTTACTGTGCTGCACTGTGTTTTTTTCTTTAATGAAAGATGCTTTTACTTGAAAAAATAGTCTTTGTAGGAAAGCATTTTTGCTCAAAATCATGCTACACATCAGAAATGAACATGTTAAAAATTAATTTTCACTTACAATATCTTCACTTAAAGGGTAACCCATAATTCTCATAACACTCACTTGAACTTAATGTTTTCCTGTCTTCTAATGGACAGTAATTGAGAGGGATCCATCATCTAAATTGTACTCTAGTGCAGAGAATCACTTAGAAAAATGGTGCTATAAACTGGAATCTCTATGGTAAAAATCAATCCCTGGAAGCTGGTTAGTTTTAAGGAAAGATGTTACCTATCTGCTAGACTTATATGTAGCTTTATTGTGTTAATACTTATTTGCATATGAGTTTAAGTAAGTCCACCCTTTTTCTAATATGAAGTAAAATGGCTGCCCTCATACTACATTTTTTTTTTTGTTTCCACATATTTCCATGGAAGGCTTTGTCTTCTTCACTGACATAACTGGGTACAGTTTACAAGATTTTAAGGATGTCCTTACAACATTAATTAATGAACACATTTTTTTTTTTCTATTGAGGGTTTCAGAAAGAGTCTGAGAAGTCCTTTCTTACCCACTCTGGGTCCATAACTTATTCTAGGTGACTGCCTTTTACTAAGTGTTGGGAAAATCCTAGGAAGTGAAACCTGATGTAAGAACACTATTGTTCTTCCCTGCTGCACAAGGGGATCTTCTCTGGCTTGAATCCTTCTGTTGTAGCAGAATTTGGTCCCTTTCTGGCGAGAGATCGCCAAAATGACTCTGGGAAAAGCCTGCAGGACATCTGGAGGAAACCCCTAAGTCATGGGTTGTCAGATGTCTGAGAATATATTTTTGGAGAAGCATTGTTTTCTACCAGCACAGTCCTTAGCCATCTCATCCTGACTGCTACCCAGGGCCTGATACTGGAGATATAGGGATGCCACCCTACCAGCCTGCCTATTTCCCAGTTCTAGTTTAATGAGATACAGATAGATGGATGGATGGATTGGCACATGCATGCATGCATGCCAGGGCACTGCTTCCCCAAATCTAGCCTCCATACTCTCCCTTTCCAGGTATTTTGTCCAGCTATCATCAATGTCTGATAGCTTCATTTCCCAAGTGGGTGAAGTAGAGACAGCAGCAGCCAGTGGGACCTAGGGAGGTTTGCATGCCGAGAATATGTTCTCTACATACTTCTCCTGTGTCTTGGCTTGTCACTTGCAGTCAAATAGGGAGCAGGACCAACCAGGAGCTCATGACCTGCATCATTATTGAGAAAGTTTAATACAAGGGCCCTAATGAGGGCCTTCAGACTATCATACAAACATAATCAAATATCTGTGATCCTTCTGTATGTTTTAATGAATGTACTGCAAAACACTTCTATTTTATTTTGCATGTTTTGCAGCTGGAACTATGAGATGTGGTAGAAAAAATTTCTCAGAAGTAATTTAGGAAATCTGTGGAAGATCCAGGGATAAATGCAGTCCTGAATCCCAGTCCAGTAATTTAACCAGAAAATATTTCTTTCTTGTCTTCATAGCCTCTTACAAACTCCAAGGGCCAGTAGGGCTAGGTGAAAACTTTAGCAATATGTACTGGATACCATATTTGAAAATTATTAAGAAATTCATCATAAAAGACAGAAATGAGTCTCCTCTGACCAACTGTGACCTTGAAATATCCTTCTCCCCTGACATACCAGTTTTTGTTTTCAATAGCTGTGAGAAGCATCTTCGAGAAATTGTGGATATTTCTTTTGCCAGTTTGTAAGCAAAACACAAAGCAATTTTAAAAGCTGTCAGCTACAATGACTTGTTCAGGTTAAAAAACACCCTTTGTTTTTCCAGTAACTACTAATGGTTTAGAGCACTTTCATAAAAATCTTCTGCACTTTGGGGAAAGGAGTAATTTTATGTATCTTTATCGGGAACAAAAAAAAAGCCCTCAAAAAATCTAGCAGCCTTGATATATGAAGGATTTCCTTCTTCCTTTATAGGAACCTGTACCATAACCTTTTTTTTTTTTTTTCACTTCCCAGATTTAGACAGAGACAGCCTGATAGTGTCTGGGGCTGTTCTTCTCCTTGCCACTTATGTATTCCTCCTCACAGACTATGATATCACAACTCATTAATCAGGCAGCAGGCTGGCTTGAGTGAGATCAGAGTGTGGGCCAATGCCAGTGCTCCTCTTCTCTGATTCATCAGGTGATTTTTTTTTTTCTTTTCTTCTTAGTGTGGTCACAGAAGTGTATAAATAGGAACAGTATTCAATATTTTATCCTCAGGCTAAATTTAAAGGTTTCACTGAGATCAAGTGCATAAGATGGGCTGAGCATCTAAATTAAGATTTTTCAGGCAGATAAATTAGGTAGCAATTGCTAAAATACTGTGTAGCTAGAGAGCTTTTGTTTAAGGGCACGATAAGGGAGTCTGTGCCAGCTTTTATAAAGAAGTGGGAAAAGAAATAAGGAGTCTTCACTTGCTTTACATTCTCATGTAGGGGCCAACTGACTTGCTCTGGTTTTTGTAGTGAACTACAGAAGGCAGATCACTGACCGGTGTCCAGACCTGCTAGCAGAGTTACCTGGCTGCAGAGAAAAAAGCCAAATAGTTCCAAAATCAGGCAAGATAATCCCCTGAACGCATTAATTAGGAAGGTCTGGGTTTTGTTGTTAACACTACTCACATTACTATTTCGGAAGTCTTGGGGAGCATAATCTCAAGGATAACTGTTGGCACGTGAAGAAAATCAGTTGTTGCTTAAGGAAGGCAGGCAGAGCTGTCACTAAGGGAAGTTTTGGCAAAGAAACTGCTGGTTTAACTTGCATCTTTGTGTCCCCTTGCAAGTGAGGAAAAGAAGCCTGGGAGCTAATTGAATTTGTGCCCCTTTCTCAACAGTTTGTTCGTCATATTGGAGTTCTTTTTTTTTTTTTTTTCTCTCTAGGTAGAGCATCTTGGCTGTGAATGAGCACTCAGCCTCTTCCAGGGGAAACTGGTCTCTTCCAACATGACAGCGGCGCTAGGACATTCCTTCTGGTTTTCAGACATTCACTTACATTTTACCTTCCTCTGTGCCAGTTCTGAGGAGCTGCAGGAAAGGACAGTCAGTGGTTAAGGACTGAACCACAGCTGCCTCCTTTGTGGAGTAAAAGCTCTCAAGTCAGGTAGGAAACACAGCAAGAGGAGCACGGAGTAAGGTCTACCACCAATAGTGTCTGGAATAACACGGAGAAGTGCACTGCAATTTTTTTCACTTTTCCAATGTTGGTGTGATACACACTGGGGAGGCTGTACCATTGCCAGCAAGAGCTAAGATGAGGGCCTACAAAGTGTGGAAAAAATACTAATCATTTTGAATTAAAAGACACATTTCCATCTTAGTGAATGCAAAAATCTTCGCTTTCCAGGAATATCTGACTGGTCCAGGCTACTGAGTGTGTATATTCACAGGGCAAACCACTATTAATTAATCGTGAGTTTCCAGATGTTGATTCTGATGCCTGAATGAGTTTTTGTTTTCACTTCGATGGCAATAGCATGGCAGTTGCTCAGTTGCAGCCGAATTGTGTAAGAGGGAACCCAAGTTTTATCCTGTGGGTTCATGAATTTGGATTTGAGGATGAGCTGTTGTCAAATCATCTACCAATCTAGTTCTCAAAAGAAATCCCCTTTCTTCCTGTATCTTGATTACTACGAGCTTTTCTACTTGCTTTTCTAGTTATTTTTCTACTTACTGTGAGATTTTTTATTTCCTTCCTGTGCATCCCATTTCTTTGTTGCAGCCCCTACAAAAAAACTTCCTTGTTTGTCTTTCCAGCTTTTTTTTTTTATTCTTCAAAGAGCTCATTCTTTCCTGCTTGAAAAAATTCAGGCTTTACATTCAACCTTTTTCACACATCTGTCAGGACCATTCTGTGTTCTTGACTCTAGTTTCTCCAGTTTCCTTTGAAGCCAGTGAAGCCCATTACTCTACATGTCCATGTTTTTATTTTCTCTTCTCTGATGCAGAGAATTCTGGTCTATATCTCTCTATTCCTTGTGACTTAATCTCTTATTTAGTATGTATTTCTGATGTGCACCTTTCAGGGAACTAGCTCACAAGCCTTAAGTAGAAGGCTATAAATGCATAGCAGTGTCTATGTTAGCATAAAAAATAATTAGGTAGACTGGGTGAAAAACAAATGTCTTGGCCAGTTCCAGCCTTTGATTGTGCATTATGTTACTTCTTCCTTTCATCCATACTCATTTTGTATGGAATCTCAGATACTAAGCTTATTAGGCAATCTAATTAAAATATATTTGTACAGCACCTTGCACCAAACACAGGGTGCTATGGTCAGCCTTGCAGAGCAGCGGTATCAGTCGCTGTCTGTATGCTTCCAACATTCAGACTTTCTGTTCCTTTCTCCACTATGTCAAATGGAGCTGGTCTGTGTTGACAATGATTTAAATCAAAGTTGAATTTGGCCCAAATTTTAGTAAAACATTCTTCCTAAAGTATCACAGTGAAGTCAATACTCTTATTGTTTCCTGCTGTGTCTTTATTTGCATGTTAATGGCAGATTATTGTTGTCTTTTCCAGTGTACTTCCCCAGAGACTCTATGCATGTTTTTATTGATTAGTTCCTCTTCATTTAACATTTAAATGGATATTTTCAAATTGGTACAAAATTATAATAGTGTGTTTGCTCAAGGCATTTAACTGTGGTATTAGCAGAATCATCCAAGTCTGCTGATTATGCATGTTCTGTTCAAAAGAGTTTCACGACTGCAGTGCAGACCTTCAATTAGGTCTGAATTACACAAGCAAATGAATCCTGGGCCAAAAGCACCCATCATTTCATTTGTCTTCCTCAAATCTTAGTGCAGGTGAAATACGAAAGCAGAAAGTACCCATTAACATGAGAAGAAAATAAATCTGAATTTGTAGCCTTCAGAAAAGTTCTTAATCTTTTTTTTTTTCAGTTTATATAAATATTATATGCTGTCCTTATGCATTACCTAAATTACCTCTTTCTGTTGTAGTAACTTGGGAGTAGAAGCTTTACAGAATTTTCAAGAGGTTTTATTAGTTGAGCATGCATACACTCACTGGATGAAGTAGTGAAAATTTTGTCTGGGTGAACATGCTCTGTAATGACTGGTTTGCAGCTTTAACAGTATGGGCTACAGCCTCGCCAAATTACATAAAACTCATCTAGCCTCCTCAATATCTAAGTAGAAGAAGTGTAAAAGCTGAGGTTCAGCAAGTAGCACTTTATTTATCTATTTTTTGGGGGGGGGGGGTAGCATGTAGGGAGCATTCATGGGATCTATTGGCCTTGCAAATTGGGTTTCTTAATTGTTTCTACAGGGCTGGCAGAAACAATGCTGCTTCCACGTTGTTTTGGAGAGACCTGAAGATATGGTCATCTTTCCTGTGTTTCTTCTGAGCTAATCTGTTGAAAACACCAGTGACACAACAGACATTTTCACAGTAGACAAACCCAGCTCTTCTGGCTGAATTCAACTTTGTTAATTAGACTCATAGAATCATTTAGGTTGGAAAAGACCTTTAAGATCATTGAGTCCAACTGTGTCAGAACTTACAGACTCTTGTGGTCTTTTTTTTCTACATTTGTCTTCCTTTCCCTGCACTAAGGTGCAAGAAATATAATTATTCTGCTCAACATCTTCTCAGTTTTGCACAAAATCTTCTTTTGGGCTGAGCAGGGTGTCCTGCTTGGAAAGCATCCTGGTGCTTGGAAGAGAAGGTGCTGCCTCAATTGATAACATTCTGTCGGTGTGTTTCTTACCTCACAGTATGTTTTGCCATTAATGTTTAAGCAAATTGTATATCTGAAACTAGGTTGTGAACAAACCTAAAGTCGTGACAGCATAGGGTCTTTGTGGGCAATGGGGGAAAAATATAATTCATCTGATGTGGAAGAGTTAAATGGCAGAACATCCATCCCTTGGTGGGATGGATGCCCTGTGTACGAATAGCCTACGCAGATAACTGTCTTCCTCTTGGGGGAAAATGGAGGTTTTCACTCAATTCTGCTGAATTGGTGAAGCTCATACTAGAAGAGTTTTGTACCAAGAAAACGCCTTCAGATTTCAAATAAATGGAGTTAGCCTATATTCGCTAAAACTGGCATATTCCTTCAATGTCTAATCAAATGTTCTTTAAGACCAACGTTTCGATGCACTGTGGTTATTTCACAGAGCGCATTTGTATTTGTTAGGACACTTCAATGAATGAATCTCAGTCCTTCTTTGGTGGCTGTAAGGAAAATTATCCAAAGTTTTTCCTGGGCTGGGCTGTTTGGGAACCCACAGCAGGAGGAAGATGAGGGGTCCCAGCTGCTGCTCTGCAGAGCCTTGGTCAGGGAAGGAGGCAAAGGCAGAGCTGGAGTCCTTCCTGTGGCGGGTGTCTGTTCTTCAAGAGGACTTTATGCATTATAGAAGAATCTGTTCAAGTTGGTTTAAAACAAGCAGACCAGGTATGTAGAAAACTGGGGCCCTGAAATAGTGCTTTAGCTGGTTACTGTGGCACAAAATCACACGTTGTTGACAGAATCTAAAATTACGTAAGGATTGGTTAAAGGTAGAGTTTTTGCCTTTAACTCTGCATTTCCTGGCTGGTGTCAGCTTAAAGCAAGACCTAATGTTATTTTAATGTAGTTTGGTGTGCGGATTGCATCAAAGCACGTTATGTATTGATTGCTCAAACCTCAAAGCTCTGGAGGTAAATCTCTGCTGAGAAGTGTCAGAACTTCAGTTAATACACGTATTGATAGGCACAAGATGTCACTATTGTGCTTACTGCAGAGATAACGTTTGTGCTGAAATTTTAATGCCCATAGTGTTTAGCCTTTCTAGACCATGGCAAGCTAATCAAAAGAACCTTCTCTGGTATATAAATCACTGCACACTACTGAAAATTGTGGACAAGATAAATCAAGCTTTTCAATCAATTCAGTCTTCAATCATTCTTTCCAGCAGCACAGAAAATATAGTCCATGTTGTACTTACAGTTTCATAGAAAGGAGATGTTTAACATTAAGGCTGGAGATTAACGGTGACAAGTTATATTGCAGAGAATGTGAAAGGGTGTTTAGACTGAAATATTAATTTCTAGATTGATGTAGAACTCCATAATTAAGGCCATAAATCAGTGCTAAAATCAACTGGATTATGCATTGTCTAAACTAATACTCTAGGTCAACATGTTCAAAAACTAGTCCACAGTTTCAAAATCTGGAAATTAATGTAGGAAGGTGACTCTGGTTTTGCACAATGTATATTATATTCTCAAATTTTGGTAGCGTTCACCACAGTAGAATAGAAGGGGTTTTTTTCTCTTCATTTTCACAGACAGTTTCTCTTCTTTTGAAGACTTATGAAGTGTTTTATTAAAAGATCTGTATCTAATCAATAAAGGAGGTGGTTTATTTGTAATGAACACCTTAATATATGGTTCAGTCTCTTTTGCTGTTTGTGAGTTATCTGCATATAGTTTTTGACCTTCAACCTTTGCTCATTATATGGAAAGATTTATTTGAATACCTTCCAGCCTATGGGCTGCACTTACCTTGAAATCAGAGTTTATCGGTATCTGCTGTTTATGCTGCATGATTTGTCACCGAGGGCATGTGTTACGTTTTTTTTTCCCTCAGATTCTGTGCTGAAAACCACAGAAAGCTTTTAAGTTGGAACTACTTCTGCGTGGGAATTTGGATCCGTTATGGGTAAGGAAGTACATCATAATTATTATATGGTTGAAGTCTTCTCTAGTATCAATAATGGAGACGTGTCCAGGATAGACATTTTCAGTGATACCTGGAAAGGAAAGGTGTAGGATTTTCTTTAAAAAAAAATGTTTTTACAAAGGAATTTCTTGTGCATTTGCCAGTAGAGGGCTGCATTGGTAAGCTGTCCCACATTTAGGGTCTAACTTGTCTCACACCAACTTTTTCTCTTAAAGTACATAGGAGAGTGTAGCTGGTCAGAACTACATTTCCCAAAATACAATTCATCTAAAAAAAAAAAGAAGGAAATGTGTGCTGGCGTGAGCTACGTAGTGGCATGCTGGGAGTTGTAGTGTTGGCTGGAAAAACATCTGTGTAAAAAGCCAAGGGTGGCTATATATCATGATTGCTCGAAGTTGCCCTGTGAAAGACTTTTGGCCAAGTAATCTCTATATGAAGTCAATCGGACAAAATCTCCTGCATTCCGAGATTTTGACTGATTCATTTCCCTTCATGTTACAGGTGGCTCTTCAAAACTGATGGAGCGAAATCATTGACTGCCGTGGGTGGACAAGAGGGAGGGAAAATGCATTGTGGTTTTGGCATGATACATTTTGGACAGATTAGAAAATACTCTGCTAATTAGGGGAATTCCAGGCATGTACAGGAAGCATATTTCAATAACCCACGATTATGTTGGGTTTCATGTAAAGCTATTTGTTTGGCTGCCAAAGTGTTTTATGGTGTGATGCAAACTGTAATATATTCAGAACTCAAGCTAAAAAAAACCCTCCAGACTTTGATGCTTGATGAGTTCATAGGATGGGAACACAAAGACAAAGAACTTAGAAAACCTCAACATGAATAATTAAGGTAAATAGACGTTCTGTATTGTGATTAAAACATAAGGAACTTTTGGGCATTACCTAGCTATCTAGAAATTAAAAACTTCTTAAACCAAAAGCATGTGCTGTAGTATCTCTAATATCTAACTATTATACTACACAAGTTATGAGCTGACTTGTTGCTTCTCCTTTGTGGAAGGAGCATGCTACCATTCCAGCATTATTTCCAGCCTCAGAGAATTACTGGCATTGCTTGAAAATACATTGAAATAAAAGTCACTGGCATGTTAAAGTTTTAATGAGAATCCTTAATAGTTTATGGAGGAGGGGCAAATCATATAACAAATTATATTTTTGAGTATATTAGGTACACTTAGGAATATAGAGCAGAATTTTTTAAGTACCTTAACATGTAAACTCATACTTGAAGCAATAATTGGAGCTATGCCAGAGTATCCAAAACTCTTACAGAGGAGTATGATTTTGACAAATGTTTGTAGGAAAAAGAAAGAAAGGTGAAAAAAATAAGAAAAATAAGAGGAGTAATACAATAAGTCACATTGCTGCTGGATGTTGAAAAACATCAGGTACAATAAGTGACATGTCTGTGACTCCCAGCAGCAGAGCTGGTGTTTCTTAAAACCACAGGTGATGGCTAAAGGACTGACCGGAGCCTGAGTCCAGGCATCGTTGTTTCAAGTCTCGGTTTTAGAACACTCAAAACCAGTTTGGGGCAAA
The DNA here is from genome assembly GCA_009806455.1 of Tetrax tetrax. NCBI lineage: Eukaryota > Metazoa > Chordata > Aves > Otidiformes > Otididae > Tetrax > Tetrax tetrax. The sequence goes on along the minus strand of WHYT01017074.1, from coordinate 308,595 downwards.
AGCCCAGGGCTGGCTGTGATCGTTATCGCTGCCTGCTGAGAGCCTTCCAGGTTGAGTGCACCTGGGTGAACGCAGCTTTTCTGAGCCCCGTGCCAGGTGCTGCTCCCACCCTGCTCCGACGGGCGCGTGGGGAACCGTGGGAGCCCGTGAAGCCCAAGCGTGGGATGCAGGGAGGCAACAGGACTGTGGAAAATCGATGAATTCCCAGGTAGTTTTGTTTAGAATGCTGGGCCAGAGATGATTGCCAGGTCTGCATGTGTCAGAGCCGCTTCTCCTGACCTTTCCCAGGGCTGGCTGAAATAGCCTCGGCCCCAGGATGGGAGCAAACCCCCGCACCAGTCAGCTGGCGTGGCAATCGGGCGTACGCCAGAAATAAAAGAGTGCAACAGCATCTGCACCCCTGCTCTCCCCCTGGGCCCAGTTTAATGAGTGTGGCCGAGGAAGGAGGGTGTGGTGTCAGCCAGCTGCCGAATTAATTAATCGGGAGCTGGAAATACAGGGACTGACTCAAGGGCTGGGCTGTGCGCTGGGGAATGGGTCTGACGCTGACCAGAGCCGAGGAGCCACAGGCCAGGCTGATGGCAGCTGGGATGCCCTTCTGAGGTGACCTTCTGAGATACCACTGAGGCTCCCAAAATAGTTTTAATAGGTTGCAAATTTTGCTCGCTGTTAATTGCTTTGTTTATCATCCAAATCTGCAGGGCCGTTTTGTTTTAATGAATTCATTGCCAAAGTGCAGCTAAAACGTTAGATCGATGTCCGTTTGCGTTCCTCTCCCTGGGAGATGGTGTAAAAATGTAAACAGCTCTTTCCTCTCTCCAGTGCAGGAGCAGCAAGATCGTTGGAGAGCAAGGCTGTGCAATAAAAGCAATATTGGGACTAAAAAAGAGGAGAGGCGTCTGCAGCGCCATGTGTCCCTCCTGCCTCTGTTGTAAACTTTTTGTTTAGTCTTAGTGAAATCCTTTGAGCTTGCATAGCTCCTTTCCCCCACGTGTGCAAAGGCTGATCTCTGGGATTTACAAACCGCAGAGGTATAATAAGGTGAATTCTCATGTCAGGCCCTCCAAGAGAAGGTGCTAAGGGAAATGAAAGAGATCATTTTTATTTTATTGTGTCATTCAGCACCTAGCATCAGAAAAATTCTGCTGCTGCAGATTTGCTCTCTGCAGAGGCTGAATCTCTGGCACAGGGATGAAACAAATTCCTAGATAGATGCATAATTGTGCCGAGATAGGGCTCCCTGTAGCTAGAATACGTGTTTGTTGTTTTAACCTGGAGGGCAGTGCTGGTTCACCCACGCAGCCGGGGGCTGGAGTGGGCTCTCGCACTGCATCAGCAGGGTCATTTGCATTGCAGCATCTTCAGAGATGGTGAGCAGAGGGAGATGGATAGGGAGATGTGATCTGCTCCTTCGGCACCAGAGTCCTGGGAATACTGTGTTTGCTCTCCCTTTTAAGTGTGTGGTTTCTGATCTGATGTGTGTTGGGGGCGATGTGGTAGATGGGAACCCAGCTGGCCTGGACTGCAAGGACAAGTAGCACATTCCCTCCAGTGGCTCTGCTCCTCCCTGAGGGACTAACAGAGCAGGAGGAGAGACCCAGGCCTTCAGCTGTCCCTGGTAAAGACAAATGTTGTTTTACATGAGAAAGCTCCTTGAAGCGCTGCAAAACTAGAAAGTCACCAGTTCCTGCTGCTCACCTTTTTCCTCTTGTGGAGGTCACCCTTGGATGAAGGCGGGAAAGATGCCCGGTTACCAGCTTCTCAGCAGCTGCTTCTATGGGTCGAGTGTTGCGTACCACTGATTCCAGCTGAAGCTGATGTGCCAGGGTGTAAACAGTGGCACTCACTTGTCTATAGCCACTGCGGGCTGTCAGTGGCAGAGGAACCCTCTGGGCATCTCGGACTGTGCTGGTGCCACTATGTGAGATTCATAATCTGTGCAGAAATCCCAAGTATAAAAAAAAAAAATCCCTTATCCAGGATAACGGGGTGGGGGAAGGAAGAGAGAGGTGATGTGGTAACCCAGATAAAGCCAGAAGACAGGCAATACGAAGCTTTTATGAATTAGGGCATGAGAACAAATTTAGTACCTCCGCTTAGAGAAAAAAAAACACTTCTTTTTAGAGAACAAGAGCAGCACTGATCGGAATAGTGCAAATTGTGCCAAAGTTGACAAACATGGAAAATTACTCGATTCTTTTATTTGTTCCTGAGCTTTGACAGTATTTCAGTTTCTATGGCAATACTCTCTCAGGGATGAAACCCTTCTCATCACGGGAGGGTCATCCAAGGCGGGCTTGGGAGGAGAAGAGGAGAGGTAACTGATGGGGTTGCTGAGGTCAAATTCTTCCGTGAGCTGCAACAAGGCTGTGGGTTTGCCCAAAGCTGGAGAGGACCTGGCAGTCACATCTGTGATCTGCCCAATGACAGAGCCCATCCTTCGGTGGGTGGAGGTGGGCAAGGGTTGCAGGCAGCTGCTGCCACGGTTCCAGCCACTGACTCTGAACATCTAGGGAGCTGCCAGGAACACGTGCTGCTGGGGCTCTTGAGTCTGAAGTTGTAGCACTTAAACTTCCTAGAACATCGTGCGTGTTTGTATACCTGCAATAGCCATTTATAAATCATTTATAGTCCTGGCATGCTCCTCAGCCTGCAGATGAAAAGGAAATTTCAATCCAAGATGGGGTTTGTCATGATGTTGCAATGATTGTTCTTTTCTGTGCATCGTTTCTATAAGGCTCTGTCAATCAAAAAGTTCAATGTCTTCATTATTCTGTAGGTGCATGTCATGCTTGAGGGGAACACTAGCAGGCTCAATGTTGGGACTTGCCCCGAAACAGCAGAAGAGGTAGCTTCGCTAAGAATCAACAGGAGCTTATCTGTACTACAGGTCTTTTCTGGAACGTCAAAGTAATATCTGAAGTTCAGAAGCCCTTAATGAACACACCAGACCAAATTCAGCTTCGGAATATGCATGTGCGGTTCCCATTGAAGTAAATGGGCCCTCTGCCTGCGTCTGAGATAAGGATCTGGCTTGTAGCAAAGCTTAAAGAGCTACACACTGGCTCTTAATGGACTGTCACCTACAACAGAATTTATTTTTAAGTTATTTTCAGTTATTTCTAGTGTTGCAGTCAGTAAACGTCCCTTGTTTTGCTGCTACATCTTCTGCATACTGGTTTAGTAAGGTATAGAAATGGAAATAAAGCAATGCAACCAGATAGTTTATTGTGGTTTCTTTAAGGCAATGTTGAGATATTTTACAAGCTTGCAAAATTACATTTATTACACTCCAATCATCTGGCAGACCATAAACACTTCTGAATATTTCTGTTGGAGGAATGGCAATTTTTTTTAAAACCTAGATAGGGAATATGAGTTTGTTTGAAGAATGAGTGAATTTGCCTCAACATCTTTTCATTTTCCTTTAATTTGGCCTGTTTGGCCTTTAAGAGCTGTGCCACCGACATCTGTTTTTTCTTTCTGACACCATTCAGGCAAGTAATCAAGGAAAAGTCTGCCATTGCTTTGCGCTGCTCTCAATGTGTGTGTGTGTGTGTTTTTGCATGCGTTTGGAAATTACAAACCTTTGCCAAGGAAGAAAATGGTGAGATGTAAGAAAGTAATGATGAAACAAGATTAACAAGGTAACAAATAAAATAAATTCCAAAGGTAATAAGTCAAAATAATAGAAGTTAAGGAAAAAAACCCCAACAACCACAAGTCTAAATGCTATAATGAGGAAGTACAAGATTAAACTTAGAGGTGTGATTCCATCTCCTCTCACAAAACCTAAACACAGGACTTTTTGGGACACCATACCTGTGTTGGAAGCGTGATGTAGGGGTCCTAAGGCAGAAAGTGGAGCCCAGCTACTGGTCCCTGTGATGCTGCATCACGTCTGTGGGCCTTCCCTTAACACTTTTAATTCAGAGAATGCTAATCCTTCTCCTGCAGCAGAAGTTTGGTAATTCTGACCCAGGATCAATGTCCAGGATTTCTGGGCACCACTGAAATATGCCGCTTACTTATTGCATATGTAGTTCATAGATAAGTGTGCTATACAAATATGCCAAATATGAACACATACACTAAATCCATGGAGAAAGCTGGAGCTAAAGCAGCCTTCTATATACTTTTGAGAACAGCCTGTAACATGAGTAATTAACAAATGAGCCCTTTGCTAAAGGGGAACTCATAGCGGGAATGTCAAGACTTTTAAAAGTTTTTTCTTCGATTCAAAGTTGAAGACTTTAGTGTAACTGTGATGGGGTTTAATGCCACTGTCAGGCTGTAGGCATGCCAAGTGTGGACTGGGTATGTCTTCAAGACTGACTTAGAATAACTTGTGGATTTGTGCATATAGAAGGTGCCTGTTCTACGTGATTTTTTCTCCAAGACTCATAGTATTTGGTGTTTCTGTCCTTCAAAATCTTAACAACAAGAGACAGGCCAAAGGAAAAAAAAGGGAAAAAAAGAGACAAATCTCAGCTCAAAAGATGCAAACATTTACTATTTTTGAGGTCTTATAAGGGCATCATGCCTACTACATTGGCTTGTTGGAAATACTGTTTCTCCCAGTGAGGTTATAAATCCTGCTCTGCTGCACCAAGGCAGTATTCATATAACACCTCTCAGGTGGACCAAGACAGAGGCATTTCAGTTCTTGTTGTCTGGGTATGTTTGGGGAAGGCAAGTGGACAATATTGCAGAAAAAGCTGTGCCAGAAAGATATAAATGGGTTAACGAAGAGACAGTGATGAGAAAGTAGTTCTGTCGACAGCAGAATTTATGAAGTCTAAGTTCTTCTAATTTTTTTATCTTGTACAATGAACAGTGCCATCTCTCAGATCATACAAGTGGAACTGGAACTTTTTCTTCACTGGAGCATTTGAAATATCTCCCTTCTTGTGGCTTCTCCACTGATATAATTGTTCTGTAGACTTTCTCACAGTGGGAGCAAAAGATTGATTCAAGTCCCTTTCCCCAGGGTGATTGCCCACTTTCATGAAGGCCTTTATGAACTTTACATTTTGGAAGCTCTGCTCCTCTTTCAGATAAGATTGACATTTCCCAGCAGTTTTAGTGGTTATGAGGAACTGGATAAGCATTGTTTCCTTAATACACCAAAGTATAGGAAAAGAAGAAGAAAATCCCAAACCACAGCAGCACAAGTTGTTATGAGTTGAAGGAGATGTAAGAGACAAAGCTTTCAAAAATGGCAGAAAAGGGAAAGATGTTTCATACGCCAGGCTTACAGTTTGAAATTCTTTAAGGGAAAAAAACATATATGCAAAAGTGCTGAGAAATTATATCAATGGATGCCTTAAAATAACAGGTGAGTGGTGTACAGGTTGGAGCCTGCATACCACATCATTTTAAAGAGCTTGTGCACCCAAATGAAAGACACCCAAAATCATGTACTCTTTTGGTACGTCTTGCTGGGCAGTACCCATAATATTTTTCTTGGTAAAAAGATGGTGCATCAAACACACTGTTATATTGAGAGCACTCCATGCCTATTTTGTGATCAGATGGGATGAGACCGGTGAGCTGTAATTGCAGCAGCTGTGAGAGATGGTAGGTCTGTGTTTTTCACTCCAAGGAGGAGAAATCTCTACTTGCAAGCTTTTATGGAATTAATATTGACAGACATAAACACACTCAAGTTCTCAGAAATGTAATTGTAGCAAGTGAAAGTCTTTCAGAATATTTATAGCGTTATTTAAATACACTGAAACCTGGGTAACAGAAACACAGTACAAACATAGGAAGGACCTGAGCAGAAGAGTTTTCCTCATAAAAGTATAATAGGGATGATTTAGAAATGTGATTATAATTAATAAAATACAGGGAAACAGAATTATACAACGAACCTAACACACAGCCAGAACTTAAAAAGTGCTCAGACTATTTAACAGATCAGAGAACGTAAGCAAATAAAGATTTTTGCAAGGTGCTGGTGTATTCCAGTAAAAGACATGGAAAGGTAGAAAGGATAAACACTGGAAAAAAAATCCCTTGTCATCCAATCTCACTGACTTCTCCCTGGCTCTGATGGATTTTTGAGAGCGATATGGGGTGTCAGTTACAGGAAGTTTTGTCCCACTGATTTTTCTGGTAATGTTTCAAAAGTAACCAGTGCAAGTTCTTGCAAGGACCCGGAGTCCTAAGCCAAGTACTGTTACCTGCTTGACGGCTTAATATTCCCAGGCCTGGGATTTCTGCCAGGAGAACATATGAGTGAAGTGAGGATGAGGATACTTGTTATTCATCCGTGCAGAAAATATTTCCATCAGAACTTCACAAACTGAAATCAAAATTGAAAGACAAGGAGATATTAGAGAGATAGAAAGGGCAGATGAACTAGTCAAGAGGATTTTAAGAATTATTATGTTGAGTACAGCATTTTCCCAGTTTTTCAAGGGCTGTTAGATCTGAATAGTCTGGGAAATGCATTTTTTTTTTTTTTTGTCTTTTCATCAAGCACTCCCTAAAGGTGGGATTCACCTTGGCCTATCTGTTCCTAATCTTAGCTGGGTACATTGCAGCTCTAGGGGCACCATCCAGGAGGCACCTGACTTGCTGCCCACGACTTTCTGCTGATGTCTATCTCTTCCAAGCTTCATAAGCTTTTCTTCCTGATTGTCCTTGCCTCTGCTCTGCTCATGGGAGGCTCACCCATGGAGAGCCTGGAGTTTCGGTAACTACATAAAACAGCCGCACAGGGAGGCAGGGGTGATACTTGAATACAGGGTAAAGGAATACTCAAAGAAGCATGGTTCTGGCTCCAAGAATATATAGCAGCCCTAGTTTCCTCAGTTTGGAGGTTAAAAGCATCAGGGTAAAATACAAGTGTTCACCCAGACTTTTTTAATAGATCTGGTGTGGGGAGCAAGGCTGTTTTCCTATCTACTTTGTTTTTTCCTGCTGTCTCATTCTGGTTAATTGGGTAACTTTGAAAGCACTTTGATTCGCCATATGAACACTGGAAGTATAATAAAATCAGGCTGTTTAAGAGTGTGTCTGGAAATGGCGACAAACAGTCCGTTCTCTGCTCTGTGGTTTGTTACATCTATGGATCGCGGTGAGTTCCTATCCACTGCTGGAGGCCAGCTGAACACAGTGGTGTTATGGAGATGTTGATTATTTATTATTTTCTTGGGACATTCACAAAGTTTATTAAACTAAAGGCATTGTGTACAATGTGCAATCAATCATTATTGAAGAAATACAATCACATGCCAGAAAGGACCAGTCCTTCTCCTTGCGTCAGCTTCAGGTGCCCTCCCAGTACAGGCAGGCTAAAGTGGGAAAGCAAAGAGAGTGAATCTGTCATCAGAAGAGTTTTATTGTGCTCAGGATATCAAACAAACCAACATTTGCTGATAAATTTGTCAGAAAAAGGAGAGGTGGAGAGCTGTGCCTGGAAGTTCACTTGCTTTGAATAGTTATCCTGTGTAAGTGGTGGGAGGAGGGATGGAGTGATGCAGGTAAAGGGCGATGAGATTGTTTTGGATCATGGCTGCGTTTGGACAGGATCATGTGTACCAGGATCTACTCTTGGTCATAAATATCTTAGGGATGCCATTCCAGCGAAACTGCAAATAAAAAATGTTAGTGGAGCTAAAAGTGTGAAAAAGATACGGACAAGGCTTTTTGGTGGTGTGCATCTTTTCAACTCTGCTTCTGATTTTCCAGTCCTAGGTTTAACCCTTTGGAAAGCAGACGGTGGTAAAACATAAGGGTTGTTCTTTAACCTGATACTATCAGATAAAAAAATATTGTGAATTTATTTGGGGAAAAAAAAAAAAAAAAAAAGCAAACAAAGGGCCAAACAGCAAGGTATTGTACAAGAAATAACATCAAAGTGGCTGGTCTGTGCCCAGGATCCATAACCCCTGCAGAAATGCACGGCTGGCAAGGGCTGGGCCGTATGCTTTTCACCAGGCTGCAAGGACCAGCATGGGGGAGTGGGGAGAAGAGTCTCCTTCCTCAGAGTAGGTGTAACACCTCTTTGGTGAGCATGTAAAAGGAGTATAAGCCTATGATTATTTGTGGAATCACAGAATCATAGAATGGTCTGGGTTGGAAGAGATCTTCAAAGATCATCTAGTCCAACTCCCCCGCAAGGAGCAGGGACATCTCCAACCAGATCAGGTTGCTCAGAGCCCTGTCCAACCTGGCCTTGAATGTTTCCAGGGATGGGGTATCCACCACCTCTCTGGGCAACCTGTTCCAGTGTTCCATCACCCTCAGTGTAAAAAAAAGTCTTCCTTATGCCCAGTCTGTATCTGCTTCCTTCTATTTTAAAACCACTATTGCAACAAGCCCTGCAGAAGAGTTTCTCCCCATCTTTCCTATAAGCCCTCTTTAGGTACTGGAAGACCTCTGTAAGGTTTCACCGGAGCCTTTTCTCCAGGCTGAACAGCCCCAACTCTCTCAGCCTGTCCTCATAGGAGAGGTACTCCAGCCCTCTGATCATCTTCCTGGCCTCCTCTGGACTTGCTCCAGCAGATTCACAACCTTCTTGTGTTGGGGGCCCCAGAGTTGGATGCAGTACTCCAGGTGAGGTCTCACCAGAGCAGGCTAGAGGGGCAAAATCCCCTTCCTTGACCTGCTGGCCATGCTTCTTTTGATGCAGCCCAGGATGCGGTTGACTTTCTGGGCTGCAAGGGCACAGTGCTGGCTCGTGTTGAGCTTCTTGTCTACCAGCATCCCCAAGTCCTTCTCCTTAGGGCTGCTGTCAATCCATTCTCTGCCCAGCCTACATTTGTGCTTGGAATTTCCCTGACCCATGTGCAGGACCTTGCACTTGGCCTGGTTGAACTTCATGAGGTTTGCATGGTCCCACCTCTCCAGCCTGTCAAGGTCCCTCTGGATGGCATCCCTCCCTTCCAGCGTGTCGACGGCACCACACAGCTTGGTGTCATCAGCAAACTTGCTGAGGGTGCACTCTATCCCACTGTCCATGCTGCCAACAAAGATATTAAACAGTGCTGGTCCCAATACCAACACCTGAGGAACACCACTCTTCACTGTTCTCCACTTGGACATCAAGCCGTTGACCACATGGTAACATGTAGTCAGATCTCAGGGAAAGTTGTTGGGTACTGCATTGTCTGACAGTGTCAGGGCCCTTTAAAAATCCCAGCCTTTGTACCTAAACTAACACAAAATTCATTCACATTTTGCTATTTAGAGGAAAAGTGCAGAGTGGACTTGGTTATTTGATACTAATTATTTAGCCAGTATAAAAGCGTATTCAAGTCCCTAATCTCCTTTCTGAGCAGGCAGGCATGCTCATGTTCAAATAGTTGCATAACTTGCCCATCTCCAGTTGACAAACCCTTCTAACTTTGTTTTCATATCTCATGCAACCCCACCCCCGGACAAGCTGTTTGCATAGCTGGCCCGTAGTCGATCTTGCTGTTAACCTCATCCTCTTTTCTCTGCTCTTCCTGCGTTTTGTTGCCTGCTTTCCACATGTGTTTTAAATACCAGCTGTTGAGGAACGGGCTGCTCCAGCATTTGTACAATGCCTGGCACTTAGGTGGCCAGGATGATGTTCAGGGCTTTTGATAAAGCAAATGAATAAAAAAAAATTCAGGACAGAGTGTTGTACTGACTTGAGAGAAGAGAATTTCACTGCTAGATCTCTCTCTGCCTCTGTCTCTTGGTCTCTCTCCATACATCTGTCTTTAAGGATGTCTATATTCACCTGTTTGTGTTTGTGTGTGTCTAAGTATAAATAGCCAGTGCATGGTACCAGCACCATGAGATCCTGGATGCTGTGAGGTGAGCACAGCTTGCTGTGATATGAATTGTGAAAGGTTTCTCATTGGCAGGTCTTTTCCTTGGCTCTTCACATCTTCCATTTGATGAAAACTGACCGAAGTCAGTGGGATCACAGACGATTCCAACAAAAATAAAACCTGGGCTGAGCCTGATACTGGGAATTTTTGCTGAATTAGGCATAAATTAGATGTTATCTCCCAGCTAGTTGCAGTGATACTGAAAGCAGACACTTCAAACTTTGTGCAGTGTGGGAGAGTGTCTAATCTTCTTTCATATAATTTAAAAACCAACCCAGGGACAGGGTTGTGGTTTCAAGTTGTAGATGGAACAGACACTGTTTATCTGGGTGCTGAGGAGGTCAAGGAAATAAAGCAATCTTCTTTCAGCTCCGTGCATTATTATCACAAACAATAGCCTCCTGGCACAAAACAAGTTTTAATTGATTGTTGTTATTGATTTTACAGGAAGCAAAGCAGAAGAAATACAACTTGATTTTTGTAAGCCAGGGTGACCTGAAAAATACAAAGGACAAAAAGAGAATATAATGCCCTCTCATATTTTGCCCAGTTCTGTGAGTTCGCAGCTGAGCACTCCATAAAAGCTCTCTCCATTAATTCTCTATTTATGTATTTTGAACATATTGATTTTCTCTTTATATAATCTCTCCATCTGAAAGTTTTATTCAGATTGTCTGTATTGTGCTGTCACTGTGCAGATCAGGCTTGTTCCTTATGGCCATCACACACATCTCTTCCTCCTCTCCCTTTCCACATGCCTCAAACATATGGGGGGCAAAAAAAAGCTGCGCATAAAAGTTTTAGGGCAATTGGTACCATGACTTGCTCCTTTCTACTGATTATAACTTTTTTTAGCATTTTCTGTTCAGGCTGAACCCTGTGTGTGAGATTTTTCTGTTCACGCTACTCTACCAGCGCCTGTCTGGGAGCAGAGGTCCTGGGCTGTGAATAATCATGGGCTGCCTAAATAATTATAGCAACCGAGTTAATTAACCCAGGTGGGCTGGCTGGTGTTCAGCAGGGGGATGTGAGTTGTAGTTAGCCTTTCCCCTGGTCAGGAAGGGAGGAGATGGTGAACTTCACGGGACACTGCTCAGATTCTCTCTTTTCCCGAGCTCCCCATGGGTATGGATTAGGACGCAAAGTGAGTTAAGAGAGAGAATTTTATTGGTGGTGAATAATGACATTTTTGCAAATACTGAGTTGAAAAAAGAATTTTCTCACCTTTCAGTCTTACATGTTTTGGGGGTAGGTGTGTGACAGAAGGAAGATGTTCATGGGACTAGCTGTGCTTGGCACTTTTACTAGAGGAGCTAGTAATTCCTTGAATTTTAGGTAGACTCATATATATGGAATTAATTAAGTCACATGGATAGTGTCATTCCGCAAAGCTTTAAAATGATTAACAACACTGAAAATGTTATCATGGATTTTGATATGATCATTATTAACCTAATTAGTATTATTAGTAATAGTATTAATAGTATTATCTGCTTACCCAGTATCTGTCCTCAGGGATTGTCTAAAGTGCCATCCGCATGAAGAACACAAAGATGGTTTCAGCCACAAAGATCTGAAAAAGAGTGTAAGCTGCTCTCTTGCCTTTCTGCCTTCTTAAATATAGTTGTTATGTTATTGTGACTTTGAATATTTATACATCAGTAGTACAAAATCTGCATTCTGGTGTTTATTCCCTTCCTTACATTTCTAAGATTTTCTTCTTGGCACCAATGGCTAAAAACATCCTCTCTTCCAAAAATAGTAATTGAAACAGTCTGACTCTAGGAGCTGGGCTTCTAAGGAAAAGATTAAGTTTTTACAGAGCTTGTTTTAAACTAAAGGTTTAATTATTTACAAATTAGTGGTTTTAATGCAATGATGAATGATATCCCCAACTGAAATCTCCTGCTTTACTCAGACAGAGCCCTGGTATTTCTGTCCATAGCAGCTTGGCCACAACATTCTTTCCAGAATATACAAGGAAAAAAAAAAAAAAACCAGAACAGATTTCTTTTTGCTTTTGCAACACCCACCCAACTTTCCCACCAAGTGATCTGTTGTTAACGTGCAGGAAATCCCAATGAATGCACATCATTTGGTGAAAGAATGACAGCAGACACCACAGCTATCCTTAGCAAGCATCCACCTGCTCCCGTGGTGTCTTTTTAAAGCAAGTTCAGCTTACCTCTTCTCCTCTTAGTTTTCCTTTCCTTAATTGCAGGTGATGATTCCAAAGAAGCCTTCACCTGTTTGAGTGCGCTTTCATCTTTCTAGACAAAGCAGGCTTGGGCTTGGTGCTTGATCTGTGGCATAGTTAGGGCCTTTGGTATTAAAGGCATTGGGATCACCCTGAGGCTTTTAAGGTTTTAGGGTTAAATTGATGAGCGTGTATAAAATGTAAGCTTTGTTGTTTGGCAGTTTTCAGCATTTGTTATTCTTTTTTTTCGTTAAGAAACCATGAGACTATACTGCATTCCCTAACTGCCTTTTGCTTATTAAACAGCGCTGTCAAACGGAGACCTCTTTGACTTGCATAAAACTTCTGATTCATTATTTTGCCTTTAGTTCTCAGCTATCTAACTTAGCTGAGATGTCCAGGAACGCCCTTCTACCAGATCAGGCTAGCTGTTTCTGTTTCATTTGTGCTGTGCCTAATAGATGGTAAGTGTTTGGTGAACTGTAGAGCTGAGAGATCCTTCAGGTTCTGACCACTGAGCCTGCACTTTCAATCCTACTTTGTCTTCTCAGTTATGGCTCCCAACTTTAGGAATTCAGAGCTGTTCCATGAAAAATCCATATTAAAACCCAAACAGTTCACAAACACTTTTTTTTTGGTGTTTCTTCCTCCCTTTTTTTAAAGTAGGGAATACATTGACCGAAGGCCCAGTGAAAGGCAATGCCCTGACCTTGATTGTTGGTGAAGATCTTTACAGAGTGCTGCCCATTGGTGCTAAAAATGAAAGCTGTTACTTCTAGAAGGTGGCTGTGCCTGGGTTTCTGGCTGAGGTCCCAACACCTTGGCTGTATCTGCTGTGAGACCATTCCCCCCACCCTGGCACATCCTGGTGGCAGGACTGGCCCTATTAAGGAAATTGCTGTCTGCTGGGAGAGGGGACAAGTAGCGGCTTTAGTGAAAATGATTTCAGCACAATTTACAAAGTCATAACTGAGATTAAAAGCTGGGTAAAATGGTGCTTACTCTTTTTTCTCCCTCCTCACTCATTTGTATACATTGCGTGGGGGAATTTACCTGTTTTCTTAGATGAGGTTTAAGATAAAGTTTCTTCTGGCAATTCCCAAAGATTTTGGATGCCTTGCATAGTATAATGTGGGTGACATGCCCATCCCAAACTGTCTCACATATCTTCACATACAATTCCTTAAGATCAAGCCCCAGGAAAGCTTTTGTGAAACATGGTTGGACAGGCAAGTTACTGCAGCTTAATGCGTTCCTGTTCTTCATCCACAGCAAAAGTGAAGTAAACTGGGAGAATAAGCTGCCGTGTGTGTTACTTGGTCACGCAGATGGCTACTAGACATGGTTACTAGGCTAGAGCTCCTCTCTGTGCTAACTTCAGAACTGTTTCTTACCAACTATGTAAACTTAAGAACTAGGTAGTAAGTCCAGACTTAGAACTACTTTGTGTTTTGTATTAGACATTGGCACATCTTCATCTTACACTACTGTGCCTTGAGACAGTCTCCTCCTGGAAGGAGGTTTATAGACCTTGATTCATCTCTTAACTTTTGCTTTGCCAAGTGAAACTCTTCGGGCTTCCTGAGTCTTTTTGTTTAAGTCAGATTTCTAATCCCTTTAATTATTTTTATAGGTCTGCTCTGAACCTTCTCCAGTTGTCTGAGTGTGGACTGTAGAACTGGATTCAGCATTTCAGAGTGCCCTTTCTCAACACCATGTTCAAAGACACATTTTCCTATAATGTTTCCAAACCCCCTTACCTACAGTATGAAAAACGAAGGTCAAAAGATTACGTGTCTAAATCTTTTTTGGGGTTAATATTTTCTGTGATATAGTTCTTCATCCTTCATATAAACATGGGCAATTAGATGGAAGTGTCAACGCCTGAATTTGACTGACCAAGTTTAGCACCCAGAAGAGCAGAGGTAATGGGATCTGTAGGCTTCATTGACCACATTGATCAAATCTCTGTTGACTAAACTGAGAGCTGAGTCACAAAGTTTACAGGTAGGCGCCAACACACAGGTACCTGGATTTGGAGCTGAGTCTCTCTCTGGGTGGTATGTAAAGGTACGCTTGGCAAAACTGTTCAATATACTTATAAATATATGTAGAATTAGTAAATTCTTTATAATGTAAAAAGTGTACTTTTAAATAATTACAAATTCCTTCTAGTTAAGACTACTGGCTGCAAATCTTTGCCATGCCTACAAACAACCTGGAAAGATCCATATTTTCCTGACCTTCCTTGAGAAAATGATCTGAAATCAGGTTCTCCTCACTCAAACTTATACCCTTCAACTGACTTCAAAAGAGATGAACAAGTCGCTGAGCAGGGCAGAATACAGACTTGTGATTCCTGTAACACACTCTATATATCATTAATACCCTTTTTCTTATCTAACTCTTTCAATAGTCAACTAAATTTTAAGTGTTTTATACAGTTGATTCATTATGATTTTTTTTTTTTTTTTGCATTTAAGACTTGGGAAGGGTATTTTTCCCTTCCCTTCTGTTTATATTTACATTTTCAGACAGTGCATATACAGCCTAATCATATCACTTTGAAAGTGATATAGAAAGTTGTGCTGTCTTACTCAATCAGATTTAATCAGTTTGGATGGATTCCAAGTACTAAGCATTAATCTCACTTAAACCAAACTCCTGATAGTTCATCTAGCCTGAGTATTCATGTCAAAGACATAAAACAATCTTCTTTAATGCCCACAGTACTTTTTAAATTGAGCTTTCACCGTCTGTTAATAAAACCTGCTTTGTACTGCTGGTTGTGTTCTGTGGAATGTGTCAAGGGTGAGCTTCTCTTTCCCTCCAATTCTTAAAGGCCTTCTTTTTTTTCAAAAGTATCTGAAAATTATGCAATATAGTAACAAGGAATTAGTTACACCTTGGCAGAATCTCCATTACCTTGGCTCACATCAAAGGGAAGGAGAGAAGTGTGGTCCTTACGAGCTTATAGCATTCCTTTGCCTTGGAGTCCCACTCTGCGATGACAACTAAATTGGACACTGATGCTTACTTATTTTTCAACATGTGGGTGTAAAGCATATTGACCTTGCAGTTGACTCTTTTAGAGCACCTTTCATCATGGGCCCAAGCCCGCAGTGTGATGCGGAGCTCTCTGTTGACTTGCAGGAGTCCCTGGGGAGGATTATTCGGAGGCAGAGCTGCCGAGCTGAAGTCCCCCTTTGATGCCCTCTGTATTTCAGCGTCTCACATTATTAATCCTGGGAATGGTACCGTGGTGCTTCCCTGACAAACTGTTAGGGAGATCATGCTCAAAATAAATGGTGCCTTCAGATGACGTTTTGCGTGATTCAGCCCTTTAAGGTCATCATTTACAACACCAGGGGAGTGAACTACAAATTAGAAAGGGCAAGAGAGAGAATTTGTGTTTCTCTGGGGCACGCTTTTCAGAGCACACTGCTGGCTTTACCGGCCGCTGCTGCTGTCAGGAGCGAGCTAAGTGTATTTGATTCCAGCTTTGCCTGGGAAAGCAGGTGAGGTGTGTGCATGAGACAGTTATGAGACAGTTTTAAGTAAAAGCTAGGCTTGTTTCCTCTGATTTTGCACAAAAGTAAATGAAAAGAGAAGTACTTTTCTTTATTTGAGAAAGAAGGGGTGAATTTGAAGGATGGCTCAAGTTTCATTCTTGATGAGCAAGATTCTTAATTGTCAACATACTTGAGCTGTGACACTGGAGTCTAAGCAATGAACAGGCATCCAGGAATACATTTACTCTCCACAAGGAAGAGGCTCTGGGCACTGGAATATTTTGGAAAAGTTTTGCATCTAGGGAGATAGTTGCCTGACTTCTTGACTACCCCAAGTCAAAAGGTATTTCAGAGCAGTCTCAGAGGTTTTGATGGTGACAGGACACGTACAGGAAAAGTGTGAACTGTCAAAAGACTGCCACACTCAACCTTTCCCTGGTGTCAAGCCTTCTTTTCCCAGAAACCTGCTTCCCTGGGTTGTGGAGAAGTGGTCCCATAGCATCTGATGTCAATGCGAATGCCATTCTGAAGGTATTAATCATCAACCAAGGTATGAGCAGTAGATGCTGTCCCTTTGTTACTGCAATATTTAATTTGTTGCCTGCTCTAAGAATAAGGTTGCAAAACCTCCGAGAAAGCAGTACGGCCTGCAGCCCTGTAAGTTGTGCAAATCTCCACTGTCTCTACTTTCTCCATCCCTGAGACTTACTTTCAAGGCAGATTAATTTGTACCTGAAAAGTGGGTAAAGCCATGTGCACCTCAGCTCCACTTCTCATCTTGCAAGTCTTTTCTATTCTCTCAGGACTGGGAGGAAGCCACCCTTATGAGAAAGCTGATGATGGGGTGGAGCTGACTTGTCTTCAGCCTTGCTCTTGAGATAAGACACATGCTTAGCTGGATTAAAAAAGCTGTCATCTAGCGCAGCTCCAGTCTTCCTTCACATCTTCTGGTACGCAGGAAGTTAAAAGAAGGGCCAATTCTGCTCTCTTTGTGCTGACTGCAAACCCAAGCTGATGCATTGAAGGCTGGGACCTTGTTTGAAAGTAACTATGGCAGAACTTAGTTGAGATGATGGTTATGATCGCAATGGTGACTTTATGAGTTTCAAAATGTGACTTGAACATGAATTTCACTTAGCAGATATGTTAAGTAACAAAATACACCCTGGAATTCAATTTGTATTTGATTGCACAATAGCTAATTTCTTCAGCTACTTTTTCAGCTTCCTCTTAACACTTATGTTTTTTCTTGTAAGTTTTTTGTTTGGATATAATGAGGCTTTGTGTCTCCTGATTCCTTATCTTATGTGGGTGGTAGAAAAATTGCTCTACTGCTCCAATATTTGTGGTTGTGTGAGGCAGGTGGTTTCACGCAGAGCTGTGCAAAATGTCTGTAGTAAATAACAAAAGAAGGGGAAGCCTCTTTCCCTGAGATTTCTTTATACACCTGGAACTTCTGCTGCAAACCCCAGGGACCTAGCAGAAGAGCTGGTTTCAGGGATGGAGAGGGCCTTTGCCAAACTTTGTGGCTTCCAGCAACCTGGAGCTGGTTGGGTTTTTGTTGTGCATCGCAGGCCAGCATGCCCTGGAATTCCAGCTGCCTCCTGCATCGCTTGGGGGTCCCACTCCTCTCTCCTTCTGGGCTCCAGGCATCATTTTCTCCCACCCCTCCCAAAACTCATGCATGGAACAGGTCAAGACTAGCTCTTTGGGTCTTGTGTTCAAACGTGAGATGTGGCGTAGGTCTACATGACCTGATATACTCTCCAGAAGCATCAGTTGTGGGGCTCCTTCCATAACGAGCATGCTGAGCTCTTCTTCCAGGCACGGAGGTGGATCCTGGACATTTGTCAGCTGGAAATATATATTCTGTGCGGTATTGCTCACAGCTATCTGGGGAATAGACCAGCTATAATACCTTCAAATTAGATAATGTTTAAAATTTGATATTGCCACCTAAGGACACAACAAATTTAAGTCAAATTCACCAAAGCAGATTTCTCAGGAAAGATTTCATCCTCTCACTAGTGGTAGAGCTTAATGTGATTCTCTGCCTTGAGCCAGAGGCCCATGCACAGCTAGCCTGCCTGCCTTGGCCAAATGTGGTGAAGAGAAGGCAATGAAACTCTGAAAGCCCTACTTGGTCCAGGAGCAGCTGATTACTTCCTATAACAGTACAGCCTCTTCCTCAACCACGTGTGTTCACTGGCACCGCATCTCGCAGGTGGATCTGGCAACGTTTCCTCTGTCCTGGTGTGCAAGCCCCATGCCTACGTGGGACTAGGAGGTTTTCTTCAAATCACATGACAAGTTTTGTAACAGGTTGTGTGATAGCTGTGGTGGAGCAAAAGGCAGAAGTGCACCTAGTGAGCTAGATGCTAAAGGTCTGAGGTTTTACAAGTTTAGGAGCACTTTCCTTGATACTGGGCCTTGATCTGGAATAAAGTGACAATTTGCATCAAGACCCTCATGTACAGACACATCCTTGCTTTTATGGATACTTTAATGTAATTTTTTCAATTATGTACTTGATGTGTACAGGATTTATTTATTATTTAAATGATGATATTTTAAAACCAGGCAGCTGATATTTCTCGTACAACAACGCAAGGGTAGGACTCTGCAGCAGTTAACTGTGCTGTTACAACAGCAAACTGAAAGAGAGGTCAGATTTTTGTTTCTGGACTTCAAAAGGTCAAAATCAGTGTGGGAACTTTTCCCAGTGGTGGCAGCTGCAAATGTCAGGGAGAATTGCATTTCCAGCAGCTTCCCAGGAAAGACTTTCACAGTCAGAACCATTTATTTCTTGTGTACTGTTGGAAAAACATAATAAAAGAAACCTGGGTATCAGTTTGAAGTGATTTTTTTGGATGAAGACAGAGGCATATAAGCAAAGGACTGCAATGAAAATTTTCACTCCTGTTGTATTTGATGTATGGATAAAAAGAACACCCAAAGCAGGAACAGATCACATACATACATATTTTGAAAGTAGGAGACTGGAAATTTGAAATGCTTGTGTGGGATTTGTGATAATGCATTGTCCTAAATATGACTACTAATAACAAAAAAAAATTATCTATGACAATGTCAAATTTAGTTTGCTATAAACCATATAACCCAGATATGTAACAACGTGGGAGACACATTCCACAGCACACCACACACAAGCTTGTATCTATTTGATAAACTGCTTAAACAGCTGATGGATTGTATTTTTTTTTTGTGTGTATCTTTGAGAAGTTAAGGGACAGTCTATCCCAGATGCTTGACTGTAGACTTCTGAATTGTTTCAGATGCTTTTAAATGAAAAAAACAGTGATCATCACCACGAAACATGGGTGATAACTTGAAATCTCAAAACAGACCCAGCAGAGTTACAAATGAGACCCATAGCAAGATGTTTCAGTACCAGCAAGTCTCCACTCCTGTGATCTGTATGGGTACCTCTGCTCCCCATCATGGCCCATCCCACCCAACAGGGGTCTGCAGCATCAGCCTCTAGATAGCAGCTGGTGACACGATTCAGAATAGAAGGTTTAAAGTAGCACTGAGGATGGTTTTTTTTCCCCCCATATTTTGTTTTAGAGACTCCTTACCTGGTATTTTCTCTGCTGACCTGTTGGAGAACCTCAGGAATGCAGATGTGTGCTTATCTGAGCAATAACACAGCCAGCTGTCTTCAAAGGGAAGGGTGGGTAAGCACCTATCTCAGCAAGAAGTAAGGGGTGGAGAAAAAGCACATTCACAAATATAGCCTATTTTTTAAGGACCAGCACTCATTATTTCCCATTAAAAAGGACAAAAGAGGGGAATGTGACTCTTTTAGTATTTTATTATGGAACTAAAATGATTGAAGCAGGTGGCAAAATCCAGCACTGGTAATGCAGCCATCTCCGTTTTCACTAGTAGTTTCCCTCTTTAATTTTTTTTTTACTCACAGTGGAGCAACTTGGACAAGTTGAATTGCCACAAATTTTCTTCAGGGCATGATAGTCTAGTGGAAGGATTTGGTGGCTTGTGTCTGTAAGCTCTCAGATTCCTTTGGAGTACAAGCTTTCCATGCCTTCTATAGAAGACCTAGCAGGTGAGTTTGTGGTAGCTCATGCAAATACTTGACAAATCACACAAATCCTTCTCCAGCTTCCAGAAAAGATCTCCCACAGGCTGGTGAAGCTCTGTATCCCAAGGAGGGTAGTAATCTCCTTCTGAAGGCCATCAACTACAATGTCCACACAGGTACTAAAACCTCTCCTGATAATTTAGCAGCAGGATTGATACAAATCTGGATACTGCCTGGAAGTTAGAACTTACATAATAACTATTAAAGAATAGACCAGTCTTAAATTTCCAAAGAGTCATGTTGCAATCTTAAACTCACACGAACTTCATTAGTGTAACGGAGCATTATCTTCAGTGAAACAAAATGTTCTATTTTTGTCAAATGCCATTATCTCACTGACATGACATTTCAGTATCTTTTACTTCATTCAAATATACATCAAGATTTGTACCTAAAAGACTCCACAGCTCCTCTCAGGATCTGGTCTAAGACTGCTCTGAAAACGTGGTTATAGGATCATCGTAAGGACCGAGAGTAGTACTGAACAGTGTGTTATGATTGAAACGTCATAATGGATATTTTACATTAAATGAAAGATCTCTGGAGCTTCTGAGATGCATTGTCAGCTAGATATGTAGCTGATATTTTGGTATAATAAAAAATAATTGCTGCTAGAAAACATAAGGAATCAGGAAATAATGGCAAATAACTTGCCATAAACATAACAGAGATTTTTCTAAGGCAAAAATAACTGCTAGATGAACTATTAATTTAGAAAATTTATTTTGAGTTCTTACTGAAGATATATATATATGATGACAAGGGTGTTTTGCTAACTTCCCACTATGCCTGCTTAAGCTTCCCATTTCTTGTAGCTACATGATCCGTACAAAATCCACACAGGCTTGATTTTCCTGGCTTGCTTGTCCCGCTCTTTTACCATGTATGCAGCAAGTTTGAAAAGTTGTTGGTCTGAACACGTGCCCATTAACCCCACTTTTCTTACTCAGATGTCCCTGTCCTCAGCAGGTCAGAGGCAGCAGAGAAGCAGACCTCTTGGCTCTCACTGTCTTTTCCTACATTGGAAAATCCACGTGGGGATGCTGGGAGCATTAAACACCAGCTGGGAGCATGCCCTAACATGCTACAACTTGTACAAAGGTTGCTAAGTGACTTAAATCCATCGCACAGAATAGAACCATATAGCCTCAAAACAGCAGAACCTGACTTAGTTTCTAGTAACTCATTAAAATGACTCTACAATTCTTTTGATGTTCTGTACTAGTCTGGTCACATTCCTTTCTGTTTTATAGCACGGTAATAACAACATTCTTGTAAACAGTCATATAAACTCTAACCTTCATATTGCTCTCTTCAGACCATCTGAAAGCATTTTCACATTGGGATTGGGTTTTCTTGCCCCCATAAAGCATATCCCACCCTAACAGCCCATGCCATCAAAGGAGCAAGGGGAGAAAATAGAAATGCAAATGTTGATGACTGTGGGGTCACTTGGTTAGGGCAGCTGTACCATCCTGCAGAGGCAGAAAATTTTTGCAATCATTGCCTTTATAAATTCATTGTTCAGAGCTATTGGGGTTTCCATTCTCTTTCAGAGGAAAGTCTTCTGTGGACAGATGGACTCTAGCCTGTATGTTTGTCAGTTGGCGCGTACTCTTCAGTGATTAACAGTCTGTACTCTCCCCATTGTTATTAATACATCACCATCCCCTGCTTGCTGGATCTACAACCTGGGGTGATATTTTCCAGGTGCTCAAGTTCTGCATGATGCGGCTGGCAATGGAGGATTACAACAGAGGAGGCCTAGGAGGCAAGAAAAGAAGCCACGCTGGTTTAGCCGTGCTGCTCTTGTCCAGTGATAGCATCAGATGAAAGAAAGATGACTGACTAGCTAAAGAAGTGTGTGCTGTATGTGCTGTGAGGAGGATAGGCAGCAGTTTCCAGATGTCTCTGGCCAAAGGCTTGGCTCTTAAGCATTTGCTCAAACAAAAGGGCCAAGGATAAGGGACTGCACCCTTTGCAAACAACACAGCACATGGACATGCACTCACATGCAAAGAATTTACACTGGCTGAACAGTTTTCCAGGCAGTCAGTAAATATGACTTATGCCTTCTCTTCCTCCATCAATAGTTCAAACAATCTGGGAGCAAAACCAGAGACAATGATCTTGCTGACACCATAAAAGACAAAGAAAGGTTTCACACATTTTAACATTTCCTCGGCTTGCTGCCTTTCTCTCTGTTTCTTTATTTAAAAATATGTTTAATTTCTTTCTTTATCCAAGACAACTCTCTGTGCTCCTTTGGACTGTCCAGTCGGAGCAGAGAAACAAAGTAATGTGCTGTGAATGTATCACAGAGCGTAAAAAGGAAACCATAAATACTCCACTGAACGAACCACCAATGATCTCTAAATAAGCACTGTGTTACACAGCGTATCTATTGAAGGCTGGTACATTTATAGGAGTTGCAATCTGTGGGAGAATTATTTGCAAGTAGAAAAAGAAAAAGAAGGTAGATCTGACAGATAAATTTTTCACAGTGTTACCCTTTGTTTATAGACCTTCTCTCCTTTTAGTGTACCCTAGAGCAAATCTCTGCCTTTTCAAAGGGCCACACCATTGTTCAACTGAAACGTTATTATTTCTTCTCTCAAGTTTGATTAAATTACTTGGCACTCAGACAGAAGTTGATAATACAAATGCAGTGATCAAGGTGGCAGATGTGCCATTATTCTCTTAATGGCAAATAACTAATTCTTCAAACTGTGACTACGCTGCTTTAAATTGACACAGGGGCTGAGCGGGTAATGTCGTAGCCTGCTTTTCGTCTGTTAATTGCAAAGGGATTGAGAGTTTATTGGGGAACATTTCAATAATTGTTTTCCTTAGAAAATATAGTCTGGCTGTTGGTTTGTGGATTACATGTGTGTAGAGATTGCAGAAATGACGGCCAGAGAGGCAGGCGGAGGTGTAAGTGGCCATGCAGCTATGGGGGCTCGGCTGCCTTGCAGGAGCTTGATCACATATCTGGGCCCTAAGATAAAAGGTACATTTTTAAAATGTGCTAGCTAAAATGTTTTAATTGACACCTGTTAAAGCCCTGGAATAAGCAGCACAGAGTACTTGCTGGTGTATCAGCTGATGGAAAAGTGGCCGAATTAGGTGAAGGAGTCAAGCGAAACGTCAGGACACTCTGGTCCTCTGAGAGGGCCTAGTGCTGAAAAAGTCCTGCACCCTGCCTGGGGAGATTGAAGTAGCCACGGTTTAAGTGAGGATCAGAAACCAGGGACTTTAAATATATTAGCTCAAATGCTTGAGCTAATAAGTTTTAAAATAAATCTTTTCTAGACTACACAAGCCCTGAGGGAAGAGCAAAGAGATTAAGGTAAAAATAGAAAACATGAAGTGTCTAATAATGAGCCACACCTGTTTAGCAAAGTTTCCCTATCTCTGGCCTGGTCTACACCCCAGTTTTGTATCAGTATGACTGGCTTGGCCAGGAAGGTCTTTTTGTGAGGGACTGGGAGGAAGAACAGAGTTACCACAAGGAGCCACGTGACAGCGGTGAAGGTCCTGAGGGCAGCCACTGAGTTGTCTGTAGAAGTTTCCCTCTCGTTTACCTCAATACTGGAGGAGTTTTGGTTGTTTCATGTGTAGATAAAAATAAGGACTTTTTAAGAAGATCTAAAATGATTTAATAATTTAATTATTTAATTACTTGGAGACAAGTGGTTTTCATTTACTACAATGGATCTCAATCTTGTTGGCCTCCAGGCTTTATTATACTGTAAATATTATTACTCATAATAAAAACCAATCTAATATTTTTCCCCAAAACCCTAAGCTTTGGTATTCAGCTGCTGATGCTGGTTCAAACTGGAAGAGGAAGTAGATAAAAAACACTAAAGAAGACTTCTTTGAGATTTCTGATGTTATTTCACAGACCACAAGGTCCATATAATTTCCAGAGAAGTACAGGTTAGCACCCTGCAACCTACCAGTCTTCTCCAATCAGTCCTTTTTGTTTGCCCTGAGAGCTGTCACAACATGTAGTGATGTCTGACTTTGCCCATGGCTGTGCTTTTACATTGCTGTGGGGCAGCCCACGTGTAGGATGTATTGGCTACAACAGCAGGTAACTCAGAGTGTTACAGCCATGTCTTTATTTTGGAGCTGTGGATTTTTTAAATTATAGACAAGAACCTGTCATTCCTTCCTGAAAAGTATCGAGATCATTTAAAAGTGATACTAAAGATTAGGCCAGACTAAGGGAAGCTCGGTTTTGAGACCTGAGAATGTGTTATTTGTGTAAAGCCAGACGAC
Organism: Tetrax tetrax; assembly: GCA_009806455.1. Taxonomy (NCBI): domain Eukaryota; kingdom Metazoa; phylum Chordata; class Aves; order Otidiformes; family Otididae; genus Tetrax; species Tetrax tetrax. The sequence goes on along the minus strand of WHYT01017074.1, from coordinate 284,661 downwards.
CTTTTTCCCCTTTTCATGGCCAATGATTTAGCTAGTAGAAACCTATGTGCTTCCCTTACCCTCAGAGCAGCTATGGGAGCTTGTGCCTAGGATGACATCCTGGTTTTACTGAAGTCAGCAGGAGTTTTGCCACTGGCATCTCTTCCTTAGAGTTTTCCCCATGCCCTTGTTGGAGCAGGCAATAATCCTGATGAAACTGTAGGACTAATGCAGTCACAGTATAAATAGAGATATAAATTATATTTGGGGTTAAGAGGCACTGATGAATAGATATTAGGTAGCTTACATAATATAGGAAAGTTGCCACAGAGAGACTTTTTTCCTTACACATTTTTATACCCTTGTCTGTGTTTCTTCGTCTTACAAACTAGCAATTCAATTCTACTAATGTGAAAGTGAGGAAGCATTTATTCACTCATGTTGATTTTTAACAGTTTATTGCAATATACGTCATAGTCTCATCTCAGCTGTCTGTCTCTCTAATCAAGATGGAGATGTAGGCTCCATCAAGAGATTGTTAGAATATACCTGAATTTAGTTACATACCATTGCAGTAATGAGGCTTAGTCTTTAATTTATAAGTGAATTTACTTACATTTACTTTACTAATCCTCATAAAAGCCCTATTGAGAGAAAAATATTATATTTTCCAGAACACTTTTCTGATACGTTCTTATACAGTACAATTAGAAAGCAAAGGAGACAATTCAAAAGTAGAGAGGAGAAGGAATCGGGAAACCCATATAAGTGATTTTTGTGTTGCTGTTTTCATATTACACAGCCGTCTGATGATAGTTAAGTGTGAAAGGACAGCTTGGGCTTGGTTACCTGAGCGGCTGAGCTGAGCAGATCACTCACCAAAAGGAGAGGCAACTTCCCACCACCTTCCTCACTCCTTCTTTCCCTTCTGCCCTTTTTCCTCCCTCCTTCCCTTTCCCAGCTGCAAAGTCCCACTCCTTTGACACCCATTAGCATAGCTGGATTCTATATAAAACTCACTAACCCAGAAGAAGTCTTTTTGTTTTTCTTGTGGAGTTTATTTTCTGCTGGGTTAGTGAGTTGAACTGGCTCAAAGGGGTCAGTGACACTAGAAGTGGAGCCAGATGAATGACAGCAGTGAGGGAGGACAAGGAACTGACTGAGAAAGAGAAGGAACTTCTCTGTTTTGGTGTCAATGAGCTGTCAGTGTGGCTCATCCTGTGCCATTAAATTGTAGATTGAATACACAAGTTCATTTCTGCTGAAAAGGTCACTTCTGATTCCTTCTTCCTTCTGGACTCCTGGAAGATTTCTGCTAGTTTGGAGAGATGAAACAGCTCCCCAAAAGGTGAGAAGAGCTCCTGACACCATGCATTGAGGGGAAAAGGAGGAGGAAGTCCCCTTTGGTGGCAACGCATTACACTGGGTGAGCAAACACATCTACTTGCACCCTGAGTGTCTTGCCCCTCCAGGGACAAGGCATCCACCACCTCTCTGGGCAACCTGTGCCAGGGTTCCACCACTTTCATTGTAAAATTTTTTTCCTTATTGCCCAGTCTGAATCTGCTTCCTTCTATTTTAAAACCATTATCCCTCATCCTATCACAACAGCCCCTGCAAGAGATTTTCTCCTAATTTGTCAGTAAAGACGATTGCTCTGAAAAAATCTGACTACAGCACTGTCTGAAAATTTAGTGAATTTTACAAGTTCTCAGCCTTGAGGATGTCCTTTGGCAGTGAGTTCTGCAGCCAGAATAGGTGAAAAAGTCTTTCCCTCTCAGCAGTTTTGAATTTGCCATGTTTTAATTTCACTGAATACTCCCTATTCCTTAGGTTTCTGGCAGCGAGAACAAATTTTCCCAACTCATGCATTAGCACCCAACCACAAGACCCGTGCTTCTGCCCGTGCTCCCTCTTGCTGGGTGGCTGCTCGGCAGCATTATAAACTAAAGATCCTGAATCCCATCCTGACTTCCACCCAGATTCCCTCTGTCGTCTCGGTAACTCAGATTACCTGTTTGCCTCTGTATAGCTATTTGCAAAAGGAGATAATGATACTTGTCTAACTGACAAGGCTATTGTGGGATGATTTATCTCATGAAAGGGAGTGAAGTGCCTAATGCAACTGCTGCTGTGTAGGAATGAAACACATATTTTTTAGAACTTGATCGTCCCTCCCTGTGGCAGCCTATTCTCTGCATGTGCACCAGATGGCACTGCGTTGCAGGTTCAATTATGGCACGGACGGCAATTACCTTTTAATTTGTATAACAGGCACAATTGATAACCAATCTTTTCTATTCCCATAAGAATCACATTAGAAAAATATCAAAAAATATATAACTGTGTTATACTATATTTTACATAAATTTGTTTGGTTTTGGTTTTTTTTTGTTTGTTTGTTTGTTTTTTTTTTTTTTAGGAGACACTTAGCACATCTCCCTTCACGCAAATGAGAAAAGGTCTTCAAAGCCCACCAAGACACCATCAGCCACCATTTCTGACCACGGAGACTGAGAAGTGCCATGCCATAAACTACAATTTGACTTGATTTTTTTTCTTGACCATAACTACACAATATACATAATATATTAATCTAATAATAAACCCCAGGACTTACACAATTCATTTGGGATACTCAAAGTCCACTTTCACAGAGGTATTACTAAGATTTATAATTATTTACATATTGTCTCCGGGGAAGAATGGGAGCTGTTAAACAGTTTGCTCAAATACAAGCAGTACAGTTATATCATGGTAGAGAAAATAACTCCATACTCTTTAGCCTGCATCTCTTACAAGCCTGCATTTCTTCCAATATTCCCATTTCTAGCTTATATGTGAAATGATAAGAAGAAAAGGAATGCTTCAAGGGGAAGGGACTGTTGTATCCACATAGTAATTTTCATAGTCCTGCCTTAAAACACAATTTATCTTTATTGCTCTCTTAGAAGTGATATATCACCTCGCACAGTAAATAGACAAGGTGGACTTTGTGGTAAAATTTAAACTTACTTTAACATTTTCTTGGGTTATAAAAATATTCCTCCCTTTGGCACCTTATGTAGAGATTAACATATATCCTTTCCGTACAGTATTTTCCATGCCACAGTTCATGAACACCTGCTTTTCATGTTTCTCCTTTTAGTGTTGGAGCAGAGGAACTGTCAAAGGAATGAAGTGTGTATGTTGTATTTTTTTCAGTGCTTGTCGGTTTTGCAAACCCTGACATCACATAGAATATATAAAAAGATCCAGAATATTGTATGCGCAAGCTGTGGGGCTGTGTCATTGCCTTGAACTTCATGTTGGCCGGTGAAGACGTGTAGGAAGAGTGAAACATATCTCTGTAGACAAGGGCTTCCTCTCCCCTAATCTGACCAGATGAAGACCTGGGAGGAGGGCATGGGAATTTAGGTAACAAGTGAACCCTATGCTGCAGGAAGGGAAAAATACTTCAGCTTTCTGCATTCATTGAAATGTCATGACTTGGCCTCTCCCCTTGCAGTCTGGCAGCTTGCGAAGCTGGGTCTGAAGGTTCCAGGTGAGAACAAGGCTGTGTCTGGCTTCCCCTCTGTGCAGGGATGGCACAGAATAAGCAATAGCCTGTCAGGAAATACAGCTGCCAGTGGGAACAGATGGGAATTTGGACTTCCACTACTATTTTCTGAGCGTTTGCCAAATGTCACCGGGTTTGTTGCTGGAACTGAAGGTCCATTGAAGCTGGATGTTCCAGGAGCTGGGGGTCCTGGGGTTTGCAACCTGCAAATGTTTCTCTGGAAAGCAAAGAGTCCAGGACAAAGGTCTGGAACTTGTGTAGGGTGGAGCTGAAGGTCAGGACTATGAACCCCCTTTGTGCAAGTCCCTTTGGAAAAGAAGGCGAGTCGAAGCCAAGACCCCCTCATTCCCTTCGCACAAGCTATCCCAACTCTGGGTCTAGGTCAGCACCACTTATTCCTTCCCACTTGGGTGAAGGGATGAGTGAATCCTGGGAAGAGCTGAGCTCACTGGACTCCGATACTGTTCGTCAGTATTTGGTCCCTCGGACGGGGTTGAGAGGGACTGCACCACTCAGGCCTCCAAGTGTGGAGCGACGTGGAAATGGGAAATACCAGCTGAGAGGGTGTTTCACAGTCCTGAAAGTTAAGTGCCAGTGCTAAAGGACACGCTGCCTTGCAATTTCTCTGCATCTGCTCCTCTTTTTTTTCAAGGTGAGGTTTTATACCCCAGCTCATTTTACAGGCCTGTCCTCACTCCTAATGAAGATAAAGGTAAAACTCCCACTAAGAAAAGCCTGTCCTGCATCTGGAAGCAACCAAGGACTAATTACAACTGCGATATTGTTTGCTATAAAAGAGAAAAATAATTTTAAAAAGGAGAGATAAACCCACTAGCTAAGGCAGCTGTCCTTTCAAATTTGTTCTTAAATCAATTAAAAAAAAAAATTGAATGTTTGTTCCTGTTTCTGAATACACATCACACATAGCAATAAAACCCACAAACATTCATATGCATTGCAATTCAAGCACTGCTTTTGCAGAGTTTATTTAAGAAGCTCCAAAATAAACCTGAAGATAATCGCACTTATACCAAAGGCATACTTAGGATAAAATAAAAACACAGCCACAGTAGTTATAGTCTAGAAGTGACTGGGGTACAATAAAGTATAGTCACAACTAAATTATGTCTTGGACTGAAGTAGATACATACTATTAATTGGATGTAGGCCCTTTAACCTTTTTGCAGGAAGCAAACTTGAGATCCAATAATTTTTATAAAGATGAGCTTTCTGTACTTCCAGTAATATTTCTGGGCTTTGAAAGGATCCTGACTGTCTGTTCAGATTGTTTTGATGAGATTGGCTCTAATATTTCAACCATGCCAGCTGAGCAGAGGTAGGCGAGGATAAAGGAGGGTGGCAGTTTGATTGCCTTGTTCAAAGGGAACAAATACCCTGCTGGTAGTATCAGTGCTGCACTGCTGATCCTTTTAAGGCACTTCGTTGCTAGACGGTTTCACAAATGGGAAAAATTCTGGCAGAAGGGAGTGTTAGCTAATGATTCAAGTATCTCTACTTAAAAAGAAGACATAACCTGTTGGGAAGAAAACGTGAAGGCAACGGTGTTTATATCATACACAAAACTCATTAAAATTTCATTTCTCTGTCAAGTTCACTACATTTCATGACCATTGACTCTGCCCAGAATAAGGTCCTAAATTAAGATTTGTGCTTTTAAAATACACAGGACAATATAATCTCACCCTTTAACATGTCTCTTTTTTACCAAACTGCTTTAGTTTTAACCCCAGACTAATGCTGACTTCATTAAGAGAAGTGGAAATTCTAATTCCAGTTGAAAAACCCACAGCTACAGTTTAAAAAGTGAGTGGTTTTGTGTGCCTTGCTTTTTTTTTCCAAAACAGATTTGTCTCAAAGGACCCAAGATCTGAAAGTGAGGCTCCTCCAAGGCTGGAACGAGACATCAGGAAGGGACTTCATCGGCCCTAACTCTTGCTCTGAAGAGTTTTGGAGGAACCTAAAGTGCTCCTGATGTGCGGTTTTCAACTGTTTAAAGTTACAGAAGACGCCTCCTGCTCATTCATTTCAAACCAACCATCCAATCTGTCTCACAGGAATTGTTCAGGCGATGGTAATGGTGAGCACAGTAGGAACAAGCAGGTGAAGAGTAGTAACAGCTTATGCTGTTGCCACCATTTCTTCAGTGAAGGTCTGGCCACAGTCAAAGAGGGTTAAGGTACGCCTTATAACCTACTGCCTGAAGTGAGCTAAGGGAATATACATACTTAATATGTGTATATTATCTGAAGAGCCAAGATTTAACAGCCACAGGCCATAAAAACTAAATTCCTTTAAGGACTGACTGCAGGCGGGAAAACCGCTACACGCTCAACAGTGGCCTGGATAAACATTTGCTATTAATTTCCTCTTATTGCAGATGGAGTTTCATCGTAACAGCTGAAGTTTTATGATGGATCGGATTTTGTTTCCTTGTAAAGAGAATTAGAGAAATGCTTAAAAGCCAAAACAAATCTGAGTACTGAAGGGTGATGACATCTAACAGGTTTGCAAAAAACCACTACTGCTAGGCTCAGGCACTAATACTCTGCATATAGGAAAGGAGCTAAAATTGATAGCATATGAAATATAACTAAATATTCTTGAAGGTTACTGCAGGTGCTATGCAATCATTCAGTCTTTTACTAGCTGTCAATGGTTGTTTGTAAATGAGGTCAACAAGATGTTTACTGTATGGTTGAATGCTCTATTTGAAGTAAAGATGTATATTTGAATGAAGATATTAATGATGTGACAAAAAAAACTGAAAAAACACTGCTCTCAATGGGAGCTACAGTTAAAGTCATGTACTAACAGGCTAGATGACAAAAGTAGCTGCAAGGAATGTAATAATATAGATATTTGCTGCAAAAATAGAAAACAGGAAAAACAATAAACCTGTGAGTCTACTCAAATTTTTTAACCTAGATTTGGATGTGACATTATAATTCTCTGTAATTATTACAGCTACTGACTTTCTTGATCAAATCAAAACTTTTTTTTTCTGAATAAGAATAGATGATGTTAACTTATCAAAAACTGATTTCCACTTAACTTAAGTCCCATTCCTCAAGTGTCCCAAGTGACAATGGAAACTCCACTATTAAGAAGAATAATAAAGGAAATGTTTTAACTAAATTTGCTAGTTGAGGGCTAAATTAAATGAATTTCTATTTTTTGTATCATAATTCATGCCGACCATTCTAATGATAAATTTTAAATGTTACATTCTTTAAATCATTGTTATAGATAATACACACAGACAAACAAAAACGCAAACATCGGTCTTTATCAAAAGCGTATTAGCTAATCTGTGAAATCAAGCCATGAATGTCAAAGAATAGCAGCATTAAGGTTACCTTTGTGATCTTAAGTTGGTTACTTTGGGTGTAGTGAGGGGGCTGTAATTCTTAATTATAGCTCTACAGGTTGGTCCCCCTGCTGCTTCCCTTCCTCTTTCAGTACACAGGTTGGCCCATGTTCCTTTAATGAGTAAGTAGTATTTCATTTCTTTTTACTACTCATCATGTGACCTCAAGTCTTCTCTTGCTCCCTCCTGCCAGCTCCTGTTCTGAATTCACAATTATTTTTCTCTAGGATTTCCTCCACTTTTTAGCTCTCTACTGTCTGGGAGTTTCACAAAAAAGGATAGATTTATTTTCACAGCAGCCCAACAGATGAGATATGGCGTTAACCTGACTCCACAGGTGGGGCATGGTGGCAGGCCAGAAATGTTTGCTGAATTTGAGTGCTCAGTTTCTGCTAGTTAGACTTTGACTTTGCGCAGCATGGAGCCATATTTTATGTGACAGTTGACTGTGAGGCTCAGCACTTCTGCAGCTCAGAGACCCCACAGTATCTAGCCAGGGACCCAGAAAATGAAGCTGTAAAATTTATAACTGTGAGAGCAAGAGCTGGTTTAAATTGCTTGCTTAGCTTTGCATGGGAGCTGAACGGCAGAAATACAAGCAGCTCTCAAGGACGGTGGTGAGACCATCCTCTCTCTTCTGGTAAGCCCTAGGAGCAGATTTAGGGAGAGAAGCTGTGAGCTGTAACCACCTTCTATTACCTTCCCTGATGCGATACCCGCGGTCGAGGTCATACCTCGGGAATGGCCATGCTGCAGTGCACCACTTATTACTGTTCCTGGATCTGGTGGTAGTTTTGTTGGGTTTTTTTCTGTTACAAGGCATCTAGCTTTTGAAGTCCATATCCTACAGACAAGAGTTTCCTTTTGTTATATCCTCCGATCTATCATTGGTGCCATCCATTTTGTGCCCAGCAGGAGGGAGAAGTATGTGATCATGCTATTAAAGATAATGCTTGTGCAAAAAGGGATTGAATCAAGGCTGGAGAGGCAATTTGATTCTGGCACTTCCTCACATCTGACTGCAACTGCAAGGTTCCTTTAACACAGTTTGAGGTGTGTAGTTTCCCTTTTTTTTTTTTTTTTTTTTTTTTTTTTTTTTTTTTTAAGTAGACTACCAAAACAGGCATTTCGGTACATAGGATCGCAGTGACTCCCGGGAGACCCAGCGGGGCTGGAGTCTATTTTGGCCACTCAAAGGTCTGTTACCTCGGTTAATAGAGGAGCAACATCAATAATCACCAGTTACCAGTGTCCTACTGAAAACGCCAAGAGCCTTGTTTCCTATGAGGCAGGCTGCACAGTTGGTGGATCTTGCAGGTATTTCAGGGCAGTAGGGAATTGGCAAAGCCCAAAAGCTGTGTTTTCCACTCCAAGTTTGGGAGGGGAACTTGATGTTACCCATTTTTCTAGAGGCAGCCACTTTTACGGTACCTATCCAAATAAGCCTGGAACAGGAACACTCAGCTATTCCTGAGCTCTTTGTCCAGCCACATCCAGTTTCCTTCAGATTTCTCTACTGCTGGGGAAGTCCCAGTCTTCTTGCTTTGTCGTCTTTAGTCCTCCCTCAGATCTTCTTAGTTTTAATAGTCTTTTCCAGCCATAATTCAAGGTCGCCTTTCTCACTGGCTCCCCACACTGTGCTTCCTCCCATACAACTGACATTAAGCTCCAGCCTCCCCATGTTCTCCATCTCCACAAACGAATGTCAGGCTGCCCTTAGGTTTCCAGTCTGTTTCTCAATTTAGTTTTCTTCTTTTGCCCCTGTCTTCTCCCTGATTCCTCCTGTACTTCCAACTCAGAGTCCTATTTCCATAATGTCCCCCAAGGAGGTTAAAAGCATGGGTAACTCTGTCCTCTTTCATCTTGAGTAACCCAAAATGACTGGAAATAGCTTGTAGTTACACAGAGTCAGATCTCTTTAGCTCCAACCTGAAATATTGGTGTTATGGATGAACCTTCAGGGAATGACCGAGGTCTCAGAAATGTCCACTATTCAGGTGGTTGGGGTTTTCTAATGGTTGCAATAGTTCCTTGGTTTAGATTTGTAAGTTATAAAAGTTGTGTTTCAGGGACAAGCCACATCGTAATGCCAAAATTCAAGTATCTTTTCCAAAGCATGCAGGCATTAAAGTCCTTAAAAAAGGGGGTTACCACAGGGTTTTAACATTGACAAGGCAGGTATTTTTCCATGGGCTTGTTCTTGGAAATAGCTGAACTATTTTGGCTGAAGTTTTCCAAATAAGATTTTTCAAATTCAGACAGGTGTCTGACATGTCAGAGTTCTGCCTAGTCATCTGGAGTTTTGCAACACTTGGAGCCTAAAATAGGAAGAATCAAGTAATCTCTATTATTGTTGGTGCTACCAGTGGTGCTTATTAAACTCATATGTGTTGTGCCTAATTCAGCTTCACGTTTATCCAGTTTTATGATGATCTAAATCCACAGAAATACAGGATGATGGGAATTGTGGAATATCCATGATATCTGGTAGACAGGGATATCAGCCAATGATGACAGATGATATTTATGCCAAAATATTCATGAATAAGAATGGTATGTCTGCTTAAAAATTCCCTACAGTTCTTTGTTTGAATCCCATAAACATTGTCAAGAGGGTTTTTAAACCTAGACCTATCTTTACAGAAGTAAACTCCAACAGTCATCCAGGAGCTAGGAAAATCTATTGTCATGCCTGTAAATAGTATCTGCTGATGCTATTTGTTTTCTGAATAAGTAGTTTGGTAAGAAAGAAAACTTCAAAGCTAGTAGTGGATTTTTCTCCATTTTAGTCTTAATCACACTGTCAATACTGTATAAAATTGAGATGAAAACTTGTTTTATGGGTTGGAAGAGGTAAATTTTGTATAAACTGTAGATAAAAAAAGCTTTTAAATTGCTCAAAATTATTAAGATAATGAAACACAGCACATCAAGATTTCTCATCTTCACTCATTGGAACATGTTCTCTGTAGTGTCCTTCAGGTCAGAATTTCTGAAGGTATTTGCAGAACTTCACATTAACCCATCTGTTGACTGCCTCTGTATGCTGAAAGCATTTTGCTTTACGATTCATCAAGAAATTTAATTGCCTTAGTTCATGACTTCTTAGGACTCAGAGTCACAATCAAAATATGGCAATCTAACAAACCACTGTGCAAGCAGCAGTAATGGCTCATGTATATGACCATAACCAGTGGCGAATATGAGGACTTCTCCCACTGTGCCTTGCAACAGGCTTAGGATCATGAACCTATGGGACATCGCCAATTATTTTGACTTGGCTGATGTTAGGAGGCTTTTTAAACTGAATTACTTTGTGAATCTGAGCCCTTGCTCACTTATAGTCCTGGGTACATGGTAGTCTCACAAGCCTTTTAAAGATAGCTCCAAAAGATAGATTGTATATGATAAATTAGGTTAATGTGAGAACTTTGGAAAATCCTAAATAATGTCTCTGAAATTATGGGTATCTCATCTATCTCTCTAGATGAAACACAATCTACTAATGGCTTTGACCTTCTGCTGACAGGTTTTTCTGTTGACTTGAATATTGTGGGAGTGGCAGCATAGTTAAAGCTGGAAATTCCCACCCATTTTTCCACCGTATCTCCCAGCAGACCGACAGATGTTCCTCATTAACTTTTAGCGGATAGATTTCTTGTTGATAACTCAGGTTACTTTTTTTTTTTTATGGCATGGATGAAGCTAGGAAGTGCCTTGCTATGAAGCATAGCTTTTAAAATGCATTTCCATATCCCAGGATTTTTCGTAGTATTTTTGAAGAATACTGTGATTTCAAAGCACAATGATAAGTCTTGTTAGGTGAGTCTTCAAGAGTGTATTGAAGTCCTCAAATTAAAAGTAGTATATGGAGTAGTTTCCTGATTAACCAAATCTCCACGTGTGTGAACCTGACTTTGGTTTTATTAAGTGTAAGAGGCCCTGCAATCTCCCTTGCAAAATTATTTGAAATTTTCATGCAAAATCAAATTTACCGGCTCATGTGCTCCTGTAGTCATGTCAGGAAGGTGTTGCCACTGAAGACTTCTTTTTGCTTGAAACAGGTCCTGCACAGTCTTCTCAGTGTGTCTCTGATTCCAGCTGGGACTTTGCAATTTTTGGCAATTTCTTTGGCAATGAAAATATTTCTAAACCAAAAATTGAATTTTGAAGTAAATAACTAAAAATGTTTTCTTCTGAGATCTTCCATAAAAAGACACACATTTGTGTAATAAAATTTAATGTTTTCTGTCTCCATTAATGGTCACAATAAATGACTTGCCTGTAAATGAAAGGCTGCTGTCACACTTGTTGCATCTATTTAGCTTGTGTACTGTTCAAGTAATCTATCTTATATCTTACATAAAAAGAATCCTTACGGTACTGAGGCTTCTGTGTTATGGAGACACATAAACTATTAATACTAATGCTTACCTTTAGCTTCCTGCTGGGGCTGTATATTTGCACTGTACCAACAGAGATGCCATCAGCTCTTAGCAGTTTAAATTACATTCAGGGTCACAGAGTCAGTACTTTGGCCAATTAATAAAATTACACTACTGACAAATGGCCAAAACCCCTGTAATATTTGATGCCCAATTGCTATCCAAACCACTGTAAACAAGAAATTATAGCAGATCCCCTATTAAAATATAAAACTGTGCACACACAGTGCTCAGTGTTAGGGAGGTAGAAGACATGACCGATTTTCTCCTGTGTGTAGATAACTCTCAGTGCATGTGCAAAATGAACATTACAGGTGAGTTTGAGCCCATCTGCGACAAATCGTGCACATTTCTCAGCTAGACAAGGGGCATGTCAATAGCCAATCCAGCGTTTAAGCAAAGTGACAGTCACATCTAACATATGAGCTAGGTTTCTCATAACTATGCGGAAGCACCCTGTCGCCAAGAAGAAGAGTTATCTCAGCAAAAACTTGATGTGTACTCCCTCACATCAGCCTTGTCCTAGTCATACCACATTCTGCTTTGGGTATGCCTCTTTAGGTTAGATGTTCTTCATGCCCTGGACTGCCAACTGAAGGCTTGTCTGGTGTCTAACATAGATAGCCGTACTCTCCCCTGGTCCCTAAGTAGTTGTATAGCAAGTATAAGCAATAACAACCTGGAGCTGCCACAGTTAACGGGCGTAGTCCTAATCTTTGGTCTTAGTGGAATGAAGCTCAAGTCTACTGGCATATCTTATGGCTACTCCATGCCATCTACTAGATGGGGGAAACCTCCGTCAAGAAACTCATAAATCCCTCCCTTTCCCCAAATTTCTCACCCCACGGTAGCTCCCTGCCTTCTGAAACCAGTGAGAAAGCAATTTGCTGAAAGGCAAGTGTCTGTGGAAATGCCGGATCGTTTAGTCCTGGTTACCACCTCGGGTGTTCTGGAAAAGCTTGGCTACATGAGGTGCATTTCAGAAATCTGAGTATGTGCAAAAGGAGTCCTGCATTTCTGCCTCGTAGCTCTGGGAATCTTAGGCAGGTAATTAAGAAATCACACGGCACAGGTGTGCCAGGTGAAGTTTGGTAGCTTGCTTTTGATCTAAATTGAGACGCTCTGGGGATTTAACTTCTTAAACAAAAAGGGCATAAATAAATAGTCAGGATTTTTTTTTAAGGTTGGAACACGCAGGCTATAAAATTTTGTCTTGGATGTACACAAGTAGGCAATGCTAGAAGATTGTTTAAGGCTAGGGATTTTTTTTAAATGGGGGTGTTGTTTTCATTAACTTGGGTCTGATTAGTTTTTTCACTGGGAATTTCCCCACTGATATAAACAGGAACAGCGTTTGGTTTTTGGGAGCTAACTCAGGAACAAGTTATGAAAGTGTCTTTAAAAATAGAACTCAAAAAACCTACAAACCCAACCAAAACCTGGAGTATTAATTAAATGCAGGAGTCACTCAAAGCATTTCTTTTTAATATTCATAATTGAAAATGAGACGGCTTTAAAGTCTATAAGTCCTTCAGCATACCGCGCTCTAGTTAGAGCATTACTTCATAGCTGGAAGCCAAGAAACAGACTGACAATCAATTCTTAAATTATCTTAAGCCCACACAATAGCCTCTTGCCACAAAGTTTTGGCATGGTGCCTATTTTGCTACCATGTGGGTGGGGTGAGATCGGGATAAACAAGAACACAACTGCCCACTTTTGATTTTGCATCTTCACTTAAGTTCAATTTTGCACAGACAGTTTCTGTAGGTTTGAAATATTTCATTGCCTCTCTTCTCTTACATGCTTCCCTAATAAACCTGAGACCAAAAGTCACGTGAAAAGGTGTCTTCTTGTAGTTCAGAGTTTGAATAAAAAAGGGAAGTGCCAGGAAATAAGACTCTGAAAGGTTTGGCTCTTTGGTCTTCTGAAGTACAACTTTCGTACACTTTCTCCAAACAAATTGGGTGGCTATCTCTGATCTATCAGGGTGCCCTTAAATTACTTCTTTTGATACCTTGGGGAAGAAAGATAGCGCAGGTGATGTCATAGGGCTCTTTCCAGCCCCGCTGCGTGATGCCGGCTCCTCTCCTTCAGAAAGCTAAATGCAAGGGAGGTCATACACGGCGTGGGTCTGTGGAAGGGTGCTGATACAAAGGAGCAGCAGAAACAGAAACAGGAGCAGCACTCTTGCAACGCTACACATATCCTACAGACAATCTTCAAATGTTTTGTGCTTGCTTTTAAGAAAAGCAACAGACCAATTCATGTGATGGGTTGAAACCTCTCTTCAGTGAGATTTTGACAGTGGGTGTGATTTGCAGACTGAAGTACAGTAGTGTGGGAAAGCTGAGATTGCAGGGTGCCTGTGTAAGTATATGGTTTTAGAGAAATGCCTAAGTGATGGAAATAGGAATGCATGGCGGAGTTAGTCTGGAACTCTGGAATCCAGAGCTCAGTATAGATAGTGATTTTGCAAATCCAGGATTCTGATTTGGGTCAGATAAAGAGAAAAACTGAAGTAGCAGAGACTTGCTCCAAAACCATTCTTCCTTTTTTTTTTTTTTTTTTTTTTTTTTTGTGCAAGCTTTGGACCACTGTTTTAACACATCTCCAGCAAGAATAAAACAAGATGTGAAGTTCTTTGCTGTGTAGTGTCTTGAGGGGGGAATCCATCCCCATACAATATTGTCTTGCACTTGGTTGATTTGTTTTCTGCTGAAATGTCCTCTACTGTCACCTGTTAGGTTTAGCATAAGAACAAGGTTGTTCTGTCAGTTTATTTCTTAGGAAGTTAGGAGCATTAATAGGGGTTTCTTCCACCTCATTCATTCCATCACTTTCTCATCTTCTGAGTCTTTGTCTAAAACCTGGAGACCAAAAATCAAATATTTTTATTTAAAGACACTTTGAAAAATTACCACCTTCTGAAAATTAAAAAAGGATTTTTTTCCCCAAAAATATTCCTTAGAGAAGAATTCTGTTTTTTTCCCGCAAGCTGTAGTGCAGGGAAATCCTGCTCCTTGATACAATTCTTTCCTTTATTCAGCAGAGTACAGAATTTGCCTTTCTTCCTCTTACACTACTCACTGATATTTCCTACATCCCTTTCCCCCCTAATTATGTGGTGAGTAAAGTAAAATGAAAGGGGAGCTTACTTTCAGCTAAAGATCTCAAGTTTGGCTTTCTCCCCAGCTGATGTTTCCCCCCACCCCGAGCTATTGGGTTTCTCATGAAAACAAAGATGTTCTGGTGTTTTGACTTTCAGGAGACCTGCAATATTAATGATAATGCAGCAGTAATGGGGAAATCTGGACTCTGAGTAAACTCAGACGATACTTGACTGCTGTCCCAGATGTGAGTCTGTCCTGCAGTGTTGCAGGGGATTGTGCATTTACCACACCGCTTCTGGTCTCATAAGGGAATTGGTAGACAGCATTGAAGGAGTTCCCTGCTACAAAGACAACACTCTTATCCTTCCAGAGCTGATGGATTGCTTTCTTTTAAGCAGACTTCAATAAAGATTTATTCTCCTATCTCAGTAACAATAAGAGAATCTGGTGAAACCACCTAGGGCACCTCAGGAAAAATGAGTTGGGCACACTGGATATGAATTTGACACTTCTGAGAGTGTTATAAGCATATTTAGACAGGTATTGCTGACCACTCCACCATGGCTCTTCCCATGATCCAGGTTAGTGGGATGCAAGGTAGTTTGGAACTGAAGTTGCGAGGAGAAGCTGCACTCTGGCTAATTAAGGCTCTCATCAAGTTACAGAATCATAGAATCATAGAATGGTTTGGGTTGGAAGGGACCTTTAAAAGCCATCTAGTCCAACCCCCCTGCACGGAGCAGGGACATCTCCAAACAGATCAGGTTGCTCAGAGCCCCATCCAGCCTGGCCTTGAATGTTTCCAAGGATGTGAACCAGTGATAATCTACAAAGCTCCGAGGTATGCCGAAGCCTGGACATACAGACACAAAAGATGGCTCCAGCAAGACCAATAAGGTTCTTTATTGCCTCCTTCTCTTGTTAAGGCTGGTTGAGTGTCTTCCTCTTCACAGAAAAGGTTAAAGGTTAAAGCAGCCACTCAAACATGCTCAAGTGACGCATGTTGCCCTTTTGTAAAAATGGGCAACTAAAGAGTTTAGCCTTATAGCCCGTTTCAGGGAGAAATGTAGTGACAGTCAGAGCTGCCCCATCTGTAACATGCAGTTTCCCAGCGTCTGTTACTTAGGGCCATGGATGATTGGCTCCTAGAAATGACACAAAATCAATCACTGCTTTCACCATGGAGCCCAGAGTGTGGAGCCAGATATTGTCTTTGGATCAGACTCATACCGAAATTTTTCACCCCATCATGCCTGCCTGTTGCTGCAGTAGCATCATATTAATTGCCAGGGGAGGTCCATTTCTTGTCCTGCTAAAAGAGCGAGGGCCCAAGCCCTGCCAAACACATTGTGGACTTTCCTTGATTTCAAGGAACTTCTGATCTCTTACATCAGTAATATGCTCAGGTTTTGGAGGCAATTAATCTCCTATGATACAGATATCAACTGAATCTCAAAGAGCTTCTGCGACTTCATGCCTCCATTGCAGCACTAATCCAAGGCACCATTTCCCCAAATCAAAATCCTGTTTCAAGGATTGCATAGGCTGGATTTGAGTTTAGAACTTATTTAGGTGTCATAAGTATATGAAATGAAGAGGCTGGCACTAGTATCTATGGCTCCTTAACATTTGCATGCATATGTGTGCGTTACTGTGTTAGCACGCCATGTGTGTAAAAACGTTTGTGCAGTATAAAACATTAAAGAAAACCATATAATTGTTTTTAAAAATGTAAACAATTGATCTTTAGATGTTTTCATGCATAGCTGAGTTTTTACTTTTAAGTAGGTACTATCGCTACAGTGCTCCTTTTGTTTATTACCTGGGCAAATTTGCCATTTGATAAACTAAAAAACAAATAAACAAAAAACACCAAATGAAAAACACAAGAAGTATGTTGCTGACTTATAGCCAGATCTCCCCCGGGTAAAAGGCTTATTTTCTTCTGTTTTGAAAATGAAATCTTAATCTAATTAGATCTTGGAGGAAAATCGTTGTGATATGTTTTCTGTAGGTAAAAGGACTTGCTTAATGTACTTTGTTTATGTTACTGATTTTACAGTAAGTAATAAAATTTATTAGGGGTATTATCCATTTATAGAATCTGTTTGACAATGGCTTTTTAATGAAGTATAAGCTTCTCTGGACACAGGTTAATAAAACACGGTATTACGATAACACAGGCTTTGTCAATAGGTCTCTGAAACATGGGAACAGAAATGGATCTCAGTTCAGCTCTATATGGTTATTGATTTTGGTTGCAGATGAAGAATTGTGTCTTGTATTTATTTGTTTTTAAATTCTAATTTTCCTGCTCGCTTCATCAAAACACTTTTCTTGCACACGCTTTCTGGGATACGTGAGCATGCTTGCAGTTATTCCCAAGAACGCTCTCTTCCTGGGGACTCCTGCTTCTAGTGTCCAAAGCTCAACAGCCTGGCAACTCAGTGCTATGAAAAACCTAATACACAAGGCAGGTGAAGGTTTAATTTAGAGACAAAAGTTTGTATTTGGAATTACACCCAGAAAGAGATTAAAAGCAAATGCGGGCTCCTAAGGACCAAAGCAGAGTAGACATTGGTAATCCAGATGGACGGAGCCAAGGACACAAATGCCAGAGGAAAGGGTCTGCAACTCATGTGAGAGGTCACAGCTTCTTGGCCATTAGTGTACTGGATAGAAAGAGAGTACAAGGCTCATCATGCTTGTTTGGACATCCAGGCATTGCTGAGATTTCCATGTGATTCCAGCTTTGAAAACTTGGACTGACAAAAGAGAGACAGCTCTTGGGAAAGGACATACAAAGTGTATGCGTTTGATTTGATTATTTCCCTGCCCTTCAACCAAATCTTTATATAGACACTGAAGAGGGGAACACTGATGATGCGTGGCACTATAGTCTCTTCGGATCCTGAACCAGAAGTTGAAGAAAGAAAGATCTCCTCTAATCCTGCTACACCAAGAGCTGCAGGTATTCCCATATCCACTATTGTCTTCGTGGTTTGTTTGCTGAGGAAAGTCTTGCGCAGACCATAAATGTCAGAACATACCATCCCCTTGAACTAGACAATTGGTTTAGATGACCTCTAGACATATTTATAAGTACTCTCAAACACTTTGGAGTATAAATCATTCTATTAGGGTATTGTTTATTTGCTACCTTTTGTAATTCTGCTATAACCTGTAATAAAGCAGGGGTCTAGATTGTCTACTGAAACAATAGAAAGTGACAATCAACAGCATCATATCCTGCAGCAGAACACTTCTGCCTAGTACAGCAGGTCGGAAAAGCATTATGCAGCCCTTTCCGTGGAGACTGGGGATGTGGCAAGGAGTTTTCTGCAGCTGTTAGGTGGAGTGCTGTATCTTATAGAGAACTATTAGATATATATAAAAAAAATGTCAGCCGCTGGGCGTTTGTTAGATTAATGTCCTCTCCTTAACATGAATGCAGAGAAGGTAGACCATGTGATTATGCAGGTATGGTAATTATCCTTCAAAGAGTTGGAAGGCTTTGACGTAACCTCTGTGTCCCAAATGTGCTGGTTCGAGCACTCGCTAGAGGGAAGACTAAGGGCTTGAATCTGCAAGCCTTTCTCATGTGACAATCTGGTATTGTGCCTTATAAAATCTGGCAAAATTGTAAATGACGGTAACCTTTATAAGAACTAAAATGACTTAGCAGAGTTTTTTTTTCCTGATAAATAAATTCTCTGATGTGCTGTTCTAACATGCAGAGACATGCATGAACTATTGTAAGTACTCCAGTTTATAAATGTTTTGCAACAGGCCACAACAAGCTAGTATAATCTTTTAAGTATTTTTAAATTATTTTTTTACATGTCTTTGCAACATATTATAATACATCTTGTAATAAAACAATTTCTCTTCTGCATATTAATGGTTATTCTCCAGCAGTGTGTCTGCAGTGCAGTGACACTTGACTGGGAATGTGCGGGCTGAATTGGCCTCACACCAGCTCACCGTTGGAGGAGAGGCAATATTCATGCATCTCCATTTCAGAGCTCTCAGACAAAGGCAACCAACATCCAGCATCCAATAATCCTGCAATTCTTTTTGGTTATTTTGGTTTGACCAGATGTCCAGTCTGCTTTTGCTACCCCATCAGCATTTTAACTTTTATCATTTTTACATTGTTTTAAGTTGAAGTAGATGTTCTCGCCAAGGAAGTCACCCGAATCACAAGAGATGATTAGAGGAACAATTTTTTTTTCTCTAAGTCCTCACATCCATCATGGAAGATAAGCTCATGGGTGATTAGTTCACACCTGGGTCTTTTAGGGGAGAATTCTCTCATGTATCAGGTTATAAAGATCTTCAAATATTTTTCTATAAATGAAGCTGTTAGGACCCTGAGTGCGCTTACTATCTCTGTCTAGCCTTCACCCCTGCCCGTGACCCAGGAGCTCCATTTCAGCACAGCCTGGGGCTGTCGGACTGTGTCCCAGCAGTGCTGTAGGAGTGCGGGCCTCCAGCTCTTTCTCTGGCCCCATCTCCTTCTGCTCCTGGCTGGACCCTTTTGAGGACCCCTGGCCCTGGTCCATGGCTTGGTGTGTCGGTGGCTGCCAGTGGGCAACCCCTCGTTGTGCCCACCACATCAACCCTGGTATTCCTATGCCCAATGCATAGAACTGGCACCACTGAAGAAGCCTGGGACTGCACTAGGTCCTGCTCAGCTCCCCAGCCCCAACAGTGGAGAAGCATTCAGGTTTTACAGTATTTTCTATGAACTGTCTTTCCCTGTTTCTAGAAAGAATAGCAGGCGTAGTGCTGAAGCAATGTCAGTAACATCAAACTTGTTTTCCATGCTTTGTAGGGACACAAAGCTTCTTTCCCAAACACAGACAGCTATTTTCCCCCCACCTCCCCAGTCTGTGCCTCCTTCAGTACTTTTAGGTCTAGCTTGTATTACTAATCGCTCTCATGCTCATTAGATTTTGTTGTGTGATTCAAGTGGAGTTTTGCCAAGAATAAATGGTAATTTTAGTTTCTAATCATCAATAAGAACAGGTGTGGCAGGACACCTATGAATCAGTTGATCTGGGTTCTTATCCAATAAGGATATGCTTTTAAATATGAGGTCATACCAAACCCAGACACTTTTTTTTTTTTTTCTCTGTTCAGAAATCCTTCCCAGCTGCCAGCAGACAAAGTCCAATCCCTTTGTACAGCAGAGGTGCTGTGAACTAATGTTAGTGTCAAACCTCATTGTATATATCCGAGGAGAAAAATGTTAAATTTTCAAGATCAATGAAGATCATCTACTTTCATGATGCATTGTTCTCACTAACAGTGATGTACGGGAAGCACCTGAGAGTCAATCTGGAAACTTCGTTGGCCAGGACACAACAATATCTCTTGGTTGTTGCTGCGTGGTCTGGCAGCTGTTGCTGCTAATCTGGTTATCAGGGCCTGCAGGTGTATCGGTATTTACACAACTGGCTTCTAAGGGCCTACATTTATCAAGTCGTGATTTATACTCTACAGATTGCTTGGGGTTTTTTTTTTTTTTTTTTTTAATTGAACACTGAGGCTAAGACAGAATAAGGGAAGCCTGGTCTTATCTTCATGTAGGTTCAAGGTTTATTAAATTCCCCTGCATCAGTTTACCTTCCTAGATGTTTCCCTGTCTTTCCTGAGATGAGTCACTGTGGAGAGTTGGCGGCGGCGAGGTTTAGGTACCACACACAGCTGTAGGATCCATCGGAGCAAAAGGCTGCATCGGGTCTGTGCCACATGTTACTGCTGGATGCTGAGCGAGAGGATTTGTTATTTGGGTGCGATAGCCTATAAATATGGATCTCCTGCTTTCATGACCTGATATGGTATCTCCTCCTGGCATTGAACTGAGCCGGGAGCTGGTATGGGGATCGCTGCTGCCAGAATAGACATGCCCACTGCAGCCCCATCAGGTTGCATCCAGATAGGTGAACATTCTGGCTCTCAATTAATGCTTTTCTCCCCTAGATCATAGAGAAAAGGCAAGGGTGGGTCTGGCAGACAGTGCCCTGGGCAACAGTTTATTTGAGGAGTCTGCAGGGTATACAAATGAATGCTCACCTCTTGTGTTACACTGGGTTAAGGAATAAAGTTACTGCTTGCAATGTCAAACACCCATAAGTTTTCAGTACGAAAGTGACTCTCAGGACTATATTTTGGGTTTACCAGGTATAATTCTGTATCTATCAGCCCCGTTAATAATGGATTCTTTCTTCTCCTGCCTCTGAAGGCACCTTGCTTGAGCTGTAAGGTCAAAAGAGAGATTATGGTTCTGGCAAAACTTCCACCAACTTCTTTAGTTACCTACTTGCTCCACAAATCACTTGAGCTAAGGACTAGGATTTCCAGGAGAAATGGCACTTCTTGGAACGACATTCTATAATAGTTACATGTGTAATGTGAAATAGTTGTCCAAAGGTAATATCTTTTTATTGGTGATAAGTTTTTTAAAATTATCTTTTGTTCTTTATGATATCACCTCAATTGCCCTGTGACATGACCAAAAGTTTCTTGGCAGCTAGCTGTCTTTCATGTAAAGAAGATAGTATTTCTGTTCATCTTATTTTAAGTGACCTATATACATTTTGATGGGAGTGTATATTCACAGCCATGATTTCCAAAGGAGTAAGACTGAAATTTTAGTTTTCACTAGACCTCTGAAGGCTCTTTGTTTTCTTTCCCTTTCTGAATCTGTCATTGAAGATTCTTTCCCTTTGGCAATTGAGCAGACCATTAATGGTGACTCTTCCAAAAATAAATGTTCATAAAAATGAACTAACGGTAGCCAAGCACCATCAAGCAGAAATATTGTACTGGGTGCTAGAATCCATCAAAATTCATGACTCTGCTCTTCTTGGAATTTTGTTTAAATCAGAAATTTTGTCAGTAATGATTCACTTCCATAATCTTCCAATTTTTACATGGCTGCACATTTTGGAGGTAAAGAGAACTATCGATTATTTCAGTGACAGAACAAAATGTTTTATGTTATCTTGCTTGTGGTTTCTGGTGAAGCTCCCAGGCCCAACCCACTGGAGATCTCAGAACAACCTTATGTCTGCTCAGTAAGATGGGGAAATATGCCCTTCTCGATCTCTTTGTCAAAAAGACAGCTGCCTGGAGCTTGATGCTTGTGGAGTGCCATACTCTGCATCCAAGAAGACCACTCCTACAAGAGGGTAGTGCTCTAGTTGCTAGTTAGTATTCCTTTTGAGTGGCCCTGGTTAACCAGTTTTCTGCAGTGTGGAGATCAGTAATGAGGAAAAGAAGAGGATTTAGTAGTAAAAGCTTTATTCTCAGAATGTCCTGCCTTTTAAGGACCACATTGATTTCTGAAGAATCATGGATGTGGATTTTGAAAGGTAGAGGAAGCCTTGCTAGCTTTCATTTTACAGTGCTGGGAGGTACTGGTCAAGGTTGGATGACTACTAGTTTTGGAGGCTGTTGCACTGCATCACAGTATAACAGCCTTTCAACATGGCACATCTGCAGTGGCAATACACTGACATGTATCTCTGACCAGGGAACAGGAATAATTTGACAATGACCTATTTGGGTTATGATTTTACCTAAGTCGTTCCTCCCTGAGCCGTGGCTCTGTTCCAGGACGATGATAGCAGGACAATGACTGTCACTTAGCAGAAACTTATTGTGAGTCAGAGGAGTAGAAAACATGCTGGGCTGTATGTGGACAGCCTTAATTCTCCTTGAATCCCTGGACCTGAGGAATAACTGAAGCTGGGCCTCTGAAGGTCTAAGAAGAGGTGACCTGGAAGACGTACTGAGAACTGAAGGAACCGCAGCCGTTGGGAAGCAGTTGGTGCAATATTTACTGGAACGAGCCTGTCTTAATGGGAGCGTAAGTAGATACTGAGTTTTACAAACCTCTACCGATTCCTGTCCATGTGTGCACGGCACATACTCTAAATTGTTGCAAAGCACTTTTTGCACTGACTCATAACCCACATTGGAAAGACAAACAGGGACAGATCATTGCATTCATTTATGTATGTGGATAGACTGCTACTCCCTAGCACCATTGAAATGCCTGTAAAAAATATAAATCATGTACTGACAAATGTACACAAAAGAGGAGAAAACCCCAGGTAATATTTTATTGTGGTGTTGAGCCTCATTTCCGCAGCAGAGTTCCCTCTTTCAGCTGAAATGGGCCATTACTATATTACACTGCAAACTCTACAAAATTCCAAGGGAAAATAAAGGGACATTGTCATCGTATTGTCCTTCACTAACAAAAGTTACCTCCACTGTTTAAATAATATCCTTGGTCTTTGGCTCCATGCATTATTTAATAATCTTGGAAACTTCTGTGACCTTTAAGCAATAGTAAACTGTGATTGCTTGACAAACAGGTCAATGTTTGTATAATAGTTGTGTCTTTGGAGGTACAAAAATATTCATCAGAATGCTTTGACTGACTTCCCCCACCCTTCATTTCTTTGGCAGTTTTCCCGCAGCATTGCCCTCTGTTAAACATTATTCCACTTCAAGGGCATTTGCAGGACTAGGAAACAGGCAGTATATTATGGTCCTTGAAAATACAGGGTGGGGGAGGTTGTACGTCTCCGAAACACACTCACACACGCACACACATATATACTGTGAGTAGCTGTTACTGTTGGTAGAAAGTATGCGTTAAAAAAAGTCGGTAAAATCATTTGGTATCTCCTGTGCTAAGCACCTTGGTGTAGATATGTTGGATTTATTCCCGGTTAACATGCAGCCTGTTTTAGGGGGATGATAAACTGGTATTTGCTGTTTGAAGGGCACACTTGAAAGCAAGGAACTGAGTTTGAACTTCTGGTTTTATTGTTAGCAGTGTTGGTTGCTGGGCCAGTTAAGCAAACATGAGGGCTCCTGCATGCTCCTTAGCAATACTTAAAGGGAAAGTTGTATTGACACATTCTCTGTTACTTAAGTTTGAATTAGGGTGATCATGAAAGTCAGAAGTGGTCTCAAACAAGAATATTGAAGAATGCAATAACTTCGTTCCATGGCATTTTATAGGAAAGTGTCTGTAGTTTCACCATCGACTGCTTCACGTTAAATGCCTTGGTGATATCTATTCCTCACTGAAATGTGTGCCCCAGCATAGCTGCATAAGAATAATGAAATATCAGTTTCACTGAGAAAACCCAGATTTTTTCCACTGCAGTGCGATATGCATACACAAATATGAATACAAACACATAAATATGTGTTATCATTATATACAGTGTTTTGAGGGATGCAAAACATGGAAAACAGCTCCAAGTTTTTTAACATGTAATTGTAAACATTCTGCCTCTATTTTCACTTCTCTTACAGTGCACATTTGTGTTTGTTGACATCCAGTTGTTGCACTCAAAATTTTTACCTTACCACCTGCTAGCAAAATCAAATTCCTGCTTCTTGCAGGGAAAGCGTACATGAAGCGTTTTCTATTTAAAAATCTCTTTAGTTGCAGCTGATACTGTGCTTCAAATCCTACCTGCTTCTTAAGCATCAAATCAACAGGAAGGAAAGATAAGAAAATAGTTGGTAACAGTTTTCAAGAAAACAATTAGAAATTTTTTTTTTTTTCAAATAGAGTTCTGGACCATGTCAAGGTCTGGTTTAACAATGAGGAAATTTTTCTGGCTTGGGAGAGGTTACATATACACTTGGCATATTTGAACTAAAGCATCTTTATCTGTCGGCTTTTTTTTTGAAGGGTGGAAGCTCTCAACCCTTTCAACTTGAAGCATGGTGGAAGGAGCCTTTGGCGTTTCAGTGCCATCTTTGAGCTAGATCTCAAGGACAAATTCCTGCCCTCTGCTTGGCTCGCACCGTTATTAATGTTCTAATTGGGAGACACTCTGAAGTAGTTCTGAATCAGTAGTTGTCCATTAATTGAATAGTCATCCTCTGTCTGAGAATAGCTCCAGGTTACAACAGATACTGATAACTTCTAAGTATTTATTGCATTCAATAAATAGAAGCTTCAAAGAAGCTACCTGTTCATGAGGTGTAGGCTTTTTAATGATTTCCAGTGTTAAAGCTGTGAAAGGAAACCCTAAAGATTTTTCTCATATATATTTTTTTTCCCTTAGAAAATGATCAGCTTTGAAAGGTTTATCTTTACTTAATTTTTAATTTCTGGAAAAAAAGTTTTCTCTTAGGTTTATGCTTTGGCTGACAGCAGACAGGCAATTTTCCTGGCAGCAAAGCAGAGCCACCTCTTAGCTAGGAGAATATATGCAGAGGACAAAGAAGTAGTACAGCTACTTTTGAAATGAAAGGATTTACAGGTAATGCTATAAAAATTAGAACCCAAATGACACACTGCACTTCAGTGTCTGCAAGAGTCCTAATTCAGAAACAGGATCCAGGTGATATAAAATGATCCAATGAAGGACCAACTACAAATGCACAGACACTTAATGCTACAAGGACAAACACAGCCCTTGCTTCCAGGACTTTTTTAGTTAGTGCACCTTCTTGTCTCATGTTCCCTCATCATGCAGGGTCTGGCTGGGTATTTCTCCTCTGTCTCTTTACACTTTGTCACTGCTGTCATTAATATCTTCTTAATCCCTACTAATTTCTAGTTGAATTCTCTCATATGCACAATGCTTAGACTCTTTAACTTTCTATTCAGCCCCACCACATCTTTCTCATTTGTTGAGCACCTTTATCTCTGATCTGATTCCCTCATGACCATGTTTTACTGTACCTCACTTTGGAGGATAATGTCCTTCCTTCCTGTCAAGACTTGTGTATGACCAGTTTTTCAGTTTTTCTTTTTTTTTCCTCTCTTCCGTCCCCTTTTTTTTTTTCATCCTTTTTTTTTTCCTCCTTTTTTTTTTTTTTTTTTTTTTTTTTTT